>JAJGOT010000108.1:412500-962500 GCA_022457155.1 Cladopsammia gracilis | reverse complement strand
GTGAAATTAGCATGTAGTTTTCAATATATCCTTTTGGAAGATGTATTAATGAAACAAAAGCCAGGTGTAAGAATTACACGTATGTTAATGTCTTTCAGACTCCTTGGCGGAAACCGACTTCAGGAAATCCCCGAACAAGCTTTCAAGAACACAAAAAGTCTTAAAATAATGTACGTAAGCGACTTTATTATATCTCTTAGTTTGTACGCGCGCTGTGATTGGTCAATTTAGCGGGCCGTATTTTTCAGTACGGCCCGCTAAATTTGAGAGTCCCAGCATCGGCCTAGTAACGCTTACAAAAGTTGTTTTCTACATTAAAAATTATCCAGAGGAAACGTTTGGAGCTAAATGGGTTAACATGTCAAGTTACAAAAACTCTCTGATGAAATTAAGCTATAACTTTAGCAAAAAAACTGATTAGCCGCGAATCAAAAAGCATTGACAATTTTATCGAGTAAGCTAACATGCTTATTGTTTTGGTATTTAGCTTTCAGTAAGATTTTTTTCTACCAGTAAAACTAGTAAGGTCACTAGCTATTTTTTTGCGGTCCTTTTTCCTTTGATGACACTGAAAATATGGTGAAAATACCTAAAAAGTATACTGTTAATTTTGTAGTTTTCTTTGCCGGCTCGGGGTTGTCGGCAAGACGTTATTATCGTCGGTCACGTTACCGGTAGTCTTAGAGGTCGAGGGCCTCTTGAAAAAGGCGGTTATTTTAGACATCTACAACAAAAGTGGCTCACAAAGCGTGAAATTTATTCTCTTCTGTCACGTTCATGATTCCAACAAAATGTGAATGCGTAGATAAAGTGTGCACCAGGTTTGGTGTAAAACCATGCTTATTTTCTCCCGTAGATGACATTCGATGAGGTCTGAATTTTTGCAACAAAATTCTCCAGGAACGTACACTTTTTCCCTCCAACTTTTATTAGAGAAATGCTTACTCGCAAAAGTTTGCTAGAATATATTTTTCAGACTCGCAACTTCCAAAAACCACTCGCTTTTAGCGAGTTTCCGAGTGTTAATTTCGAGCCCTGTCGTTTAACTCTAACAATTTAATTCAGCATTGACAAAAGGGTACCTTTCTTCGAAAGAAAAAGTCTCTATGAAATACATAAAGCTGCAAAACAACTTGAAACGGCTTCCATCGGCAAACTGTATCATATAAGCTTAAATTAACTTAGTTTGATCAAGTTCTTGTCTGGTTATAAACTTAAGTTCAGAGTTATCGTTTGTGGCAGTGGCTCTAATAGGAACAAACTTGAAGCTACAGCATTACGCTAAAAGTGTATCTTGATTCCTCAGCGAAAATTCTCTCCTTGCAGTGGATTCCATGAAAACATTTTTTTGCGTATTCGCAAATACGCTATACGCTCTTGCTGCAGCACACGCTTCAAATTTTTCAGGTGCGATTGAAATTCAAACTCATCCATGCACATAGTTTGGCATGAAGCCACCAAAGCACACAAAAAGCCAAAAACAGCTTGCAATATTGGATGACGAGATATTTTCTGTGGCCTTTTAGAAGTTTGAGAGTTTCTTCGTTCACCGCTGTAAATCGAAGTGCTGCCACATTTTCCCGTTCGACAAAAACGTTTGTTTTGGTTATTTTATTCCGGCGTTTTCATTCTTCTTTTCCTCACTTGTCTTCGCCAGTTACTAAGAATCCTTTTCAAAGAAAACCCGTCGTCCTACCGAACACATGGAAGATGAAATTAATTCGTTTATATAGTTTTCATTCAAGAGCCACGCAAGTTCACGACGAATCTGCCGAATCGAGGATCGATCACACTATTTTTAAAAGCCAATAAAATTTGCTCTTTGCTTTCTTGTGACGTACGTCAGTCAAATAAAGCCGTCCATCTTTTGACTAGAAAGGTTTCTCTTTTCTTTTAGAGATATAATAAATATCTTACTAACCTCGTTTTCTCGGTCCGTAATGTAAATTACGGACCCTTGTTTTTCCCCTTCGATTTATGGCTCGCGCGCGAAAAACGTGGGCCGTAATTTACAGTACGACCCTGGAACTCGGTTGGTAAGAGGTATGAAGTACGATGATAACAACAGCAATTACTTCCCTGATGCCTTTGTTATCTATACTCTAATATGTGATGTTTCTCATGTATTGTATCAACGAATTGTGAGTATCCGTTGTTAAATTCAAACCTTAAAAAATTTCCTTTTTGTTTAGATTGCTCCAAAAGAACCATCTCCATAAAATCCCTGATCAGGCCTTCAAGAACCTAACAAGACTAGAAATAATGTACGTATTCAAGAACAAATTTGTCTCTACTGAAACATTTTTTGCAATAAATGACGTTTGATAAATGTCTTTAGTTAGAAATAACACTTAACCATGCTCACATGTTATTATCCCTTTAGTTACCCTTAACCATACTCACATGTTATTATCCCTTTAGTTACCCTTAACCATACCCGCATGTTATTACCCCTTTAGTTACCATTAACCATGCTCACATGTTATTATCCCTTTAGTTACCCTTAACCATACTCACATGTTATTACCCCTTTAGTTACCCTTAACCATACTCACATGTTATTACCCCTTTAGTTACCCTTAACCATACTCACATGTTATTACCCCTTTAGTTACCCTTAACCATACCCGCATGTTATTTAAGCAATAGAACACATTTTCTATGACTTTACCGGCGTAATAGAACCACGCGGGATGTTGGGAGAACACGAGAAAAGCTTGTAAACCACGAGCCGTAGGCGAGTGGTTTACAAGCTTTTCGAGTGTTCTCCCAACATCCCAAGTGGTTCTATTACGCCGGTAAAGTCATAGAAAATGTGTTCTATTGCTTTTATGAAATAACTATGAAAAGCGTTTGGAAAGAGAGAAATTTGTTGTAGTTTTGTGCCGATCAAGTAGCTTGTTCTCATAACATTCATCATATGACCGGGAAAACCAATCAGAGCCGCTGAAAGAATGAACTTTACACGATGCCACTGACAAAGCTGCACTGACAAATTCACGGGTTCAACGAAAGTGATGAAAAGTTTTAGCGCTTTGAAATTCGTCAGTTGAAATTTATCAGCTGAAAGAAGAAAATATATTCAATGATTCAAAAGTTCTTTGAATGGGAAATCCAGAAAATTGTGTCCGGAATCTGCCGCCGCAAACATGAATGTACGAGGAAAGTTTGAAAGCCTTTAAAAATTTTTATGGCGTATGTTGGATTCAAAGATTGCCTTCTTGTCAAGAATTTTTCATTTGGAATAAAGGTTAGTTCCAGAAACTCAGCTTCTGAAAATGTTTTTGACTTTATCCACTTACTTTGAAGTGTACAATGAAGCCCGTACTTCTCTACATTTTAAGTTCTGAATGAAAACTAAGCTCATTGTTTTCTAAGCCTACAGTTGAATTGTTTGATCATTCCATGCAAATAATTTGTTTAACCATAAACCTATAATTTTTGTTAGCTTCATTTTCTTCTTGCAAATTGATCACCTTTGCTTGGACACATAATCATAATTTAAACTGCATCGGGTACAAAAATATTCAATGAAAAAATCTCAAAAACAAAACACGATAAAGCGTAAGATAAGCTTAAATGGAATCGGCGTAAAATAATTAAGCTTTTCCTAAACAACAAAGCTATAAGCTTAAGCTTAAGCCTTGCTTTTTAATTCCACTGTGAAAATCTGTCTTATTTAGAAATTTAGAAGTTATCTTAGGATTTGTAGGAACATTTATAAACTTCAGTTCAGTGAATTTCAATCGAAAATTCCTCAGTTTGAAAGCCATTGTTTTCTCTTTGGGATCCATAATTTTTGAGCTTTCCACTAAAATAATAGCTAAACCTTCAGTTCAATGAACTTCACAAAGTACATATCGAGGTTGTTTTGATTGTCATTGATCGCTGCATGTAAGCCTTTCCAAGCCAATGTTAAATGAAAATATATTCCTGTTGTTGATATCAGTTTTAAAATATTAAAGCTTAGTGTTCTTTTGTCATTAAGCCGTTTTTTGTTTGCGTGCGTGGGGATTTATTTTTATTTTGTAGGTTTGAGCAGCAACTTATCGTTTACAAGAAACATATCTTCTCTTCTCATAACAGACCACAATATGCAATAAGACACTAAACCGGCTCGAGTTGTGAAATTCTTTCTCCTCACGCTTGTGTTGATGGAGTGGAAAATTGAACTTTGTTTACTTTACAGTTTCGCTTGCGCGGTTTTCTATGAGTTTACCGGCACAATAGTTAATAGGTCTTTGGCCAATCAGAACGCGCGTAGTATCTCAGTTATTTTATAATACCCTTTAGTTACACTTAACCATACTCGCATGTTATTACCCCTTTAGTTACCATTAACCATACTCACATGTTATTACCCCTTTAGTTACCCTTAACCATACCCGCATGTTATTACCCCTTTAGTTACACTTAACCATACTCGCATGTTATTACCCCTTTAGTTACCATTAACCATACTCACATGTTATTACCCCCTTAGTGACACTTAACCATACCCACATGTTATTGCCTCTTTAGTTACCCTTAACCATACTCACATGTTATTACTCCTTTAGTTACCCTTAACCATACTCACATGTTATTACCCCTTTAGTTATCCTTAACCATACTCACGTGTTATTACCCCTTTAGTTACCCTTAACCATACTCACATGTTATTACCCCTTTAGTTACCCTTAACCATACTCACATGTTATTTCCCCTTTAGTTACCCTTAACGATACTCACATGTTATTATCCCTTTAGTTACCCTTAACCAGAGGGTGTCAATGGGGTTAACTGACTAGCGTATAACAATGGATTTTTGTTATCGTAACCGTATAAATAACAAAATACGAGCTGACTATCGTATAAAAGGAAGTCGTTTTCTTAGCGTATGTGGTAAATAAAAGACAAATTTTGAACATTTTCTCTGTGCAAATAAAAATTTGAGTTTACGGTTACTTTGTTTAAATCATTTTAGAGTCCATTTTGAGTCCATTTTTGACCCTGCTAAGACCTTCTGTACCATTGTTGTCCTTTATAGTCTGCTGCGTGACTGATTTTCGTGACAAACCCTGAGCCTGCGCTGTATCTGCGGCTTTATATAATAGTTCCAGACTCTCTCAATGTTTTATTCACTATGTATTGCTTTTAACGACGGGCCCCGTTATGCCTCGCATGAGACTACTGCGCTTCCCACGTTTTCTACTGCAGGTTGAAACACCATTAAGAGCAGAAGATTTACACTAAAAGAGCTGTTCTTTGTGTCAGAAAATATCTTACATGCTCAGAAATTAAGAAAGAAGCCACAGTAAGAAACACAACCTAACGTCGGATCGAAACTACACCAATGCTATTGGTTCAATTAAATGAGCCAATGAGAAAACGGAACATTCGATCCTTCCCAAGAGTACAAAAGCGGCAAAGATTTCATGTACAACGGAATAATTTCATATTATTCCGCGAGACATTCTCTTATGACCTCCCCTTCTCTTATGGGAGCAACTGATGAGGTTCGCCTTAGAACCGAAACTCGAGTCTTGCTTAAGAAAGAATGTAAAGGCTTAGCTATGAAGGCTTTAAAATTTATTTGCGAACTGCAGGAGTCGTGAGGCCCGTCAACGTTTTATTCACCCTGTTTTTTTTGTATTTAAGGACGTTCGTGCGAAAATCTTTTAACATTGATTTTTTAATAAAACTTTTGCTGCGGCTAGGTTATGAGTTACTTTTGTCAGAAATGAAAAAAAAATTGGGGGGTCACTGACTTCGTTTCGGAGATAAGATATCTAAAAGGCCGTCCTAATTTTCTAATTTTGAAAAATCGGTGTTCCTTACTCGATATGACTCCAATGTCTGTTAGTCTAAAAATATTGCAAATGAATCTCTAGAATGGAACTTTCTATGACAAATTTTATATGAGTGGGTCTATTAAGCAAATTAAATCAACTGGCAACGTTCCTTAAAGTCAACCTAAATTTAAACGACAGAATTTGCAAACCCTGACAGCCGCAAGTTGGCGTAATGTCAATGCCGCAAGTTGGCATTGACATTAGAGCATGCGAATAGATACAGACTAATAGAAGCCAAAATTGGCTCAGTCGAAGCATGGTGCACTGAAAAAATGGAAAAATGACGGGATTTTTTTCGCTCCAACTAAATCATATTTCCCACCAAAATGTTCACGAGATCTCAGTCTCTTCAAAACCGAGTGTGGATGTTGACATTATGCCTATTAAAATGAGTTATACGGCTAAAAGCGATGACCGCGCGTTTGAACTTCATATAAGCCTTTACTTGACATTGGTCACTTCAAAGTCAAAATGACGAGACTTTTTTTTAAGTTATTAAAATATTTTAACGTTTCCAGATAGAATAATAACCAAATTACTGGAATCCGAGTGTGGATTTTCGAAAAGTAATTCATAAATGGGCGAAATTTTGATTTTCCCTTACAAAAATGGCGTTTTCACAGTGATTTTAAGGGTCAAATTGGGGGTCTGGGGACGAGCTAAAAAGAATTAGAGGCAAATGTCACCCAATTTTTTGCCATGGGCGTTGGACATGAATTGCGTGCGCAGTAAAAATGCGCATAAACAATTGGCGCGAACGTCCTTAAGACCGTTTTATAGATGCTAGAAATTATTTCCTGTCATAACTACCACTAAGAAGATGAAAGGTTGTAATCAACATCGCTGTTGACTATATTGTGAGAAAAAATTAGTAAACGTTAATTATTAACTGAAGTTTTACCCCGTTTGCTGTTTACTAACTACAAGGGATTTTTTTTACTGTTTACTGACTAAAATGGATTTTTTTAACTGTTTACTGACTAGAGGTATACCCCATTGACACCCTCTAACCATACTCACATGTTATTACCCCTTTAGTTACCCTTAACCATACTCACATGTTATTATACCTTTAGTTACACTTAACCATACTCACATGTTATTACCCCTTTAGTTACACTTAACCATACCCACATGTTATTATCCCTTTAGTTACACTTAACCATACTCACATGTTATTATCCCTTTAGTTACCATTAACCATACTCACATGTTATTATCCCTTTAGTTACCATTAACCATACTCACATGTTATTATCCCTTTAGTTACACTTAACCATACTCACGTGTTATTACCCCTTTAGTTACACTTAACCATGCTCACATGTTATTATCCCTTTAGTTACCCTTAACCATACGCACATGTTATTACCCCTTTAGTTACCCTTAACCATACCCACATGTTATTACCCCTTTAGTTACACTTAACCATACCCACATGTTATTATCCCTTTAGTTACACTTAACCATACTCACGTGTTATTACCCCTTTAGTTACACTTAACCATGCTCACATGTTATTATCCCTTTAGTTACCCTTAACCATACGCACATGTTATTACCCCTTTAGTTACCCTTAACCATACTCACATGTTATTACCCCTTTAGTTACACTTAACCATAATCACATGTTATTACCCCTTTAGTTACCCTTAACCATACTCACATGTTATTACACCTTTAGTTACCCTTAACCATACTCACGTGTTATTACCCCTTTAGTTACCCTTAACCATACTCACATGTTATTATCCCTTTAGTTATCCTTAACCATGCTCACATGTTATTACCCCTTTAGTGACACTTAACCATACTCACGTGTTATTACCCCCTTAGTGACACTTAACCATACTCACGTGTTATTACCCCCTTAGTGACACTTAACCATACTCACGTGTTATTACCCCCTTAGTGACACTTAACCATACTCACGCGTTATTACCCTTTTAGTTACCCTTAACCTTACTCACATGTTATCACCTCTATAGTTACCCTTAACCATACTCACATGTTATTACCCCCTTAGTTACACTTAACCATACTCACGTGTTATTACCCCTTTAGTTACCCTTAACCATACTCACATGTTATTACCCCTTTAGTTACACTTAACCATACTCACATGTTATTACCCCCTTAGTAACACTTAACCATACTCACGTGTTATTACCCCTTTAGTTACCCTTTACCATACTCACATGTTATTACCCCTTTAGTTACCCTTAACGATACTCACATGTTATTATCCCTTTAGTTACACTTTTTTAACTCGTGAATACCCGAAGCGTAATAAGAGTTGTACCCTTTGGTTAAAAATTCACTCCATCGCTTGATTGGCTGTAAACTTTTCTTGGAAATTCCGCTCACTAGTGTTTAACGCTTTGAGCTCTTGAGAACTTCAAATGGATTTTTCAAGTAATATATTAAACATGAGACAGTATTTCATCAGATTTCCAAACACCGCGAAGTGGGTTGAAAAACGAGGCGCAGCCGAGTTTTTTTTTTTTAACTCACTTCAAGGTGTTTGGAAATCTGATGGAATACTGTGTCGAATGTTTGATATTTCTTCTCAAACAAAATGATTTTAGAAGGAGAAATTAAGGATGCAAAAATGAGTAGTGTTTCAACACTCATTAAACACTAATTCCCTTTGTATTTTCGTCATGAACTAGTAATGAGTTTGAGAAGACTTAGAAAAACGCTATAGCACGGCAAATGCTGTTGTTTATAAAAGATGGCCCGCGGCTATTCTGATTTAAGCCAATTGAGATATACTAACCTTAACTTGGATATGACATTCTTTAATGTCCAAAGTGTTTAATTTTGCTGTCTTTTTAATTCCATCCATGAAGTTTATCATGAACAGTGAAGCCCGTAGCCACGATAAAAATCGGCTCACTTTTCGCTGAATTCTTCGTAGCTCTCTTTGCAGTTTTTCCTCAGATTTCTGGCGGTAATTGTAAACGGGCTGTCAATATTAAAGCGAACAATTTCAAGCACGTGTTCCTTGCATAATCGTGAACCATTTTGAGACTATATGCAAATTACGTCTCAAATTTGCATATCAGACAAGGCAAGGTATTCTCAGTGGCCAAAATTCCATTTTGTTTTCTTGAAGTTTGACTTTTGTTGTTCGGAATATTCTTCAATTTAATACAGTTCAATGCAGGAAAGAGATCTCGTGGATTTTAAAATATGGTATTGACAGAAAACCAATATTTTTTACATTGGTGGGGCTGGGTTGGGGTAGATTTTGTCGGCCTGGACTTCACATTTTAAGACTCTTTCAAACGAAAACGCAGGTGCGAAGATCAAGACATTTTGATCCATTTGCTTGCCATTGTTTTTATTTTTAGAGTATTATAAAGTCTAATACTTGCGCTTGAGCTTGCAGCTCCTGGTATCTGACTGGACTGCTATTGTAAAACAATAACAAAGACAGGCCAGCCCTAGATTCATTTCTACAGTGCGACAATAAACAATGCTTCATTTGTGAGAGAAACATTCCTTCTTCATTGTCCCACTTTTAATAAGAAAGGTTTCGCTTAATCTTCTCTTTAGCCGATGCATGCATGAGTCGCGCTTTCCGCTCATTCCTTGCTCTGGTATTACCTTTTTCTGTTTTTTAAAGGAAGGCCGAACCAATAAGAAATCAATTCCTTTGAAAAATTGCAGACGAAAAAAAAAACAAAAACATGAAGTTAAAAACGCATTGAAAACTAGTGGAAAAAAATCAATGCACAACACTTTTATAGTTCACGCACTGCATTACGAAACATTTGAGTTAAAAAAGTCCCCAAAATTAATTGATTAACTAATTAATTAATGCTAATATACTGTAAACGACAATAAACTGACGTGATATTTTTTTTAGTGTATGTAGGAGTGCTATAAGGCAATAAACCCCAAAACAGCTAGTCCTAGAAAGAAAATTAGGAAGCCATGGAACAAAGAATCTTCCGCATTTTGATTTCTTAGGGGATTGTCCCTCCCATCTATCATACGTACATAATTTCATTCCACTTTAAGTGAACGCTACGCCGCTCGTACAAATTATGATAGTCCAATACACCCTCTGGTGTCGTATGTTTGTTACATATGAACAGTAACTTCATTTGTGAAATGATACATATGAAATAAATCATATATGAACTGCGGAAATGAAATCAAATGAAGAATGATCCTCGCAGTTGTGAACGCAATTTAAGCAATTGCGAAAAGAAGCCTGAAAATAATTCAGGACTTCAACGGGGTTCAAACCCGTGACCTCGCGATACCGGTGCGATGCTCTACCAACTGAGCTATGAAGCCACTGACGTTGGGAGCAGGTCAATTGTAGGTTCATATGTGTTCATATGTTCCCGTTTATATGTTCCCGTTTGTGCACTATCTGAGGAGATGACGATTGTTATTGTTGTCGGTGTGCCATTTGCAACCCTTCACAAAGTCTGTTAGAATGTCAATGTAGGGCTGCTTTCTTCGCTTCTATGTAATGTTTGATACGTCTAGTCCAAATTAGAAAAAAAATGATGAAAGTTTGGACTTTTCCACAAGTTCGCAGATGTTCAGTATGCGTCGTACATGTACACAATTAGATGGGCGTTCTGAATTAAAATTTGGTCACAACTTTCTCTCTCTCATCTGTAGAGGTAGGTTTCATTTTCCAAACTAGCGATTTCTTCTTCGCCTTCATCTACCGCGTATTTTCTTCGATTTTTTTTTCTTTGCAGCTAGGCGGGAGACATAGCCGGCAGCGCAATCTGTTGCGTAGAAATTCGGCGCTTTGATATAGCCTCGCACCACTAGCATCCTTGGCTGTGCGGATAGCTTTTGAAATACATGCGGGATCTGCTTTCTGGCCGTTACGCTCCCCGATCTGGAATTTGGCTTTCAAGAACTCTTTCCGTTTGGCAGAAAACCGAGTACTTCGGATACGAGAACATTTCAGGGCCCATCCCACCGGAGAGATGGGACAGAAACGTTTGGGAAAGTTCTGCTTTCCCTAGTTCAGGTGCTGGAGACGCACCGTGTTCCAGCCTTGAAGTATACCCCACTGAACATATACGCGATCATTAAGCGTTTCTAAAAAAAGACATGAAACATATGGAAAAAAAGATCCAATTTTGACCATTGGGAATACCTTATCCACCCACGTACCAACCGTGACTTTCACGAACGCTTGCTCAGCCTCATTTGCAAATTTGAGACATAATCCGTATATAGTCTCAAAACGGTTCACGATTATGCAAGGATGGAAAACTGGAAACACATGCTAGTGTTAGGTATAGAAATTGTATAGAAACCGTACGCGCGCGCCCTCCAAAAGAGACTGGGCCTCAGGTGACTAAATGTCACGTCAGCAAAAAACGATGTGCTCTAGTCGCGGAGAGAGAGAAAAGTACCTCGCGTTGTGAGATGTAAAAGTTTATTCTGTGAAGCAACCGTACTTAAATACACAAGGAATACCTAAAAGAGTGTGGATTTTCTGTGTTACATTCTGGGGGCCTGTTCGGGAGGATTTTGCTGGAGAAATTGGATGGATGTACCTGTTTTAACGCTCGATTGATCATTGTGTGCGAGGACTTGCGTGTGTTATTTTGGATTTCAATGGACAAGTTTCGGCAAAGGATGCAACTGGTTGCAATTTGAAGGGACATTTGGTCTGGACAGCGTGTTACAAGGTAGTGGAGCGTGGATTTGAGGCCAGGGAAGGTAGGAATATTGATTTATCGGGCTTTGTGTATGCGGGTGGTTGATCGTGTTGTTTACAAGTAGAATCAAAATGGCGGACGATAAACTTATTCAGCTGGATCGAAAATTGTTGTCGTTGGACTTGGATGCGTTACGAGAATTTGCTCTTCATGCTAAAGTTGAGTAAACGGCAGTAGAGGGCAAGGGGAAATTAGGTGTTATTCGGGCCATCAGACGTAAAATTGAAGATTCAGTCGAGGGTTTGTCTGACGACGAGCAAATTGAGTATGTCGAAGGGTTGATCGCTCACTTGGGCCCGCCGCCACTCGAGGGACTAGAGGACCAATACGGCGAAGAAAAAGTAGAAACCAAAGGTGACATAAAATTGCTCAAGAAAGAACTAGGTGAACTAGAGTCGAAGCAGCAAGCAGTCGAGGAAAAATTGGCTAAGATGCAAAAAGTAAAGCTTACTGATCACCCAGTGAATGACGAAGACACGATCAAGTTTCCTGTGAAAGGTGTAGAGCAAAGCATATTCCGCAGAGATTTTAAAATACAAGGAGTGGTGGGAGACCCTGGGCAAAAAGATAAGCTGGGTTATCAAGCTCTAATATCCCAAGTAGAGTCAGGGCTTGCCAAGGGATACTCAGACAAAGAAGTAGTTAGTGCTGTAGTTCGTGCTGTACAGCCAGGCCTGCAACTAAGAAGCTATCTAGAGAACATGACTGACCTTACCCTACCCAGGCTGCGTAAAATTATTCCCTTCCATTTTCATGAGAAAAATGCTACAGAACTTTACCAACTTCTAACAAACATTGCCCAGCAACCCAATGAAGATCCACAGTCCTTTTTAATGAGAGCACTTACAATTAGGCAGAAGGTCATCAGTGCGTCAAAAGAGTCTGATAGTTGGGTTAAGTACGATGCTTCCTCAGTGCAGAGTTTGTTCCTGCATGCCTTGGAAACTGGTCTTGCTGATGAAACCATTCGTGCAAAAATAAGACCTCTCACTCAAAACCCAAAAGTTGCAGATGAAGACCTCACTGGAGCAATGAGCCTAGCCATATCTGCAGAAGCCGAGCGAAGTAACAAGTTTAGTCTTAACAGCAAAGGGAAGTCGGCAAAGGTGTCGGTCATTGAAGGTGCAACAGAAGCAACCACCAAGAAAGAGTCACAGAAGGACTCTCAAGTCCTAGCTACATTGAAGGCTGTACAAGCAGAGCTGGCCACAGTGAAATCGGAAGTCAAAACCCTTCGTGAAGAAGCAAGCCACCAGAAAGCAGATGCCACGGTACATGGTTTAGCCTGCGAATACAGCCGCCTCTCATCGCTCCCGGCCGCTAGGGGGCGTTCGCGCGAGAGAGCGTCTGCGATTTACTTTGAGAAATTCCATACTGATGACGTAAATCACCCGTCGCTAATCTCGTATAATTATAATAATGTGCATGCGGTGAAACCAAATGAAAGGAAAGGTGTTGACAGGCCCATCACAAATCCAACTAGCGCCTGGCGTGTTTGTTGTGACCTTTATTCACTGGGTTTTAAGTGTAGTTTGATTTTTACAGTTTAGGGATCTACCCCTTTTTGTATGAAACAAGGGGAGGTTCTTTACAGATCCGTCTTTAAAAAGCAAAGATTGTGATTCATTTGTCCATGAGGATGTAGGCACACAGGGTTGTATTGTGTTACAAAGGATAACATTTCCTTGCGTGCAGTGGTTTATTATTTCTGTTTCCATCTTTGCCGTGAAAATATTGGCGAAAGAAACGGCCATTTTCGACCCCGGCCATTGCGGTGCCATGAGTCTAAAGGTAGTCTTTCCGCTAAAAGCAGACTGATGATGATAATAACGGGATTCATCTTCCCATGTATGATCATGTATCGCCGATAAATGTTCATTCATCCAGACGTGCACGAGTGGCGCCGTTTGAAATATCAGTGACTTGCCATATCCGGTCGGTAAATTGACAAAAGTAGAAAAACCTCTTCACCGCAGATAAAACTATAAAAAGCCTGAAACTGACTTGCTTGTAACGTCAAAACATTAAACATAGGACAAATAGATTAAACACAGAGTCGTACAGTTTCTAACGACAGACAAAATTAATCCTCGCAACTGGCGATTGAGTTACAACACTGCATAATTTAAAGCATAATTATGTAAAATTATCAAGTTGGCCAATCAGCGCTCCTGTCTTGATGCGGGACAGATTTTCGTCATCAGTATGGAATTTCTCAAAGTAAATCGCAGACGCTCTCTCGCGCGAACGCCCCTAGCGGCCGGGAGCGATGAGAGGCGGCTGTATTCGCAGGCTACACATGGTTACACTGGAGGTGGAGCGAGAGCCGGACCCAGGCCACCTGGTTGCCAAGAGTGTAGAAGGAAGAAAGAAGGTGACCAGTGTCCACACTGCTACCTCTGTGGGGGCTCGAACCATATTTCCCGCTACTGCCACACCAGGTTCAGAAGATATCCGGGAAACGCAGCCAGGCTACCCCCACGGGACAGGGAGTAGCCGTGCCAGAGAAAGAGAAGTCCCACCAGTGTAGTTGTTGCCTAAGCTTGATTGCCATATACAGTTGTTACAGTGTTCAGCATGCCAGTCCGTCCGATATTGTTCTGTGCGTTGTCAGAAGGCTCATTGGCCAAAACATAAAGTGTTATGCAAAGCAATCAAGGAACTCTCTGACAGAGGATCGTTTAAAGAAAAGGGGTTAGGAGATGCCCAAGACAGTGGTGTGTATGCTAGCCACATCACTCCCAGGCAACAAGAACGCATAGTTAAGCTGGTGGGGAGGAAGTGTCTGGTAGATTGTTACTTGGATGATAAGCCTACAGAAGTGTTATGGGACACAGGGGCGCAAGTATCGATTGTTTCGGTAGATTTCCTAGAGAGCCAATTACCAACAGTCCAAAGAAGGGATATTAAAGAGTTACTTGGAACGGACGGGTCCTTAAGTTTGCAAGCAGCAAATGGAACAAATATCCCTTACCGTGGATGGGTAGAAATTGGAGTAAGGCTAACAGATGAAAATGAGACAGAAGTAAAGGTTCCATTCTTGTTAACAAAGGAGAACGTTGAGCAGCCCATTATTGGATTTAATGTCATAGAGTTAATGGTCAGAAACACATAAGACAAAGAAGATGATGCATTGCTGGGAAGGATGTCAAGGAGCTTCAGGATGAATGAATGTGGTGATGTACAAGCGTTGATAAGTCTAATACGTACTACGAACTCTGAACTCTGTCTAGTAAAATCTTCAAAGAAGCCACACATTGTTCCAGCAGGGGAGACTGTTCGTGTATCTTGTCGTGCTAACACTGGAGCAATCCACCAAAAGTCCCCAGTTGTTTTTGAGCCGGATGAGTTGGCTACCTGGCCTTCAGGGTTGGCAGTACACGAATCCCTTACCACCGTGAAGGAGGGCGATGCAACCATCTTACCAATCACAGTGACCAACAACACAAACCATGACATCATCGTACCTGGAAGAGTTGTCCTGGGGCGGCTTCATCTTGTCCGGTCGGTGACGCCAGTGGAAGTCAGATTTAAGGATCCAGAGACACCGACCCCATGCGAAGAACCGCCTTCTAAACCACTTACGCCAGATGAGCACACTGCAAATAAATTGTCTTGGCTACCTAAGGTCGATTTGAGTGGACTAACAGAAGAACAGAAGCTACAGGCAAGACAGTTGTTAGTTGAGGAAGCAGATGCATTTGCATCAAATGATGAGGACATTGGCTGCATTGCCGAGCTGGAAATGGACATCAAACTAACCAGCGACCAGCCAGTACAGAAGAACTATACTTCCATACCTCGTCCACTCTACCCAGAAGTTAAAGGTTACATCGAGGACTTGCTTAATCGGGGCTTCATTAGAAAGTCAAAGTCACCGTTCTCGAGTAGCGTAGTGTGTGTCCGCAAAAGAGATGGGGGAATGAGATTGTGCGTGGACTACAGAGAACTTAATAAGAAAACAGTGCCAGACCGACATCCCATCCCTCGGATACAGGAAGCTCTAGACAGCTTGGGGGGCAAATCATGGTTTAGTGTTTTGAATCAGGGGAAGGCGTACCATCAAGGCTTTATTGGAGAAAACAGCCAACCATTCACTGCATTTGTGACCCCTTGGGGACTTTACGAATGGGTGCGGATACCATTCGGACTTATGAACGCACCAGCGAATTTTCAAAGATACATGGAGAATTGTCTTGGGGACCTGCGTGATGAGGTATGCATTCCGTACTTGGATGATGTTATTGTATTCTCAGAAACATTTTCTGATCAAATTGAACACATTCGTAAAGTTCTCCGTCGGTTGAAGAGTTACGGTGTTAAACTTAAGCCTAGGAAGTGTGCATTGTTCAAGCGAGAAGTGTCTTTCCTTGGAAGGGTGATCTCTCAAGATGGGTACCGGATAGATCCTAAAGCTACGGATGCAGTGACTGCAATTTAGAACTTAAAACCTCGAACCGTTGGCGAAGTAAGACGACTCATGGGTCTACTTGGTGTGTACCGTCGTCATATCAAACATTTTGCACAGACAGCAAAACCTGTTTATGATCTCCTCAACCATGACCTATCCGAGAAAAAGAGTTCTACCTCGACCCGACAGAAGCCAAAGCTGTGAAGTGGACAGTTACCATCCTCTTCACCAGTGGTGTGGGAACCTAGGCACCAGTCAGCATTGGATGCCCTGGTGGACAAGATAACATCACCCCCTCTGCCTGCATACCCAGATTACAATGCACCATTTATTGTACACACAGATGCATCGCAGGATGGCTTGGGGGCGGTCTTGTATCAGAAGCAGGATGGTACTACACGGGTAGTTGCATATGCATCCAGGACTCTGACTCCGCCTGAACAGAACTACCACATGCATTCCGGCAAGCTTGAATTTTTAGCGTTGAAATGGGCAGTCACAGAACAGTTCAGGGACTATCTCTATTATGCTCCTGAATTTGTTATATACACCGACAACAATCCCTTGACTTATGTGTTAACAACTGCCAAGTTAAATGCCACAGGATTGAGGTGGGTTGGAGAGCTTGCTGACTTTAACTTTGAAATACGATATCGACCAGGCAGGTTGAATGTTGATGCGGATAGTCTTTCCCGATTACCTGGTGAGTTCAAGACCTACATGGACACTTGTACTGAGAAAGTAACTCCTGAAAGCTTGCATGCCTCAATATCGGCCATCCAGGCATTGTCAAATGAAGAATCAAATTGGCTGACAGCTTTGACTGATGAAGAAGAGGAACTCCACTATGTTTACGCCCTGTCACAAGCATGCTGCAATCAAGTGAAAGTGGTGGATTTAGTAAAAGCACAGAGCGAAGACCCTCACATTGGACGTGTCCTTAAATTAATCAAAGCAAACCACAAGCTAACAGTTGCAGAAAAGCACAAGGAAGCACCTTGGTTCGTAAGCTCCTGAATGAGTGGCACAAGCTTCATATAAACAGGAAGAGTGGATTACTTTATCGTAACCAGCAGGTTGTTCTGCCACAGAAATTTCGTCGCACTGTTTATCGTGAACTCATTAAGAAATGGGCCACCTTGGTGTTGAGAGAGTGTTAGCTCTGGCTCAAGAGAGATTTTATTGGCCACACATGAGGAGAGACATTGAAAACTTTATCCATCACACATGCCGCTGCCTAAAACAGAGACGCCCAAATCTACAAACAAGAGAACCATTACAACCAATTCTCCCAACAGCCCCTTGTTTGTTCAAGAGACTTGAAGAACTTTCTGGAGTAATGCACTCTAGAACTACTCCATATCACCCACAAGGAAATGGTAAAGTTGAAAGAATGAACCGTACACTACTCAGTATGCTGCGAACTCTACCAGAAACTCACAAATCCAGCTGGAAGGACCATGTGAACAAACTCATTCATGCATACAATTGCACTGTTCATGAATCAACAGGTTATTCTCCTTTCTTCCTGTTATTTGGTCGCAGTCCACGGCTACCAATTGATGTCATCTTTGACCTCGAGACAGAAACAGGAGCCAGAACACATGCTGAATATGTTACCAAGTGGAAATCTGCAATGCAAGAAGCTTACTCACTCGATTCAAAATCTGCCATGAAGAATGCCCTGAGAGGAAAAAAGAACTACGACAGACGTGTGAGGTCATCAGCATTACAAGTGGGAGATCGTGTCCTGCTGCGCAACCTTACCCCTCGGGGTGGACCTGGGAAACTTCGTGCCTTTTGGGAAGACCAGATTCACCTAGTTGTTGCAAGAAAGGGGGAGGGGAGCCCGGTGTACGACATAAGACCAGAATCAAGTCCAGGACCGATCCGTACTTTGCATCGAAACCTGTTACTCCCGTGTAACTATCTACCAGGGAAGCCCTGGGAGGACCTCCCTCCTGTAAAGAAGACAAGAACGGTAGCACCCAACCATTGTGTTGACACCCAACCACCAGTACAAGAAGAGAACGGAAGTGACAGCGAAGATGACCTTCCAGACATTTCATTCTGCAATCGCTCCCCAGAACATGATAGAAATGGCCTAACACGGACACAGGTAGAGTCTACACGAGTAGAACCAGAGCCAGACGTTGCGGATGTTCATTCTGGTGACGCGTCGAGTGAAACAGAGACAGAAGCCGACATTACTGTTGCTCCAGAGGAGGCACAGCTGAGAGAGGATCATCAAGAAGTTGGGGGAGAGAGGGATGAGCAAGAGGACACGAGCAACGAAGGCCGACCTCAACGCCTGAGGCAGGCACCTAAACGGCTTACTTATGACAGTCCTGGGGAACCAACTTACGTGCGTCAAGTTAAAGTCAACCCCTCTGATGGAATACAGCAGTGCGGAATACCAACACCGCCAATGCCATACGTTGCTGAACCCCCTGTAAACCAGTACGGTATGCCGCTGCCAGTCTTGAACTATATGTCTCCACCAGTACCACCGATGATGTTCTGGAACGCGAACATGATGATGCCTTATATGATGCCCTATCCAGTAGTACCGCAGCTACCACAATGGGGAGTGCCTTACCAGCCATTTCAGTGCAGATAAACTACACCAGTCATTCCAGTGTAGATGAACTTTTCCTCTTTTGCCTATTACATTGTTTTTTTTTGTTTTTTTTTTTTAATCGAGTTTCCTAGGTGCATTTAAACATTCGTTACGCGAATGCTGTAAGAACTGTCTTAAGGATAGTCGTTGTACTACGAACATTAGTATGGACAGATGGACTGAGAGATGTTAAGTGGTCTGTAAGGAGTTGGGCCCCGATCACCCCACTCCAGGATTTAAGAAACAATGAATCCTGAACTAAATGCCACTTAAGTAAAGTATTTTTCTGTATTGCAAGTCAAATGTCACGGATGACATTTCTTTTCAAGTTAGGGGAGAGTGTTAGGTATAGAAATTGTATAGAAACCGTACGCGCGCGCCCTCCAAAAGGGACTGGGCCTCAGGTGACTAAATGTCACGTCAGCAAAAAACGATGTGCTCTAGTCGCGGAGAGAGAGAAAAGTACCTCGCGTTGTGAGATGTAAAAGTTGATTCTGTGAAGCAACCGTACTTAAATACACAAGGAATACCTAAAAGAGGGTGGATTTCCTGTGTTACGCTAGAACTAGTTCGCTTTATTGTCAGCCCTCTTACAGTTTCCGTCAGAATTCTGATAAGAAAGAAAATAGTATCAACAGTATAAAGAGTACGGAAGTGCAAAGTGACCTACGAAGAATTCAGCGACGCGAAAAGTGAGTATTTTTTTTTTATTGTCGTGGCTACGGGCTTCACTGTTCATGACTGAACTTCATAATGATATATATAGATAGGCAGAGCCTAACTGCGTCGCACTTTGAACTAGCTTATAAACTAAGGTGAAACTTAACTAAGGTGAAAGGTCGGAAGCACAAGAATTAAGATTGACGACGGGGCTATTTTTCAATTTTAGCAATTCTCAAAAAAAACAGTATTACCCGACCGTCTGCACAGTACATTTAGACCGTACAAAAGTTCACAAAAACAACTTTTCTCTGTCTAGAATAACTAGTACGACTACTTTCCGAATAAAATACAGCTTTTGTTTGTCAAAAATTGCCCGAGAAACTGATTTGGAAATCCAAATTGCAAAAATACACAAACATATTTGCATAATAAGGCGACGCGAGTGAAGACCGTATCTAAGTCTTGTTTTATTTACATAAAATTGCTTTTCAATCGATGTAATGAATGAACAAACACAAAAATAGACAACACAATCTTATTTAAAAAAATGTTATTCAAATCTCCATTGGTTTATGTTTAAAAGCAAAACACGTACCATTTACAGCGCATCAAGGCAGAGCTGTCCTCGATGAAATTCAAGATAACAACACGACTTAAATTGAGCACATTTCAAAAACATGTCTCCAAAACTTAAGAGAACGCAAAGGAAAACTCAATCAAAAATTGATATCAACATAAATTTCCATCGAACAATGTTATTTATTTTACCTTTAAGTCACTGGACTGCTTGGAAATTCGTTAAAACTCCGCTTCTTCGGTTCTGAAATCCGTTCCTCGAAGAAATATTTTATCCCCGAAAGCTCTTCTTTTTCCACTAAAGCGGCTTCTGAGTATCCCTTAATTAGTATCCCTGTCTTGAGTAGCAAACCGCGAAAGAATGCAGGGAAATAACGACTTTACTGCTCCTAAAACCTGCGAAAGATCCTCTTTTAAAGTGTTTACCAAGCTGACGGCTGTTACGCGCCCGCGAGTTTGCCTTGCACGACTGACTGACTCACTGACACATGTCACGGAGGCGCGCCCGCGAAACATTCCGCTAGCCATGACCATGAAAAATGACGGGCGTAAGTTCCATGAGTATGGGGCTGCGCAGCCGAGCCTTCGGCCCGGCGAGTGCTCCGCTATGAATGAAATTGAACAGACGGCAAAATGAAATGCTTTGGACATCCAAGAATGTCATATCCAACTTAAAGTTAGTATATTTATATTGGTTTATCTTTGCGTCTGAGTTGCAAATTTCTAAAAGAAAAACGTTTTTGTTTTTGTTGTTGGTCACGCATACACAAGATGACGTGATTTTATGTCTTTCGTTGACGATTTTCAACAAATTCTTAAAAATCCTAAATTCATTTCCCCAAACTAAACTTTACATATTTTGAAAGATTGTCAACTCTATAGTATTGTCCTTCTTAATCTTACGAAATTCTGAAAAAGGCACATTCTCAAAATCATCGTTGTTTTTCGCCTACCATTTTACCAAGCACGGGAGAGCCATAAGCTTTTGGCTTCCCTTGAATACAGTGATTAATCTAATATTTATGAAATCACGGTATTTAGACTATAACAAGTTATACAACAAAGTGGAACTATGACAGCTTTTTCTAGCGCAGTAGTTTTGATACACGAGTTGAGTGAATGATTACTTATTTCAACCCTGCATGTGTTTGGATCGCCAAATTGTACCCTGTGTTGAAAACGGCTTTCATCGTTTTCTTGGAATTTATTGAGCTCAATTAGAAAAAATCTGTCATCGTTTGATGAAAATAGTCTCGTTTTCTTAAAAAGCGGGGTTTTCTAAAAACGCTTGCAACTTTTAATCGCTTATTTCATTTGCACTAAAATTTAAAGTTCTGTTTTATAAAAGGGAGCCCCGCTCCATTAAATAGCCGCGCGCCATCTTCGCTGCCAATTGTAAACGTTGACACAAATATAATACGTATTGTTTGAAATCAGATACAGAACTAGATGATGTTATGTTTTAAATCTGTTTCATGACTCGTCAGTTCTTTGACTTCAAACTCAGTATGGAAATTAAAACCGATCTGCGGACTTCAAATGGATTTTTTAATACTTAGGTAAATGTGCAGCATGGTAAATGATGTTATTAAATGTGTGGCCTGCGAGCAAGCTCACGGGCTCGGGGGCATAAACCAAATTTTGTTGCTAATACGATTTAACGCAAAAAATGTCGTAGCGTGACACAATACGCAACGAGAACTGGGTGACGTAATGTTTTAATTTTTTTTACTTATCAATTCTTTGATACCCGGGGAAAGAAAAGCCGGCCCTGACTTCTCACAAAAGCGTGCCGCGAGAGAACCTCTGGTCTCCAGGGTAATTATTTGACTGCCCTATGAAATAACAAAAAGCTCAGACCGATCATAGGAGCCTTTGATTTAATCTTCACTATTCCTCACTTGTCAACCCCTTCTTTAAATATTTAAGTTTAAAAAGGTTATTCTTGCATCAATTCCCGCCTTGAACACTATTTACTCTGAAGCCCCACACCACCCTAAAAGGGTACTGGTTAATATATGTATATCATCATCACATTATTCTTTATTATCAGAATGCTTTCAGATAACCCTATCGAGACAATCGGATCGGAGGCCTTCACAATTCCAAACAGAAATCTATCAATGTAAGCAGTTGATATGTTATAGTTATTTGTCTCACAGGCTACGAATTAAAATGAAACATGGTTTAAAGAGACACTGCATATGTTGATGTCATATTATAATAATTCAGGCAACGTAGCTCAAAAACCAAATGAAAGTTATCAGTCTGCTCAGCTACAACTGTAGATGAGGAGGACTTACAGGAATTCGTAGAAGAATCTATGCACGGCGATGTGTTAGTTTATCTTCGTCCAGCGAAACCCACTCAGTTCATACCAAACTGTCAGTTTAGTAATTGCACAATTAATTTTAATACTTCTAAATAACATTTTCTTTACTGTTTATGGAATTCTGTAATTTTTCTTTTTTGAAACTTTGGAGAAAAAAATTGTAAATATTTACAATGAAATAAACACCGGCAGTGTTCAATATATTACTTACTGTGCTGTCTTTGATTCATATTCTCAAGACCCTGAAATTATTATAATAGTAACGTTATTGATGTTTTGGAGCCTTCTCAGAACCTGAATCGGGCACAAAAAAAAAAACAAAACGGTTTTTGATGGGATCCAACTGAAATGATAACGTAAACTTTGTTCAAACTACTTGCATAAACACTAAATATTATTACATTAGACAAATACCGTCACAGATGTGCGTTGTGGTATGTTTGTAGCCTCCAAATTGGGCACTGCGGCCACATTGATAGCGGGCATTACCATTTATTTTTTATATAGATCGAGGAGTAGTGCCCGCTACCAATGTGGCCAACTTAGTGGTTCCGTAAGGATGGTTAGGGATGGCACTGCGTTGGTTCGGGGAATATGTTACTTACTTTTTTCCTCTGTGGCTTTTCTGATGGTTTTTCATTTTCGACAGCGTCACGCTTTTGTGTTTTTTATTCCTGTAAGATTTATTTGTAAGGTTGTTCGAACGTCACGGAACGTGCTGCTGGTGTGTGTGACTGAAGTAAACCAAAAAAACTAATGGATTGTACAATGTCTACTGTGTTGTGCAATTTAAATACGAAATATAGCACTATTTGATCGTCAGTGATGTTTGTTTGTTTGTTTGTTTGTTTGTTTTAAGATATATGGTACGAACAAAGTTAAAGACAGTCGGCCTTCGGTCTTTTGACGGCATTAATAATCTACATACAACTGATATGTAAGTATGAACCAAACTGCTGCCTGTCTGCTCCACTTTTACATCAGATAAAAATAAAGTAACAAATTAAATAACTCAATTTTGTAAGTGCAGGCGCAATCAAAGATTTACACTACAAGTAATATTTGAAAAAAATAACAAAATTGCACGTGCCTTTAGTTGAGTGTAATTTGAAATAACATTTTTTCAAATATCACTTGTAGTGTAATTATTTAACTGCTCGAGCTATTATACGATTACTTGTTTAACAATGGTACTGCTGCAATGAATTGCAACACAAAGGTCATTTACAATATTGGTTTTATTCTCTTTAAAGACCCAGTATTGTCCATGCATTATGCTTCACGCGCCTCTGAATAATAGAAGCCTCGCTCCTGTGCAAACCAAAACAATAACAGAGGCGCGTGAAGCATAGTGGACAATACTGGGTCTTGACAAAGAAAATTAAGCCGTTTTCATCAGTAAGCATCTTGATTTCTACAGAACTTTTTAGCAATTAAAAATACACCTAGAAAAAATGCTGAAGTACGTATGGGTAAAGAAAAGGTAAATAAACTTGTATTTTTAACCCGCTACATGTGGATAGAACATTTTAACTTGAAACTTAGGCTGGCGTTTAGGAGTGATGGAAACAACTGTCCTTGTAATTATACGAAATAATGTAACGGTTTTTACCCCCGTTTTATTATACATAGATGTTAGTTACACTCCGGAAAAAAAACCTTCTAAAATTATAAAAGCAAGACCGTGATGGAAAAACTAGGTTCCTGCTTTTAGTATATTCAAGGGAAACATCACAGAGGAAATAATGCCACAAAGTATTGTATTGGGGTGCAATTGACTGAATGGCTAACGAGATTACTTAAAACGTATCTCAGATTTGTATAATCCTAATCAGAATTTAACCAATGTGATTACACTCACGGTTACCTTGATCCTGAATTCGTGTTGATGTTTGTTGCATTTTTTTAATTTATTATAAACCTTTGAGTATACGAACAATAAGCACCGCTATGTATGGCGTGCTAAAACACAGTTTTCATTTTTGTTTTTTATTAATTTTTTTTTCATTTGCTCCCATTAACAATGGTTTACAGAAGTCATATTGTTAATTTTTTTGGAGCAGGGTCTCTCAACAAACTTTATTTATAGCTGATATACAAGTTACATGCGTGCTTCTTTCTTATGCGCCCCTTCATTACTTCTTAATTTCTACTTATAGCGGAGCTCTAGCGGGCCGAAAGCCCGCTCGCGTAGCTCCATACTCATAGAACCTATGCCCTTCATTTTTCATGGTCATGGCTAGCGAAATGTTTCGCGGGCGCGTCGGTCCCTGTGCCGTTGGGCAGGGCTAGCTCGCGGGCGCGTATAACGACGTAAAACATCGCGTATGACATCGCGTAACATCCGAGATCTTAGCAATTTTGAAAGCAAAGCGAGGCTTTGTTTTTCGCGCGGCTACACAGCCGTCAGTTCGATAAACACTTTTATTTTGTTGGATCTTTCGCTGTGTTTAGCGGAGAATTAAAGTCGTTATTTCCCTGCATTTTTTCGCGGTTTACTACTCAAGACAGGGATACTAATTAAGGGATACTCAGAAGCCGCTTTAGTGGAAAAAGAAGAGCTTTCAGTAATAAAATCTTGCTTCGAGGAACTTCATACGTTTCTATCAATGCGGGAGCAATGCGGGGAGATGTTTCTCACTTCTGTCTGAGATGTAAAGAATTTCCAGCAGGGACTTAAAGGTGAATTTCGATGGGAATTTATGTTGATATCAATCTGTAATTGACTTTTTCTTTGTTATCTCGTTAGTTTTGGAGAACTGTTTATAAAACGTGCTTAAATTCAGTTGTATTGATTTCTTGAATTTCATCGAAGACAGCTTGGCCTCGATACGCTATAAATGGTGTCGTTTTGCTTTTAAACATAAACTTATGGAGCTTTGAATAACATTTTTCGAAAGAAGATTGTGTTGTCCATTTTTATGTGTTTGTTCATTCATTACGATCATAGATTGAAAAGCGATTTTATGTAAACAAAACAAGACTTGGATTTTATAGTTCTATCTTCACTCGCGTCGCCTTATGCAAATATGTTTGTGTATTTTTTGCAATTTTCATTTCCAAATAAGTTTCTCGGATAATTTGTGATACGCAACAGGTGTATTTTATTCTGAAATTAGTCAAACTAGTTATTCTAGACCGAGAAAAAGTTGTTTTGTGAACTTTTGTACGGTCTAAATGTACTGTGCAGACGGTCGCGTAATACTGTTTTTCAGAATTGCTAAAATTGAAAAATAGCCCTGTTGTTAATCTTAATTCTTGTTCTTCCGACCTTTTACCTTAGTTAAGTTGATCATCGGCTTTCTGTTCAGAGAGCTACGCTGTTAGGCTCAGCCTATCTATATATAGTATAGAATCACATATGTCAAAGAAAAATCGCATTCTTATTGGCTATCGAAGTGAGGGTTTTTAGCGTGGAATTGCATACCTGAGAAGTGATCTTGCATAGCATCTTCGAAGGACGATGTTTGTGTACTTTCTTTATATAGTATGTATACTTTCTTTTAAAATAGTCAGCTTTGATTTGAACCGAAAAATACAGAGCTATTGAATATTTTTGTAGTTTGTACGTCTGTGGCTCTTATGCATCTGCATTGAAGATCTAGTATTATAACTATGCAGCTCTTTTTTAACTTAAAGATATTTTAAAATGAGATTGGCAGCCCATTATTAAAATACCGAAACATAAATATGGCTATCGCTTCATTATTGATGTTACCTATTGCAAGAATTGATAATTTCTTAAATATTGGAGCCGATTCTGCCACAGGCAGCCCAAGCTCACGTCACGAGAAAGCGAAGAGTTAATTATTAGCGGTTTGTGAGACGGGACGTGACCCTTCGATGAAAGCGGTATTGGGTTACACGGCGGCCGTTTTAAAAATTTAAGACTTTGTATGGGGAAAAAATAACGTAGATTTCGAACGCTTAATAAAGCGAAATTTAGGCATTAATTCAATAAAGTGATTCTATTGAACTCACCTCTGGTGTATTCTTTTGTCCTTCGGGGTATTTCAAGCCGTTTTGGGTTGTTTTGTCACCACTGTTATTCCCTTCATAAGACGGAGTCCGTCTTATGAAGGGCGTAAGCTTGGGCTGCCTGTGATTCTGCTTTAAAGCTTGGAAACGTTATTATCCTGATGATCTTCTTTTGTAATTTTCAATTTGTGCCAATGTAGACGGATATGTATGTGCTCATATGATATTCCCATAATGACGATATGGGAAAACTAACGCATGATACAGTGCTCTTAGAATGCTAGGTGATACCATCAGGAGCCATAATCGGGGACGGATACCGCAACAACATGTCATTTCTTTAGAGCTGCATGCCTGTTCCCATGTAAAGGACGATTTGGGCTATTTTTAGCAGAAATTGCGCCATCGCGTGTCACACGCGCGTGTGTCTGCGCTGACTTTGCGTTTGAATAATTCAAAACAATGGCGTCCGAAATTTGTACTTTTCTGGTTGGATTTTTCTCCTTAGTGAGCGCTTTTATAGATTAACACTCGCACAGAGAACACGAAACATTCAATACTAGTTTAGGGAAAGTTCGAGTCAAGACATATATCACATGACCAGCACGAAAAGACTGAAAAGGCGCCAAAATTTTGGCGCTGTGTCGCTTTAGATGAATGAATGAAATTAGCGAAAGAGTAAAAGTTGAAAAGTCTTTCCTGAGTGCGATTTTCAGTTAATCCTTGCCGTCATTTCAAGCAAAATGGATCCAGTAAACTGCCTTAAACTGTTAAAGCTATTTTGTTACGATGGATTGCTGAAAAAGTCTAACAATGGACTGAACTGAACTCAGGTTTGAGAAAATTTATAACTCAACTAACAATGTTCTTGCTTATTTGTTTTCGGTGTTCATGTCGGCTGAGATCAAGAAATGGTTCAGTTTACAACTTGGAAACTAAACAACTGACGCATTCTTCACGACTTTCTACATAAAAATGGAATTGCTCTTTTGTTGTGTGCAACCAGTGTGTAAACAGCTAAATGTATTAAAGCCTTTCTAAGGTGTTTCGATGCAGTTTTTTTTTTTCATTTTTTAATCGGCTTTTAAGCGGTCTTTTCCAAGTCAGATTAGCGTGATATTTTCACTACTTACTGGTTTTGAATTGAATTTTCAGGCAAGATCTATTTTCTGGGAAAATCGATATTACCATGACGACGATAAACATTTCGCATTGAAAATCCAGCATACACATCTTAAAATATGGTATATGAAATATATATTTTGCAAGAATAAAAAAAATAAGTATGTTTGATTTCAAATAAATCGCAATAACATTTCAAACCTTACTATTTGTATTCTGGTAATAAATTGATCGAGAGATTAACACTGGTTTTGTGAAATTTCGTCAAGATAGTGTCAAAAAGTAGCTTAACCCTATCCAGACCGGGGGGGGGAGCTTTTGGATTATTATTGGTTCATATTTTGGATTGTAAAACATTTGCCACAATAAACTAAGCTTTAACAGTCCATTTGCTTTATTTTCCGGTGTTTTTTACCAAAATAAACACGTTTGGACTAAATCAAGATGGCGGATCCAAGATGGCGAACAATAAAATGGGAAATTTATTTCTAGTATATTACGTGTCTGTGTAATTCCATTATCTATAAACATTTATTATCAAAATATCATAAAAAATGTTCTTTTCACTTGAGAAAGCTATTTTTTTTAATTCATTACATACATGAAGAGCCATAATTTGCAAAGATAACTGTTCCACTTTTTAAGAAAATGTACACATCACTTCTATGACGTCACATGCTGTTACCATAGCAACGAAGTGTACTAATTCATTAACTTTTACTCCTGCATCAATATGTGAAAGTTTGGTATGAACACTACCGTTTGTTTCAGAGATATGCCTTATAGAACGTTTCAGTTGGTTATTTCATTGTATATGACGTCATAATGACGTCACTGTTATTGTTAACAACACCAACAGTGTTAGTAAACATCAAATAGGTAGCTGTTAAAGCCTTGTTGCTATATGTTCAAAATCGAGAAAATGTTGATGAAAGACTGTTTTAACCAATAAAATCGACTATATAACGTCATAACTACGTCACGTTACGTCATTATGACACCAAAGTATCTGTAGTTACTAGAATTCATGACAACATTATCCTGTGAAAATTTGGTGGCCATAGCATAAGCGGTTTCAAAGTTACATAGGGGGGGGGGGGGAGGGCGCTTCTGGAGCCCCCCTTTTCCGGTCCCAGACGGTCAAAAAAAGGCCGGTCTGCTGGATAGTGTTAACGTTATGTTTGTATATCATCAAAGTTTTGTTCACTCTCCCTTTTGCGATCTTGAGAACTACCTTTTTTTCCTAGCATCGCTCCATATGCAATTTTGGGGGAATTTTCGATTTTAATCGCTTGTACAAAAACCCGAGGGACGGCTCGATCGATGTTTTTAAAACGTTCACCATCCATGCTTACCGATTTGAAAAATATTATCTCAAAGTTTCATTAACATTGTTTCACTGGAACGCCTTTAAATTTAAGGACGAAGACGACGTACGAACCGGCCGAAAAGTTTGCTTAGAAATGATTTTAAATCAATGCGCACTACATTCCTCCGTGATTGATACATTTCGTTGTAATCTGCTGTGCATCTATTATTATCTGTATTACAGCATGATTGCGCCTTATTACTCTTCTTACTACTTTTCAGATTCCCTTAACCCTCGGACGTACACGCAAACGTATACCCCAACCGTGGTACAAGGGGGGGGGGGTTGTTGTTGCAACTCCCCCTTAAGTTTTTGCGATGTTGCAATATTCGGAAATATTTTACATCTAATCGATAGCCCGCGATGTGCTCTACAAGATAAAATAAATATTATGGGTTGTAACGCTGCTGGGGTCCGTGACGTCATCCAAAATGGCTGCCAAGACGGCCGCCATCTTGGATTTCACAAAAAATTCAAATTTATCTGGAAAATGGGGAAATTGCAAATATTGTTTGCTAGAGTTGTAAAATACCATACAATGAAACATTTTGATGCTTTTGTTAGCATTTTATATGTTTTTTTTCCGCTGAAAAAGGTGAAAAACTTGCATTTTTCTTCAAAAATGGCTTGACCACATGTTACTTATGACTCATATCTCGTTACCATAGCAACTAGTTGTCGCCAAACTTTTACCAAAATGTGTCTCAATGATAAATGAACAGCTACTGAAAATGGCATGTGCTAATCTTAAACGGTCTTGAAAATATCGGAGAAAAACGTTAAGGGGGGTTGCAACCACCCCGCCCCGCCCCCCCCCCCCCTTCCGAGGGTTGTCTCCTTTTAGGAATATTTTTTAGCAATAAATGCCCTTCTGCGTTTTAAAAACGTTTTTACAGCAGGCATTTTGAACGCAAAAGAAAACAGATGCAAAGAAATTTGCATCAACGAGCATATATTAAAATGCTTATATTATATTAGCATATATTAATTTTTATACATTTTAGTCTCTCGGAGATACATTTTCCTGCATTTTGAAGCACGAACTTACTGTTGTTTGAAATATTGTATTTTGTTTGTTAAATCAACTGAATACAGATATCTGTAGTTATGGACATCAAGTTATCAAGTTCATCTTAACGGAGTACAAAAATATTGTTTAATCGACCGTTCTGAACTTTTTCCGGTTGCCATAACACACGTGCAACTTGTTTGCAACTCAGTGACATCATGTAGAACATAATGCAGAGCACTAAGCTGGGAATGCATTGTGGGGCGATTTGTCACATTTCTTCTGTACAGGCAGCAACGGGAGGTAAATAAGCAAGAACTTCGTTGTTTTTTAAAGTTGAAATATGCTTTATTTTTTAGAACACACATCAAAAAGGTCAAGTTAATAAATTATTTAACTTGTTGGCGAAAGAAAGAAGGTTTAGATGTTCAAAGCAGCCGGGCAAAATCGTGTTTTGTTAAAGCGGCATCATCAACCATGCACGCGTGAGTTCCGGACTTCCGGTCGTATTGTACGCGGTGCACGCGGCTAAAAGTGGCTCTGCACGCGCGAGATCTCGTCGAGTTCTGCGATACTCTGCAGACTGTTAGTTGTATTCACAAATAGCAGATGACGCAACATCGATTTTAAAAAGAGACAATGTCGGGACAAAGGTCAGAAAAGTGATTTTACGTCTTTTTTTTCATTTTTTTTTGTCAGATTCCCCTTCACAATGTTGACAATGTTTGTTCCCGTGATCCGCAAAACTGTTTCAAGGTTCCCGTGTTCCCAAATATTTTTTCTCTGTTCCCCTTGTTCCCCCAAACCCCTGGTAGACCCTCAATTATGTTCACCATCGAGTTAAACATGGCGGACGGTGCAGAAGAGGCAGGAATGATAAGTTCTTGCCAAGCATTTGCATATTTGAAACTCGAATAAAATACAAATTGAACCACAAATTTATTGACAACAGCGCGTGGATTAACAGTAAAATATCAATAAAAACAACTCAATCGGCAATGGTCACGCTTTCGTCACGCTGTTTAGTGGCTGCGCAAATGTTTGTTCTTTTCTATTATTTTTTCTTTTAAATTTAAAATTTGTCTGTAACTGTTATCGAATGTTACCCTAAAAACAAAATATAAAGAAAATCGATCTCTTTTTATTTAGGGTAAAATTATAAGCTGCATTCCACTTAAATTTAGTGATTTTTCTTTTCACTCCATTTGTTTTTTTTTTTTTTCACTCCGCACTCCGCACTCCTCATTTTCTGAACAGCCCTTTAATTAATTACGAGTCTTGCGAAAGCCTTGAAATGTTTTTTCTTTAAATTGTGCGCGTGTTTACATACTCTCATCTAAATACACCTATCGACCAATGAGAGCGCGCGTACTAGCTTAAATATTTTATAATTCATCATTATTCATTTCATTGCTATGATTGAATGTATAATATAATTTCTTTTTGGTTGTTTATTATAATTATCTATAATTTCCTTTATTATTTTCCAGGTTTGTCTGGTGTTTATTTCGTGTTTATTCAAAATCAAATGATGAAGCTTATTTCTGTATTTCTTATATTATTTTATTTTTTCGTGTGTGTTTGTGCTTTTTTTTCTGTTTGTGTTTGTTTGCTTTTTATCTCGTTAATGCGCTTGCGCATTAAGCGAGATTTCGAAGTCGAGTACTAAAAAGGGACAAAAGTTGTTAACAAAATTTTGTGGACTTTTGTCCGGGGGGGGGGGTTCTTGTTCCTTCTTTATAGAAGCTATATTAGGGCATTGAGGATATGGTTGGTTAAAGCGGTTAGGATTTCAAGAAGGGCGTCACATACTGCCACTAAAATGTTTGGGGAGCACCCCCGGACCTATTGTTAATTTCCCTAGGGTATTGGGATGTCAGAACTTGTGATGAACTTGTCATATCTCACATTACGTTACCGCAAAGGCATTAAGTTCTTCTTATAAAGTTTCGATATCTCACCTTACCTATCAGCTTCAATCATTTATCGTAAAGCCAAAAATAGGTCAAATGCGTTTTTTGGCAAACGCAGTTTGAGAATTTCACGGTGTATTTTTACGAATGGCGACGTTTTAAGAAAGTTAAATGGGACGGGAAAGTTTGTGTTTTAATATGAGCGATATGGCAGAGCAAAATTTGCGTTTGTTCTAGTACGCGGGTGGCGGCTTAGAATTTTAAACATGAACGCTTATCAGCATAAGTGGAAAAGCGTTATTTCCTGAATTAATCTAGAGCTCTCACGCAATGCAAGTATGAACGTCCCAGTATGGGAATCCCGAAACGTCGAGTTGGATATCGAGTTCGAGTTCGAGTTCGAGTTGGACTTCGAGTTGGATTTCGAAATATGAAAAACTATAATCGATAAAAATCGACAGTCTCCTTACGGACACCTCTCTAATACGGATACCTCTCTATTACGGACAGTTTCCTGTGTCCCGACAAAATTCTCACATATTTTCTTTAAAAAAGACCTCTCTAATACGGACAACGGACACTAAATTCGGTCCCAGAGAGCAAATTAATATAAACTTAACCTCTTTATCACGGACACTCCGGTGATCAGATGATGATAGTTTGAGTAAGTAATACAATTTCCTGTTTGCGGTTACAAACATGTATCGCAAGACGTTTTCAGAATAGACCTTATCACGGTTTTTCCAAAATTTTATATGGGCCTGATAGCAATAATCCATCGACACTGCTGGGAAAAGCGTCTCAAAATTAGTAAAATGGCCGAGTTTAAAAGCGATATCTTTTAAAATAATGGAGATATAGCTCCGCAAAGTCGGCAAATTTCACAGACGTTTGTATTGCGCGGCCAAATATCTTGCCTACCGGTAGGCAATAAATTTGGCCGCGCGGATCTGGATCAGTAAAATCCTGTACAAGATAAACTAGTAGTTTCCATTGGAAAGTGAAGTGCTGCGAGTAAAGCTTATTGCAGAAGAAGACTTGTTTGGAGATATCTCGTTAATTGCATGTACTTTAGATAGTGAACAGATGAGCGACTTGATCTATTTTGCCATTGGATTAACTTTGCTAATATATATGCCGTTCGAACGGCAAAACCACACGGCTACTGAACGGATGAACGCGAAGTATGAATAAAGCCGTTTCTGATGGCTCAAAACGGGAAAGTTTGCAGAGATTAGCGACCTTTAATTCTCTCTCAATGTAATGTGCGACTCTGATGAAGATAACGAATGGAAAGCAGAACTATCGACTATGGTCTAAGTAGAATTTCGAGGCGACTGGAGGCGTTGGAGCGATTTTACCGCCGATTTCCTTCGGTGGATCCGATCGGCTCGATGAGCGGAGTGCTGTCTCTTTCAGAGGGAGGACTGAAACAGTTGAAATAAAAATCGCTGGAATCGCGAATCGACCGCAAAAACCACTCATTGAGACACAAGTAAACACACAAAGAAGTTCAGATGAACCAGTTTTATTCAAATATCGTTCCTAATTTTACGCTCAAACTCGAAGTGAATTTTCCCAATACAAATCCTTATAATTTCGCTATTACGCCATTTACCACGACGTTTATCACTTGAGCTTAGGCTACCTGTGCTGCCAGATGGTACGTTGTGACAAAAGGCAGTATCCTCTCGTGACCTTTTTTCTTTTGTGTAAGTGCCGATTGTCTAGAGGCAAAGACACCTTGATGTTTTCTGGGTAACCCCGTGATTTGAGGCGTTGTTTGAATCTTAAAACGCTCTCTTCAAATGTTTTCTTTTTTATGAAGAGTTAGTTCTAAGCAATCTTATTGCTTTCGCCTTTAATGAATCCATATTTTACGGTTGGTGGGTGGCGTAAGACGATGTGTGTGTACTGAAAGGTCTCGGTCGGCTTGTAGTGAGTGTTGATATCCAAGATGGAATCTTTTGTGAATCTTTTCCCATTATTAAAACACTGTGGTGACAATCTAGTTAAATGCTGTTTTCTTTTGTTTTTTTTAATTTTTCTCGATTTTTTTTTCCTACTAACTCGAAATCCAACTCGAAGTCCAACTCGAACTCCAACTCGAACTCCAACTCGAACTCGAACTCGAAGTCCAACTCGAGGTATCATTACTACTGAACCTACCTGCCATGATCTATCAAGAAACGAAACATAATTATTATCAATTCGCTGTTCTGACTCAAATGAGTTCAAATTTTATATTCAAGTTCCGATGAATTTCATTGCATTCTCAAATGCTTGTTCATTTGGCTCGGATGGCTTTATGCCGGTGGATTTTCAAGATCAGTTGCTTATACGCGCCACACTGTGAAAGAAATTTCCGGGAAAGTTTAAAATTTTACAAGATTTTGGTCTATTCTCTTGCCAAATAATGCCATTTCAATGTAATCGATTTTTGTAACAGTTAGCGTAAACTTCGAGTTCTACGAAGGGTTCGAGTTTAATCAATTTTTGCATAACCGGAATTCAATTGGATAAAAATGTACGACGATGAGTCGTGCACTTGTAATAAGCTGAGCGTGCAAGGCCTAGCCGTGTGGTTTTAACGCAATTAGAAGTTCGTAGACAATATGATAATTAAGGCCTTTAAAAATCAGTTGAAATCATTAATTCAAATGGATGGACTCAATACCTATTTAGTTTACTCTTAATTCAAAAGATAAATAGTATTGAAATATTTATGAAGAGGAATTTAACCGTTGCAACCCCTTAAAACTGTACTTATCTATATCCTTGGTGCACTGTATTAAATTTTTCTTAATAGGTTTTTAGAAGACTTACCTTCTACATGCAGCTGAAAAAGCTAGGCTTAAACGTAACAGTCGCTAGACTGTCAAAAATGCCAACGAAGGTTTTAGCGAGCTCCACGCAGCTATAAAGCGTAGCGAATACAAGTTAAAATTACAGCCTTTACTGAGACACTTACGATACGACCAAAAACAGATCGCTGCATTCACCCCTCTCATAAAATAGAAGTCTGTATACAGGTGAACATTTCAAGTTCGTTTACCAACAGGTTGCAACTGAACTGACTGAAAATTCTAAAAACTGACAGGAATCTTCTGCGACACCACCTTTCAACAACCTTGACGGGCTTTTTTAATTTCGTTCCTATTACAAATTAAGTTATCGTCTCTTTCGTAGAAAAATACGTAAGCATTGGGAACATCAAACTTTAAGAGGGTATAAAGGAAAAGTAACACACATCTGAACAGCGCCACCATTTTGGACGGCAATCTATCCGTTCCTATGTTAATCGCGTAACTTTTTCCTCCTTTCCGGTTCTAGATTTTTCTGTTCGTGAAATGACCAAATTTTTTCCGGATATATAATTGATACTATCCATTAGATTATTACAATGGAACTCAATTCATTCTATAGGTGTCAGAACATTCACTGAAGCGTGATGCTTGAAGTTGTTTCTCGCGGAGAATTTGCCTGTAAAGAGCTGTAAACCCGGCGCAGCTTTTTCTCGACAGCTACAGTGAGCTTACTTTACCATTTTGTAAACAAGGCCAAACACACGACAAATTAATCTAGCACTGCTAAATGAGGGTGCTAATGGGGGTACCCAATTGTCAGTTAACTACTATTTTTTCGGCCAATTGTCAGTTAACAAGAGGCTACACTGGTAGCCTATACTCATGCGCTTGTATAAGAAAGTTTTTTTTTTCTTTTTTAACTGGGTCACGCTGTCGGAAATCGGTTCATTTCAATATTTTCATTCATTGATCTTATCAAGTGATTTAGCTTGACAAGTAGGAAATTACGTATATCAGTAAGGCTTTTAAATTTGCAAAGTTAAGATAAGGTTACTTTAAAGGCCATGAGAATGACCAGAGTGAATGCGTTTTCGGGATTGGACTTAGAACAGCCGCTTTACGAAAATTATTCGACATTAGATTCTCATACAAAAACCATAATTTCTCACCTGTCAAGATAGCTTCCAAAACCGTAATAAGGATCGTCAGTATTAAAGATGTCTGTTTGATACAGGATCGTACACAGAGAGTATGGGAAGGAAAAAATTCGAAACTCACTGATGCTTGTGTCCAATAAAATACGGTGTGTCCGCTTACTTTGGAGTCTGCTTAATACAGGTTTTAGTGTAATCAGAAATCTTACTCATTTAATCTAACACTGAAAAGGGCTCGTGTGGTCAACCCCTGGGTCAACCCGCGTTCGCGTGCTAGGACAAAATGACGAAACAAAATACACACCATACTACCATCACTTGTCGCACTTCCCATTAGAAAAGGTAGCTCCATTTCCAACTGAGCCTTTGTAACAGCTTTCCCGTCGATCTTCTCTAATCGGAACAACTTTAAATCAAACTCACCGAGTCCAAACTTTCCGCTTATTGTTTGATTATATGCCCATTGAATTGTGCTTTGTCATGTCAAACGGTATGCGACTTATGTGTCATTCGAATGCCGATCCTTTGTCATCATCTCGACAAAAACTCAGAATAACTTTGACCACGCCACTCGACGCCATCACGGAGATCAAGGTCAACGCTCTACGACCCTGGTACCTTTCGCATATAATATCGGTTAATATGTCACCTGGTCACGTAGCGAGGCAGGTAAAAGTCACAAAATAGCTTTGCTGTTAGGAAAAAACTATGTTGCTTTTATTAACAACAACAATCGTTAATTTAGTATAATTAATAGAATGTCACTTCACTGTTACCGTATTTTCTCGATTAAACGCCGGGCCCCGAATAAACGCCGGGTATAATTAAGGAAGTTGTAAGTAAGCTCCTCAAACGTTTGTTTGTGGTATAATAAACTTAAGATTTAAGGGCAAGGTACAAGGCTGCCAAGAAAAACGAATAATAACCCTTTCTTAAAAATTGGCGGGCGAGAAAAAACTGCTGATACAAAGAAACGCCGGGTCCACAAGGCCAAGTTTGAAATAAACGCCGGGGGCATTTAATAGAGAAAATACGGTAACTTTTCATTTATCAGTAAACTACTACTATATTTTTGGGCAATTGTCAGTTAACTGTTAACCCCATCAGCACCCTCTTAAATGCACTGGTATTCTGAATTTCACTTTTGCCGGAACGCAATTGGCATGAAAACAAAACGAAAAAACTCGCGAGATAATAACGCCTTTTGTCACAACATTTCACCCACGACTGAAAAACCTTAAACAAATACTGATGAAAAATGGAGTTTCGTTCAAAACCAACCATTCCTGAAAACTATTTACAAAACGCCGCCTAACACATCATACAAGACGTAAATCACTTAACGACACGACTCATAACAGCCAAACTTTGAAAGCTAATATAAATGCATCGCAACCGCAAAACCACATAGCGGAGTCGGTTCAGGCCTGTCATGAACCTCATTTCGATCTAAGGGAAACTAAAAAAGTGACCGCCAGGAGTGGTGCCCTGTTTATCCGCTCCAGACCCAATATTTTCTATACTAGTGTATCCAAAAGATAGTAACTGCTGCGGTATATTTGTTGTAATAATGCTGTTTTATCTCTCGCTGGTATTACGGAATTTTGTCTTTCGTTTTTTGAGGGGAAGCAAAGCAAATGTAACTGGGATGAATCGACGAAAATTCCAGCTGATAAGACTAATTTTGTTTTGTAATTCACGCATCAAGTTCCTGCAATGTCTGTAGAATATTGTTGATTGAAGGACGCGTTGACCACGAGGAAGGTGCGAAAATTTAGGTTAATTACTGTGTTCGCGTCTCCCAAGCTCAGCTCAGGTTTCGCTTCCCCAAGCGCTCAGCTCAGTTCAGTCTCATCGACCGCTGTCGGAGTGATTTCAAAGTAAATTTGTCTTTTATTCCGTACAATCTTCGAAAATGTTTGCCATTCAACGGTCCTATCACCATGCAGTCCTCGCTCAACTCGTGGTAGTCTTCGACACTTCAGTTCCGATTTCGACTGGGACATGTTGGACCAAAATATTACAAATCTCGCAGCCAACAGCTTGAAGCAGCAAGCGAGGCTCTTGTTCGTAGCGCAGTGCATTCTGGCCCAAAATGTGTTCGTGGCGCAGTGAATTCTGGTAAAAAGCGATCAAATCGAGATTTTTCCTAGCTTATATTTTTTTCTCATATATTTCTTTTAAATCCTGATTATGTTGCTGCTCACTCGCTACGCTCGTTCCGCAGCAATAAGTGCGTCCATAGCAGACGTGACCGAAAAATGACCACGTGATCACCATTTTCCCGCCATTTTTCACGTCAAAACATATAAAACAGCAGACTTGATACTTTAGCTAACTACAAAACTTTCCGTTTCATTATGCAAGAGTAGGAACAGCAAAATACCATAAATTTTGATTTTCGTTCTATTTTCGAATACTGCTGGAGAGTTGAAAAAGAAATGGCTGATGGCGCGATGTCTGCTAAACATAGCTCAAATTGTCCTGGCATGGGGAAAGGCAGCTCTAGAGAAATGACATGTTGTTACGGCCTCCTTCCATTAGATTCGGCAAATGTGAAGTTCCATGTTTGAATCGGGCCTTACTTTAAAGAATATTAAAGATTCAGTCACCATTTGTTGTGTCAATTGATATTTTGATAATTAATATTAATGTCTCATCTGATCAGATATAAAGTCATTGCACGTGACGTATTATCGATGTGGGCTTTTAATTGTTTTAAAATTGCGGCAATCTATTGTATTTGATTTAGAAAGTCTTTTCAATTGTCAAATATCCCAACAGAAAATAGACAATGAATAACTGAAAATGCACTGTGTAAATTGAACCAACAACACATTTTCATCGTCAATTAGCTAGCAAGGCGGGAAAAGTCTTTCACTTTCACTTCCCTAACATCAAAATTATTTACATTCACACTCGTGATTCTTTGTTACTCATAACTTTTTTTGACTTGCACCAACACGAATTTTCAAACCAAGTTCTCTCAATCTTCTCTATCCTGCCAAGAACCATATCCAGTTGACTACTGCGCCTCGCATTTTCTACATAATGTCTGATTATACAACGCCATCTTTACCATATTTATTTTATATTTATTTTAGATTCTTCTTTTTTTAACCTCATGTTTCAACGCATTAACGAGATGGCTTTAAGAGCCCTTTGATTAATATCGTTGGCATGACAGTCACAGATGATACAGCATTCATTCCCTGTTGCATTCTTCCTCCGATTAGAGACAATTTTAAAAGACAAATCGTCCAAATAATAATGAACAACAGTCGATATTTGTCAACGCCGCTTTGTCAATTCGATGTTCATTTTTTGCAGCTAGTGTTCTTTGGCTGACTTCCATTGAACGACAACCCATCTTGAGGCCACTTCAGATCTTCACACTCGATCGCATCTACTCCACTATGCTTATGAAAGGATCACAAATGTAATCCAATGTAATATGAACAATACAATTGAGAGTTTTTAGAATGTTCTTGGCTTTGAAGGAAAACTAATATCCCCACAGTTTTGTTTTTACGTTTGGCTTGATTTAGGCAGTTGAAGTGGTGTCATGGAACGTCAAAAAGATCCATTGATGCGCTCGCGGGGAAAATGACACAATTTTCTCACTGTTTTGATATTTATGCATGACATTCAACCTCTAAAAATAAAAGAGTTGATCTCCACAGGACTTTCTACATAATCTGATAAAAAACATGTTTTTTTATTACGAAACGCTGCACCAATGAAACCACAAATCAAATACTATGATGACCCCTAAGTACACCTATAATGTAATTTCAGAAGAAACATCGTTTAAAGCCTCCTTTTCACTACCAACATAAGCATTAGAGCATGATAATTTAAGTCAACTGAAAAACAACATTGGCATAAATTGTAAACCCTATCCTTGTCTGATCTTATCATTTCTATTGAAAACAACGTGAACTCTCTCCATGACCATCTACTACAAAAACAACAACAACAACAAAACATTGTTCCAAACACTTCCACAAAAATATTTTTATCATCCTTTTCTTGCATATTTCAATAGTAAACCAAATAACAATCGAAACCCTTAAAGCCCGATTTTACCAATCGTACAGTTCTTGTTTGTTATACTTCTTACATTGATGTGTATCAGCGAAAATTCAGTCTGTAAATCTTATTTGTAGATTAAATTGTTAACGCTTTCTTCAATATAGTATTGACATTTGTCATCCGAAATTTGAGATAGCAAATAGTTACAGACTGGGTCAATGTTATTATCTGATCGGATATCATCTTTGTTATAAAATTGATTAAATTTTGCTTTATTTAGCTTAACTGTAATGGCATCGTGTAGGTTATATTTTAGATCCATCACATTATAAAATTCATCAGAATTAAGTTGGCTGAATGGCAAAGACAAGCAATCGGTGCAAAACCAGAAATCATCTGATTCACCAGTGTTCTGATTCACACAGCGTGAATGAAATACGTATTTTCAGATACGGCACTGTATATGGGTAGGATTCAGTCCATGGTCGTTAATTTCTTTAGAACAAATTTGACAAATCATTTTTATGCTGATGTGTTTTATCAATGAAATGTAAATTAAAGCTGTGCAAAATCATTTTCAGAATTGATCACAACAACCGAGTCAGTGATCTATTTTACGCACCATGATTTTACCGTCAATCGTCCAGACGTTCTTGATCTTGTTTTCCTTTCTCATTCCGTTAAGTATTTTTAAAAGAACTATATTTAGAGAGGAAAGCCACATCAGCCGTAGCTGATTTTCATGCAGGTCCTCTATCCAGATCGAATTGGAACTCGTTCGGCGTCCCCGTGCGTTGGATCCTCTGTTATCCAAAAATCAGTTCCTTTAAAATTTTTCTTGCCCTGCATAATTCTTATCTTCGTTTTATGGGAAGGGAACTTTATTAGGACCGGCCTTGCTTTCTTTTCTTTCTTTCTTTTTCTTTTCTTCTTTGGGTTTCGTAATCCTTCTTGTCGGAATTTGCCTGTCCGGTGGCCAATCTCTATGTCGTCTTTTTTAATTTCAATGTGGAGTGTTTCTTTGAACATTTTCATGGCTTGTAGTTCTGGAGATTCATCCCCATCTGTTCCCTGATGCCAAACAAACGAACACTTTTCTTGCGTCTGTATTGTTCTAGAGTGTTAAGTGGCTGTCTCCCTAAGATCCACATAATCAAAATTCGTCATGAAACAGATTTTCTTCAAATCTTGCATGTGAATTACACTTTGTCTAGTAACTTTAAAAACGCATTTCGTTTGGTCTCAAAATGTTTTCTTCAGCAATTTACCGGGGGGGGGGGGGGGGTCCCTAGGGGGACAAATTTGATACAAGCAAAATTTCCCTAACTTTGGCAACTTCTCACAATACTTAAAATTTGATGCAGAGCTATATTCTACTGTTGTTTGACAGGTACAAGTCCGTTATAAACGTTTCCATATCATTGTTCCAAGTAGTTAAACATTAACTGCTATCAATCCACTTTCACAGCTTGTAATAAAACGGGAAAACTGGGTTCACAAAAATTCATCTGAACCAAAAGTGGATCGTCGTACAGCAATTTCCCTGCAGCCATAGAACAATAAAGACTTAATCTTAAATATCATGAAAAAAAATTGTGTGGCCAGTTGGTTTTAAGACCAAGAAGCCGCTTTGAAATACCGGTATTTACGAACTATGCAAATTAGGAGCCTCTACCTTGCGTGCAAATACAGTGCAAATGTAACCCCAACGATGTTGTTTCCCATCAGCGAAACACAAATTAAAATAGTTTCAAACTACAGCAGAATACAAAATTATACTAGTATACATCATTATACAGCTGTATTGAAATTGTTCATAGCCTTCATAACTGTCCTCGATGCACACAAAATCCTGCAAAATACTGCTTCGTTTAATGACTGCTAATTTTGCTTGAAAAGTAAGTTTACAAAAGCGTCTTCATCTGTAATCATTAAGCTGAGAATAAAGCATCAAAAAAAGACATAATGCGTATATTGTTAATATGGAGCTTACTGTCTTGAACTGAAATCAGTGACTGCCATCTTGGTGTATGCTTTCATTTGTACTTGCGGCCTTTTCCACACCCAGTCGCTCATCATTTATTAAAATTTGATCCATGCGTATCAGAGTGCATTGAGGAAGCCTGGAAGCGTCAATCTAGCTGCTTGAGTATGGGTAAATACTCGAATCAAAACACTGAATATTTCCTTCACGCTTTCGCCATGGTAGCTCACCATGGTACATGTATGTTGTCAGGATGGTAACAGCTAACCAGACAAACATAAACCATACCTTATGCAGCGCTACAAATGGCGCGTGTTTGTTTTTATGCCGACAACACCTGCAGGGATTCGCGTGGCAAGTCTAGTTTAACTATACTCATACCTTTTTTGTTCTTTGTTTGTTTGTTTTTGTAAAATAAAATTAATCTATTATTTATATATTTTTTAAAAATATAGTATTTTTTTGCGTTTCTTGCATATGATTAGCCGGGTTATGAGGAGTGGCCACACCAAATAATTTTGAGAGTGATGTTGATTTCATCGATATTGACATATCGGTGTTGTATACTGAACATGTAATATTAAACACTTAATGACTGGTCCCGAGGGAAACAGTGAATTTTGTTTCCCGAGAATCTCGAGACGAAGTCGAGGGAAACATCGAGATTCGAGGGAAACAAAATTCACTGTTTCCCGAGGGATCAGTCATTAAGTGATTTGTTATATAGCAACACAAAAAAAACAACACAAGACAGTTTGAAAAACGCGCCGAGCACTCGATCCATCACAATCATGTCACCTTTTGTCACGGTCTGATCACGTGCGCTAGCGGGCAACAGTGCAATGTTACCCTCTGACGTCAAAATTGTTGCCCGCTTTCGCAAATGTTGCCCGCTCAGCACAATCGGCGGGAAACAGTTTGTTTGTTAGATGTCATGTGACGATGAATCAACCAATCAACGCGCGCGTTGTATTGACAAAAACTCCAGCTATATAACAAATTATATTATCATTTTAACCCTATCCAGACCGGGCTTTTTTTGACCGCCTGGGACGGGGGGGAGGGGGGGGGGGGGCTCCAGAAGCCCCCTATGTAACTTTGAAACCGCTTATGCTATGGCCACCAAATTTACACAGGATAATGTTGTCATGAATTCTAGTAACTACAGATACCTTGGTGTCATAATGACGTAACGTGACGTCGTTAGACGTCGTATAGTCGATTTTATTGGCTAAAACAGTCTTTCATCAATATTTTCGTTAATTTTGAACATATCACAACAAGACTTTAACAGCTACCTATTTGATAAAAGTCTTATGTTTACTAACACTGTTGGTGTTGTTAACAATAACAGTGACGTCATTATGACGTCATATACAATGAAATAACCAACTGAAACGTTCTATAAGGCATATCTCTGAAACAAACGGTAGCGTTCATACTAAACTTTCACATATTGATGCACGAGTAAAAGTTAATGAATTCGTACACTTTGTTACTTCGGTAACAGCATGTGACGTCATAGAAGTGATTTTGTACATTTTCTTAAAAACTGGAACAGTTAACTTTGCAAATTATGGCTTTTCATGTACCTAATGAATTCAAAAAAGCTCTATCAAGTGAAAAGGATCTTTTTATGATATTTTGACAATTAATGTTTAGAGATAATGGAATAACACAGACAGGTAATATACTAGAAATAAATTTCCCATTTTATTGTCCGCCATCTTGGATCCGCCATCTTGGCTCCGCCATCTTGAATTAGTCCAAACGTGTTTATTTCGGTAAAAAAAAACACCGAAAACTAAAGCAAATGGACTGCTAAAGCTTAGTTTATTGTGGGCAAATGTTTTACAATCCAAAATATGAACCAATAATGAAATTATAGAGAGAAACGACCTTTAGTAAAACTTCGATCCGCCATCCTGGATCTTGACATTATATATTCCATATTTTCATAAAATTACCGTTAATTAATCTTAATTAATAAACAATTATACATAATTCGATCAATTATCGCTAAATTAAGTCGAAAATATTAATTCGATAAGAAAACTTGATTAAAGCGAAAAATGCTAATTTTGTAAAACATAGGTGTCAAAAAGCAGTTGCTATGGAAACGTCAATGTTTTTTGTTTTTTTTTTTAATTATTATTATTTTTTTACTTACACTACTTACAATACGATACTTACACTACTTACAATACGATACTTACACTACTTACAATACGATACTTACGCTACTTACAATACGATACTTACGCTACTTACAATACGATACCTACGCTACTTACAATACGATACTTACACTACTTACAATACGATACTTACACTACTTACAATACGATACTTACACTACTTACAATACGATACTTACGCTACTTACAATACGATACTTACGCTACTTACAATACGATACTTACGCTACTTACAATACGATACTTACACTACTTACAATACGATACTTACACTACTTACAATACGATACTTACGCTACTTACAATACGATACTTACGCTACTTACAATACGATACTTTTCTTAATGCAATAATACAATACAAAAACTAATTAACAACATTAGTAGACACTAGTTACAATTACACTTACTACACTAGTTACGTTACCAAGTAAATGTAGAAAAAGAGAATAACTAAAAACATAAGCTAAAATAAACGTAAAGTAAATTATAATATTCTTAATTTACGTAACATATAATATTCTCAAAGATCATAACTGTTAATTGGTCACAAAAACCATTAGTTTGATTGGAGCAGCACACAATTACAAGAAAGCCGTCTCTAGAACTGGTAATTTGGGAACATATATACATTTGCCAGTTAAAAACTAACAAATACCATTGAAAAGTGGGACCAAAGGGTCCCATTTCTTGTTTGTAGGATTGTTTGTAGGTACTCGTTTGTACAATTCAATTTTATATTGGGACTGAAGGGTCTTCAAAAACATTTTTAGCTTAGGGGTCCTGTTGCAGAGTCTGCAACCCCAGATGTAATATCTGGCTAGAAGAAAGCATAAGTTTATCTGAAGAGAAAATTTAGAGGTATCCGTCTTTAGGCCTAAAAAAACTGCGATATCCATCGAGTAGTCTCTAGGTATAAGGTCGAAATCAGCAAGCTTTTCAGTCAAGGTTCCCCAAAAATTTTGAACGTTTGGACAGTGCCAAAAAAGATGAGCGAGATTTTCCTCAGTAGTACGGCAAAAGGAGCAGTTTGTGTCATGCGTGATACCAATCTTTGTCAGAAGCGAGTTTGTGGGAAGTATTCTATGCAAAAATCGATATTGAAAATTAATGTGTCGTGCTTTTAGTACACTTGAAAGCCAAGGTGTATGCTGCATTCCAATCAGCAACACATCCCTCCTGGGAGACCGTACTGTTCCAAACGTCAATGTTGGTGAACAAAGGACGCTAACGTGAAAATGTTTTTAGATAAATTTTAGGAAAAGTCACCAAATTTGGTGGTCATTGCGTCGACCGTTTTGAAACGACAAAACTTCAAAGCTCGAGCGGGCTCCAAAAGCCTCTCCCTCCCCCCCCCTCCCCTCCCCCCCCCGGTCTGGATAGGGTTAAATGAAATAGCTGTAGCCTTTAGAGATGCTTTATTCCACTGAGGAATCTTATATAAATGAAGGTATTAAACTACGTTTAGCTCTCGAATTGGAGGTTTTTGATTTGACCCGGCAAAGATTGCGTGACATGATTCCGGGGGCGCTAAAGCGTTCTTCTTTTACTTTTCTTTTTTAACACCGTGGTATATCATAAAGTAGTAATTTGTATATATATTTTTTTCTTACTGTATTTCTTTCAGACCCTCTTTGGGTTCGTCTGTCTACTTACAGTCAACTCCAGTAGTAGGTAGGGAGTCAGTCAAATTACGTTTCCTGAAGGCCCAAAATAAGCCGCCAAACGCCCGAGTTACCACCCCGCAGGACTCATTGCATTCGTCCTGCGGGGTGGTAACTCGGGCGTTTGGCGGCTTATTTTGGGTCTTCAGAAAACGTGAATTTGACTGACTCCCTACCTACTACTCGGGGCTTTCATATGTTTAAGTTGTTTACAGGCTCTAGTGTTGCCAATTGAATAAACGCTTACCCCTTGTATACACTATTTTCATTGGTATGTTTGCGCCGTAATGGCCTCACGCGCTACATAAATTAGCACATTTTCCCCTCCTGAGACCGTTGTAATACTCTTGGGTATTTCGCTTAGTATTTATACGCCCTTCCGACTTGAGATCGTTCTCATTTTGCGTTCATGCCCCGAGAGGTCTCTTCAGAGGTGTCCTTTTTTGCTTTTCTCACTCGAACGTTTCCGTCGCTGAGCACTTCACCTTCATGGCCGAAGTTCCTGCAGCTATTCCTGCGGACGTTTTAGAAGCCGCTCGCCCTGTTGTTCGCGTCGCAGCCGAAGCTCCTGCTGCCGGTGTTGCTGAAGCTCCCGCTGCTGGTGCCGCTGGCGAAAATCCCGCTCCACCCGCCGCAGAGGTAAGCAGGTTTGTTTTCTTTTGACCCCGTTGTTGGCTGCTTTGCTTTATAGTTTTGCTTTTTTTTGCGTACTTTTCCCAGCGAAGCTTATTTTCCGCGGTATTCGTTGCTCGCTATTTTTCCGGCGTGTGTCGCCTTTCTAGTAAATTTTCATGTCGTTATTGCCTCTTATTTAGTTTTCTAGACGTTAGTCGTCTTTTAGTCTGTTTTCAAGGCGTGTGTCTTTAGCTTTCATGGCGTGTGTCGCCTTGTGTTAGTTTTTTACGACGAGTATCGTCTTTAAGTTTGTTTCTAGGCGTGGTCGCCTTCAAGTTAGCTTTCACGGCGTATGTCGCCTTCAACTCGGTTCAGTGTTTTCATGGCGTGTGTTGCCTTCAAGTTTGTTTAATGGCGTGTGTCGCCTTCAAGTTAGCTTTCACGGCGTGTGTCGCCTAAAGTTCAGTGTTTTCATGGCGTGTGTCGCCTTCAAGTTCGTTTAATGGCGTGTTTCGCCTTCAAGTTAGCTTTTACGGCGTGTGTCGCCTATAAGTTCAGTGTTTTTATGGCGTGTGTCGCCTTCAAGTTCGTTTAATGGCGTGTGTCGCCTTCAAGTTAGCTTTCACGGCGTGTGTCGCCTATAAGTTCAGTGTTTTCATGGCGTGTGTCGCCTTCAAATTCGTTTAATGGCGTGTGTCGCCTTCAAGTTTGTTTAACGGCGTGTGTCGCCTTCAGGATAGCTTTCAAGGCGTGTGTCGCCTTCAAGTTCAGTGTTTTCATGGCGTGTGTTGCCTTCAAGTTCGTTTAATGGCGTGTGTCGCCTTCAAGTTAGCTTTCACGGCGTGTGTCGCCTATAGGTTCAGTGCATGTTTTTATGGCGTGTGTCGCCTTCAAGTTTGTTTATTGGCGTGTGTCGCCTTCAAGTTAGCTTTCACGGCGTGTGTCGCCTATAAGTTCAGTGCATGTTTTTATGGCGTGTGTCGCCTTCAAGTTTGTTTATTGGCGTGTGTCGCCTTCAAGTTAGCTTCCACGGTGTGCGTCGCCTACAAGTTAGTTCAGTGTTTTTATGGCGTGTGTCGCCTTCGAGTTTATTTAATGGCGTGTGCCGCATAAAGATAGTTCCCTTGACGTGTGTCACCTTCAAATTTGTTCTCATGGCGTTTGTCGCCTTCATGCTAGTTTTTATGGCGCGGTGTCGCCTTCTAGTTTGTTTTCACGGCGTGTGTCGCCTTCAAGCTTTCGCTCGTGTTGTCCTTCAAGTCCGTTTTCAAGCGTATGTCGCCTTTCAAGTCGTATCAAGAAAAGCGGGTCAATTTCGAAAACGATAGGTGTTGTATTCTTGACCGTTTTGACTATGTAAGGACGAAAACGATCAACGATGAAACAATGGCTTGTAACAGGTGAGGGAAATTCAAAATTTCCGATGAATCTTCGGCGGGACCGAGCTGAGCGGCAAGTTACCCCGTCAAAAAGTATAGAGCTACAACTGACACGACGAAACTAACAACAGCGAGTGAGCGAGGCTTAAAAGTTCCTCTAACAACAACACATTGGTTGCGTTAAGATTTTAAAGGAGCTTCGTTCTGATTTATAAATCATGCTGCTTTATTCGTTGACATCATGCCTGAAAGTCTATTTTGCGAGGCTAACGGCAGCTACGTTCATCGGATAACAAACTAGCAAAGCACTTAATTCGTTTTATTTTGGATTTTTGTTTTACTACGGCTTTCAGTTCCGAGGTGAAAGCATTTAAATCTCACGCCGCGGAAAATTATTGTTTATGTAAATATGCGTTTGTATCTTTATTCATGGTGCACTTGGCGTTTTGGAGTAAAAAAAAAAAAAAAAAAAAAAACACCTTCCTAAAAGTCACACGTTTGCGCTAAAATGAAAATCTATGACCCAGCCAGTTTTATGAGTCTCTTTCAAAAGAGTTCTTTGTTAGCACGCGCTCAGGTTGTCAAGCCGACGATTTTACGATCATCCGCGAACTTTTCGGCGTGGTTTCGGTAGCGAAACTTAAAACAGAAGGCCTATTGTTTAAATTTTACCCGGTGCATAGACCATTTCTTGATACGTAAGCCTGTGGCGTGTGTTGCCTCCCCAGTTTGTTTTCATAGCGAATGTCTATTCTGTGTGTCTTGCTTTCGGTTGCCTTTTCCTGTTGCGCGTCTACCTTCAGTTTTCGTGATGTGCCGCCTTTTGTGATTGTTTTCTTGCCGCGTCCCCGAGGACGCATCGCTTATCAAGCTACGGGTTTTGGCGTCACTGTTTATTGCAAATCAGATTTTGTATGTCACCCCCGTTTCGCGATTTTCGGGTCGCGCCGCCTTTAGCCACTTGTTTCCGTATGTCTCATTTTGCGGTTATGTTCATGTCGCAATATTTCCCTTTCGTGCTACGTTTAACTTCCTGCCGTTTGTTATTGTTTGTATTACATTTCTCGCAATGTATTTGGACCTTTTAGCAAATTTTGTTCGGTTTCACGACCCGTTGTTTGTTTTCTAGAACACTCGTTCACATTCTTTTCTATTATGTTTTTCTCGCACGTTACACGCTGTTTGTTGTCGAGTAAATGTTTGTGCAAGTAAGCGTCTATTTTCTTTATAATAGTCACTGATTTCTTAGGTCTTCTTAGCTGCCTTGACTGTTATTATTTACGTCTGATTTGGTTTTTCGTTTATTTTACGGATACAAGGTGCAGATTTCATTTATCACGCACAATTGACTTTAATCAATTCATTGTACGGCGTGTTAATGGCCAAACTTTATTCCTCGTTTACTTGTTTGTTGCGTTTGTTCTTGCTATAGTCTTTTCGTAATTCATCAAGAAAATTTCTGCATACTCATGAGTGTAGCGCCGACCGTTGACTTTACTTCTGTAAATGTTCAGGTATGCTCTATTCATCCGCCTTTAATTTTAATTCTTTCTTTAGCCTGAAATGACTGTACGAGAGCTACAAAACCAGCTTTTAGAGCTTAAAAGAATCTCCGCATCTGACTCTGTCGCAGCAGCCCTCCTCTCCCTACAACAAGAGCTTTCAAAGCCGCGCCCGGTGTTTGATCCTTACAAAGCACTCGCAGGGTTGGAAACACTTGTCGACTTAGCCCGGGACAAAGCTGATGCAAGAACAAAGCGTTTCAGTACTATTCTCCGCCAGTGCCGTCCCCTCCTCGGCAACCCACAGTTCCAGAGTATCCTGTTGAAGTTGGTGGGAGACAAGGAGGATATCGAAGTTGCGAAAGCTATTCAAAAGTCATTGCGTCCTTCTGGCTCCTCCTGGTCTGATGTTGCTCCACCGGCACCGAGGCCGACTTTTTCCCGCAGGCCTCCCAATTCCCGATATGGTCCACGTCCGCCGCAGCCAACCTGCTTTAATTGTCGTCAGAGGGGCCATATTGCCCGATTTTGTCCAAGAAATTAAACTCTTGTAGTGTTTCTATTTTTTGCAATAAATATTCACGTTCCCGACTGAAATTCATTGTCCTTTTTGTTTTGGGTTTTTCGCTATTAGGGTACTTCTGCTATCAATTTGGTCGATCTGGGACGGGTTTTCTTAACAATACCCGATACTCTGTCTATGACGGGGTCCCTGGATCGGCCTGGTTGGTGGCTCCCCTTTTCATACTTATTTGTTTTCGTTTTCACCTTACCCACTCTAGGCGTCCCCACAGCCGTTCGATCTCCTGTTTAGAAATGCTCAAGAATCGGTTAGATCAACACCCATTTGGTGCAATTGGAAAGGGGAGCCCTCCGACTGGGCCGGTCCACTCCCGTCTATCCAGATGGTGGCTTCCGGGAAGGTTCACGCTTCACCAGACATTCTGCGGTTTCGTGACCCGTCCTTTTTCATTCCGGGTTTTATCCATCGTAACATCTCAATGTGGTCTACGCTTCTTCATGATTCCCCCAACCGTTCAGCATTTCTTCGGTACTTGGAGTTTGGCGTGGATGTAAGGGAGTTTTTCGTCGAGTTTAAGGGTTCTTTCCAAGGTCAAGTTTATAGCAGCCCCTCTCCTCCCCGTGCCTATTTTCCAAACAGCAGAAGTTGTCGGGCCTTTTCCGAATTTATTTCTCAGGTTATTCTAGAAAGAGTAGCCAATGGATCCTTGTCAGTCTGGGGGAAAGTAGGAGGAGTGTCTCCACCCCACTTAGTCATGCCAATAACCATAGAGCCATCAAAACCTCGCATGTGCCATGATGAGAGATTCCTAAATCTTTGGATCAAAGATCTCCCTTTCTCCTTGGATCTCATTACTGACCTTCCTCGTTACGTACACAAGGGGAGTTATCAGACCACTTGTGATGATAAAAGTGGCTACGACCATGTACGTCTTTCAGCAGATAGCGGGACCTATTTTGGTCTTCAGTGGAATGGTTGGTATTTTGTTTTTAACACCCTCCCGTTTGGATGGAAAGCTAGTGCGTACCTATATCATTCCATCGGTTTGATCGCTACCAGCTACATTCGTTCTCATGGCGTCCCGTGTTCCCAATATATCGACGACCGCCATTTTGGACAACTTCAAATTCAGCGTAACGCTCCTCCCTGCTCGTGGTCTGATTTTGAACGCGCCCAAGCAGCCCTTTATATCGCCTGCTACATCCTCATCGATCTTGGCTACTTTATTGGCCTCAAAAAGTCGACCCTCACCCCTACACAAGCGCCGATCTTTCTGGGATATATCGTAGACTCTATTAAAACCGCGTTTTTGATGCCTCTTGAAAAAAAACTCAAATTTGCTTCACTCAGAGAGGATTTACTTAGCCACAAGACAGATCTCTGAAATACCTGCAGAAGTTTGTTGGCAAGATAAATTCGTTCACTCTGGTCGTCCCTGCCGCCAGGTTATATTCTCGTGTGGCCTGTCACGCTATGTCAAAGGCACATAACTCTCCAAGAGCTATCCCTGTTTCCCTGGACTTAAAGAGAGAGCTAGAACACTGGCGTTTCCTGGATTGTTGGTCCGGTTTCTTACCATGGAAAGATGAGAAACATTTCCAACTAAATGCTTTCTCTGATGCGTCAGGCTCTGGTTGGGGCGGTGTCCTGCGCTTGCCTGACCAACCTCAGCAAGAATTTCATGGTCACTGGGACCTTACCGAGATTGATCTACCCATCGTTGTTAAGGAAGCCCTGGCTCTTTTGTTCGTTTTGAAAAGAGTGGCTCATCTGATCTCAAATGCTAGGGTTGACTGCTTTGTGGATAGTGCTCCCCTGGTTGCTTGCTGGAAAAAGGATGGTTCGCGGAATTCTCACATCAACAACGTTCTTAAAGAAAGTTTCCATTTAACGTTGTCTGCTAATCTGCACGTCGCGTTACACCTTGTTCCTTCTCAAGAAAATCCAGCTGATTCTCCTTCCCGCATTCCCTCAGACCGGGAATGCATGCTGAGCCCGGAATCTTGGCAATCCATTCAGCGAGCTTTCGGTCCGCACACCATCGATCTTATGGCTACTTCCGATAATGTCCAGAAAGACCTATCTGGTCAGGCGCTTCCCTTCTTCGCACCCTCGTCTTCGCCGCAGGCACTTGGGGTAAACGTTTTCTCACAAGTAATGGTTCCGTCATATAACGCATATGTGTTTCCTCCCTTTGTGCTCGTTGACCCCCTGATTAGATTTCTTGCCACTCAGGGCTGTCCTTACACGATCGTAGTACCCGACCTTCGTCCCAGAAAGTATTGGTGGCCACTTATCGTCTCTTCTTGCATAGCCTCATTCAAGCTTGGCTCTAAAGGAGATCGTAACATCCTGCTTTTCCCGACTTCCTCCAGTTGCAGCATGGAAACCAGACCGCTTCAATGGGATTTGTGGGCTTTCCGTATTTGCTCAGCTTCGCCCAGCAGAACAGAACGTTTTCTTTGACTTACACTCCGGGCTTAGGCCTTCCATATTTCGTACTGTTTCGGATTTCTGTATTGTATTGGTGATCCACTTTTTCTATTAATTCGTTTTTACATTTCTCTCCCCTCTCCTTAGTCCTCCGCTAATGTTCCACGCATTTGGAAACCTGCCTCCTTGTGTCCCGATTGCGGTTACGCCAACGACTTTGGTTTTAACTTCTGCCAATATTGTGGTTTTCAAGCCGCTCCGCCTTCGCGCTCGACTAGTTCCTCCAGAGTTCCTCTCGATCTGCCCACCATCGATCGTAGAATCTCCTCTCTTCAATTAGCCAGAGCCGCCAAACCTTATGAAAGGCAGAAATGTAGATTGCAGTTGGAACTGGAGTCGTTCCTGTCCTCCTTCCCGAGCCCCAAGACCCCTGCCTCCGCCTCCCCAACGGACGTCATTAGATTTCTCGTCTGGAAGGATTCTAAAGGCAAGACCAAAATTCACACACCAAGTTGCCCTAACTTTGGCTCTCACTCCAAACAGAAATGTGGCTGCCCCTCCAGATTGGCCGCTGGTACGGTTGATAGCACGATCGGAAAGTTGCGCTCCATCTTCAATTCCATTGGACGATCAGGTGATTGGTCGGGACTATCCCCTGGTAACCCTGCGGCTCATCCGTCCGTAAAAGAATACCTGGCCTCAATTTCCGAAGAACAGGCAAAGGCAAGGGTCTCCCCTCGTCAGGCCGTGCCACTTTTTTTCGACAAATTTGTTAAACTGTGTACTTAACTTCGTAACCGAGCATTTTTACCATCCATATCCCCGCTGGAAAGGTACATCGTCAGTCGTGATCTAGCTTTCTTCTGTCTGGATTTCTACTCCGGTGGCAGAGCCTCTGATCTTGGTCGGGTTTATACTAAGGAGGTTCTGCTACTCCCTGATAAGCAAGGTTTACTGTTTCATCATCAGTTTGGTAAAACACTTCGTGGAAAAGGCTCTAATGTTTTCGTCATCAAACCGTGTCCCCATGACACTATGGTCTGTCCCGTCGTAAATCTCACCACCTACGTCAAGTTGGCTGACCTTATGAACGTCAATCTTCGAGAAGGCTTTTTGTTCCACGCTACCGCACCGAAGGGCGGCGTATCCTCCAAACCTTTCGTCGGCTCGACTGTGGCTAACCGTCTGCGCCTCCATCTGTCGGCTCTTAATATTGCTGAGGGCGAGACTATGCACAGCTTTAGGAGTGGCTGCTCTATAACCCTGTCCCTTCTTGGCGCGTCAGACGACCAAGTAGCTAGACATGTTGGTTGGAAGAGCATTCAAACAGCACAATATTACTCCCAGGTTCCGAAAGTCATGGATCTGTCCCTTCCGGCTTCTCTTCTCGCTCAAGGATCAGTTAAAGGGACGAATAACGTTTGTCATGCAGAATCGCTGGGGGCTGAGTTCCGTGCCCGTAATAATCTCGAGGGATTATCCCTCGCGTTTCCTTGATGTACAGACAATAAAACCACACCTTTTCAAAGTTGAGCGTCTGAGATTGGGAGGAACATGGGTTTTCTTTCGGGGTATGCTCGCCTATCAGCGGCAATTTGTGCTTGGGTATGAAATTATTTTCGCCCCATATCTTAGTATCCTCGCGTGTGCCATAGAGGTGCAGCATGACAATGAAAATTATTCTACTATTTTCATTGGTATGTTTGCGCCGTAATGGCCTCACGCGCTACATAAATTAGCACATTTTCCCCTCCTGAGACCGTTGTAATACTCTTGGGTATTTCGCTTAGTATTTATACGCCCTTCCGACTTGAGATCGTTCTCATTTTGCGTTCATGCCCCGAGAGGTCTCTTCAGAGGTGTCCTTTTTTGCCCCTCCCTCCTCCCCTCAGCGACGGAAACCTCCGCATGCTGCACTTCTTCGCATGCGCGGAAATTATTTTCGCCCCATATCTTAGTATCCTCGCGTGTGCCACAGAGGTGCAGCATGACAATGAAAATTATTCTACGATGCCTATGCTACTCTTTGCTGCTCAACTGAAGGCAAGTAACTCAAAAATCCCCTGCCCCGACTGTCAGCGAATGGTTTGCGTGTCAACGTTTTATAATCATATGAATAAGGGCTTCCCGATTGTTAGAAGAAACCTTCGAGTTTTTCCCATACATGAGGGGGGTTTGCCACCCCCGAGGGTTATTCGAGAAGTTTTTGCAAATTCAAACATCAGCCAGCACGAGCTGAATGCATGGCTTGATGAGCAAGAGCAAGAACAAAAACCCTCTATAAGCCTGAATGATCTTGACCCTTTACACAGGATCCGTAATTCAAGCTTTGTTGCGGATTTCATCGAAGGCAAGACATAACTCGTAGCGTTTCGAACAGAGATGCTCGGGTTTTACCAATTGAAGAAACACTCACCCTTCGTATATCAATGATGACGACAACACAAGTGTTCTTGAACTTTCTCAAATCGAGGAACACTGGTCTGAAACAAAAGAGCGCCGACTGGGTGAGCTATCGACAAAATTCTATTGGTGCGTCCGAAATTGCAGCCTTGACAGGCGATTCGCCATTTGAAACCCCAAAGAGCTTGCTCGTAAAGAAAATACAGCCAGCCGACGTGCACAACAATACGGCCTGTACCTGGGGCAATCTGTTCGAACCGCTCGCCCGTAAGTACTTTGAGCAGAAGCATTGTGTTCGAGTTTTTGCTCACAGTATATCTATAAATATAGCAACAGACCATCCACTATATCGAAAGGTCACATGTAGTCCTGACGGCTATTATCTTGACAAAGAAAACACTTTAATTCTTTTGGAGTTCAAGTGTCCTTTCAAGCGGAAAATAGCTATGTCTCGAGTTCCTAGTTATTATGCAACTCAGCTACAAACGGGTCTTTGTTTTAGCGGGGTCATGGTCAACAAAGGCCTTTTTGTTGATTCTTACTTCAGAATATGCTCTCTACAACAGATAGAGCCAAGTTTGAATCATAATAATCTTTTAAACGGTGGAAATATTTACAAGAAAAAAGGGCACACAGCGCTCGCCTGGGGCATCTGTTATTTGTTTTCAAAACACAAGCTAACACGCAATCAAGCCAAACTTATTGATATTGGTGCTCTTAAACAAACTTCGACGTTTGAGCAAATAATGGCTTCAATAGCCGAGAAAGACTTATGGTGTTCTTACGGCGCGGTGAGAATGTCGTTCAGCAAAGAATACGAAGACGAGAAATTTTTGCGTTACATCAGAATGAAAAAGGCTTTCCTTGCTCCAGACGAGGGTCCTAGACCGGTTGCATTGTTTGCATGGAAATTGGTGGATGCAACAGAACTCCAAATTGTCAAGCACGAGGGGTTCTTGAGCAGTATTCAACCGAAGGTCGAGCGCTTTCACGAGAACTTGGCAAGGCTTCGCAAAAAAATAGCCAAGCATTCTGAAGTTCCTCGACAGACAGCCAAGTTCAGCGTCGCAAGATCAGAGCGTGACGAAACTGCTCAAAATTGAGGTATTTCTCATGAATAAGTTGGCGGAGCAATCTCTTCAGTCTGAATTGCTGCCTGCCAATACGGCTCGCATAGATTGCCTCAGAAGTCGTATGAAAGATAAAAGTTTCTGTTTTCTTGGCCCCTCTGACAAAATTAGGGCCAAGATTTTATGAATTGCGAAATTATATGCCGTGTTGTTCGGTAAATGAGGTTTCACGCTTGTGTAAACATGGATAGTTTGTTTAATTTCATCATCAGTTAATCTCGCAGACTTATTTCTGAATAGCTGATTAAGCCGATATTTGAAATTATAATTTTTTGTTCTCATATCTTTCATTTTCATATCTCCGCCGTTGTAAAGGCCTACACGAGAAAAGGCAGCGCCGTCTAGTATTTCAATGCGGCTGCAGTTATAGCAGACAAGTTCAATGGATTCAGACATTAGTGTAAAAGATCCCCCACAGCTTTGACACGATTTTATATTTTTGTTTGTTCTGTTTAAAATGAATACAAAACTGTTTTCTCGATACCGCTGGATTTGTTCTTGTCTAGCGGTCAAAGAAAGAGATTCAAAGATGCTTTGGAGCTTCTCTTGTAGTTGTGAGCGGTAAAACTCAGGTCTATAATCACTTCCATAGAAGCCTCGTAGCCGGATGAATTTGTGCTTTAGATCCAAGCGCTCTAGTTGAGTCTTGTATTTATTATTTTCATCCATACATCTGACGGCAGACATTTGCTCGTTGAAGCGTTTATGAAGTTCAGCCTCGTAGAAAGGTTCATAAAGTTCAGAATCGTTGAAGCGTTTGTGAAGTTTAGCATTCATGTTTATAAGTAGAAATTACAAATATTCAATTGGTCACACATCATTTGCGCATGCGTAGTTCTTTATGAGTTACCACATGTGAAAGCACGACAACTTTGTCGAATATAAAAGACCTTTTCGCGCCATATATTATATTAAGTCTGTAATTCGGTATAGCTCAGGGGGGTGTGGTTGGCCTCCACTGAACCATGCTTACGGCTAATGCGATGTCAGACCAGTGGTAGTGGGGTTGCTGAGTCAGTTAGTGACCCCCTGGTGAACCAGCTCTGGCCCAACTGATACAGGGTGGTGCTCAAACAGAGATCTCCTAGGAGAACTCGCCCTCGCTCCCAGAGGCTAAATGGGAAACGACAACTCCCCTGTCAGGAGTTAAAGTCCTAGCCTAGGCTAGGCAAACAGAAACAGCCACCAGAGCACCCCCTGACTAGGGTTTTGTCCCTTTTCGTTATCTGTCACACAATGTCACGCGTGACAGTCACGCACAATGTCACGTCATGTGTCACGCTTTGTCACACAATTGCGTTCTTTTGTTAAAGAAAGCGAGAAACCCGAGTTTACTCTTTCAAATCTGACTTGGACACGGCGGCAAGACGATTGAGTTTTTTTTTGAAATTCTTCTTTTACTTCTTTGCGAAGCTCGCCTCTGAGTTTTTCAAGATCTGGAGTTTGAGTTTGCTTGTTTACTTTGGTGGTCTTTGTTTCACCAGAGCGGATTTCGTTCTTTAGTTCATAATATCTTTCGACCTCATGCAAGATGATTTTGAACTCTGAATCGCTGACTTGCTTGTCAGTTATAGCCTTTGAAACCAGCTCAAAGACAGAGTTTCGTTTTGCAAGGGCGACTGTGTATATTTTCTCGTTTTTCTGGCCGCCTGCTAAACACAGTGAGGCCGGCCGCTGAAAAACCTGAAATAGCGGCTAAACTAGCAATAACAGGGCTGGCTATGAGCCCGGCTCCGGTCAGAGCTGTGACGATTGTTGCTGAAAACAAGCCTGTAGAAATGAAACCAAAGCTTACTGCGGTTCCGTGAACAATGGTGTGTGTTCGCTTGTATTTCTTAGCAACTTGCCTGTAATGATTAGCCTCCGACTCAAGCTCCTTTTGCAAGTCAGAGATTTTCTTGAGTCTGAAGTCTTCACCGTTGGATAAGACTGGGTAAAGTGATTGAGTCTCGCTGTATTCAGGAGCTGATGGCAACACGTTAGCCGAGCTCATGGTTTGTATATATATTATATTTTAATTTATCTCAAGTTCAAATTCAAGCGGCATGTTATTGAAGTCAAAAAGGTCATTGTGCTCATCCCTCACAGACAGAGTTATGCTGTTTACATAATCGTCAGACGAGACGTCACGCAAGATGTTTTGCTGTGTTGATTCATAGAAAACTTTCTCATATGGCTTTCCTCGAACGTCAAATTTAGCTAAAACAGTCGAAGGCTTACCGTTGAACAGGTTCTGTTCTTTATTAACCAGATCACAGTGTATAAAGTAAGTGCTTGGAGCTTCGAATCTTCTACTGATTAAATGAGGAAGTGTTTTTGATGACTCGCAAAGAAATGTTACAAAACCTGGCGAAAGGGCTATTTCATGTTTCTCTCCTGGATTCAAAATCACCATAGCACCACGAGCTGAATACAATTCAGCTTTAAGATTTATACCATAGTCTGCAAAATTATCCATTATAACTTTTGCTAAACTGCTAGGAGTGTAAAAACCAGGAATAACGCCAATCTTAGTGTATTTACCTTCTGAGCCAAATGGTGTTATGTATATTTCCTGATTTTGTTTCAAATTGTGCCACGAGTTGTAGATCGAACACGAGATGAGTCGGATGAAACTCGGTTTCTGAAGCGGGTGATCGAAGTAGATGGTGTGAGGGTTCGAAGGCGCGACGATTGTTAGCACCACCATTGTGTATATAGTTTTATATTATTTCTATTTCAAAAAATAAAGGTAAGCCATTAAAATCAAAAAGCTCTCCGTGTTCGCCCTTGACTGAAATTGTTAAACTGTTTACAAATTCACCAGACGATGTTTTAAGATATGCAGCATTATCTCTGTCCTCAGCGTACTCATACTTATTGTAGCCGCCATAATAGCTTCCGTCCACAATTTTCGCCATCCCCAAAACATCTGAAGGTCTTCCATTGAGTAAGGTTTGTTCTTTATCGATAAGATCACAGTGAACGTAATACATCGCTGGTGATGTAAGTTTTTTAATGTATGTATTTCTCTGTAATTTAGTACTTATACCGAACAATTTAGCCAAATTAGGACTAAGTTCTACATCATTAGGAAAATGTTTTTTCACATGCATTCTCGCATTGGGTTCATCGTTTACGATATATACTTTTACTGGTTGACCCTTAAATAACTCCTCTACCCAAGCCTTCAGAGTGTCTGGAGTGTAATGTCCTTCGGGTAATTTCAAGACAGTTCATTTTTTATTTTCGTCAGTTGTATACCATGTTATTGTTCCGTCTCCTTTCAAATTATGCCACGAATTATAAAGCCAGAAAGCGATAAGCCGGATGAAACTCGGTTTCGGAAGCCGTCGATCGAAGTAGATTGTGTGGGGGTTCGAATGTGTGAAGATTCTTAGCATAACCATGATTGTATATATATATTTAAATTATATTTATATAATCATGTTTGGCAGACGCCCTGGTGGTTTTAATCCTGATTCAAATCTCGGTCTAGACATTGGCGGCCATGATTACGGGCCCCCACCCCCGTTTTATAGCCCCCCTAATATTTATCAACATCCTAGAACAACACAACCCACAATAAATCCGCAACTGGCTTGGATGAGTTCTCCGGAGGCTGCAAAACTTTCTACAGCGGCCAAAGCGAAGGCTATCTCAGACTTCAAAACGCGTTTCCCGCACGCTGATATGTCAAGATTTACAACAGAAGTTTCTTTCGACGAAAATTACAAAGCCTCAGCAGTAGTGCTTTTCCCAGAGGGGCAAGGCTCATGGGCTATGCCTTCAGACATACCACACAAGAATTGGACACAAGCCCTGAAAGACGCGCTTGGTTTAGAGTATATTGGCGGTTTCCCCTATCAGTTGACGTTAAACCGAAACACACAAAAGCCAATCCCTGCTGTTGAATTCTCCACCTCAATCGACAAAGACATGATGATTGGCTCTGTCTTAAACGACGAAGAGCAAAAGATCTATGTCACGCCAACTGATTATTTCACAACGAAATACAGAAACATTTTCAGAGACACACAGATTACGTTCACAACTGCGAAATATGGGAGAAAGTGGCTCGGCAGCCCGCAAATGAGTTTCTGGCCACAACAACTGAACTTCGCCCTGTGGTGTGCAACAACCGGCTGCGGGATCTCGCGTGACCTGTTTGATAAGAACTCTACTCTCTCTCTAACCCCGCAGCTCCGGTCATTTTACAGGTTTCACGTCTATTTCACAACAAGACGAATACTCTACAAGCTGGGTGGGGAACAGAGCGTGAGTGCTTTGCCAGACGACCCCACATTCAACCAGAAAGATAACAAGTTCAACATCGACGCATACAAGAGGATTTGCCAAGAGTTCGGTGTAGACCCCAGTTCTGACTTCCGTTTCACATACGGCAAAAATCACGGGCTTGGCAATGCGTACATTTGGGCCGCAGGGCCCCTTTCTACTGATTACGACTATCCTGATCCCGATCTAGCCCTGTTTGATGACGAGCGCGTGACAAACAGAAAAGACCCAAACTATCGAGCAAACGGCATATACTTCGTTCGTAACGACCAAGGCGCTGTTAGTCAGTTCGAGCACTTTGTGCTGAATTATTCACAAGGGCTAACACAGCCAGGGCTCGCTCGTATGAATCAGTCAATCGAGGCCTTTGTGTACTGCATTCTTGGCGCACAAGCAAACACTCGCAGCAGCATTCTTGGGAATGGAGGCCGGGCATTCGAAACGCAGAGAGTATTCCTCACGCTCTTAGAGGACGCCATAAGACTGAACGACATATCTAAGAGCGTATAGCATTATCAGCAGGCCATCCAAGCAACGAAAGTGTGGCTAAACTTTGTAGTTGCCCCTGGGAGCTGGCTGATGCCGTCACGCATGGTTATCAACACAGAGAGCGTGGTGGGGTACAATAATAATCTTATGCAGGCAACGCAAGGGATGAAGCTTGGTGTTAACAATGATGTCAATCTTGCCACAAAAAAAGCATCCTTGCGCCCCATGGACGGTGGTCCGACAAAGATTAATCCACCAAACAGCCACCCATCGAACCCGATTCACAAACAGGCGACACAGGCACAGGGCATAGCGCCAAAACCAAAGGTCACACCTAAACCACAACCAGCCCCCACACCAACACCAGGCCCCACACCAGAACCAACACAAGAGACTAAGATCGAGCTGCATCATGTAAACAAGGCGCTCATTGGTGTGGGTGCGCTTGCTTTAGCAGGCCTTGTTGTCTGGATGAGATAATTATCTCCTGCGCGTGGTGATCCTTTCAATCATGAAGCCCACAACGGCAAGTATCAGCAGCCAGGCGTGCTCGCCAAGGAAGGAGATAACATGACCGGCCGCTTTGAAGATAAAGCTCACGATAGATCCGATCAAGCCTGGCAGAATGGAGGCAACCTTATTTCCTATTTCTTTGAGCCCATTGCCAATAGCCTTGGAGCCGGCCTTTAAACCATTCATTGCAGCAATCGTAACAGCGCCTATGACTAGACCTGCAGCCAGAACAACCGCTTGCAGGGTCCAGCCATATTTCTTGAAGATATTTTTGACCCTTTCTCGAAGAGGTAAGGCTTCTTCTCTTTCCTGAACTTGTGTTCTTAGTCTTCCCAGCTCTTCTTCTCGCTCAGCAACTCGGGCTTCTGCAGCTTCTCTGTCAGAGGGAGAAGTGCTCTCATCCTCTCTCACGCGCCTGTCTTCCTCGTTTTGTCGTACAAGCTCGGCCTCTTGTTCGTTTAACTCATCCAGCGGCTTGGTGGAGTTCAGTCTTGCTTCGACAGCATTTCTTTCTCTTGTTTTCGCAGAAAGTTGTGTTCTGAGTTTGTCAACCTTTGCCTGCTCTTGGTCTCGTTGTTTTTGTATTTTTGGAATAGCGCCCAATTCTTTTTTCTGGTTTTCAAGATCGCCTTGAAGATTTGTCTTTAGTTGTTTTAACCGATCTAGCTCGGTTTGACTTTCAACGTTTCAACCATGTTCCTGCTCCAGAGCTTCAATCCTCGCTTTAGTTTCTTCGATTCTTCCCCTGAGATTTTGAACCTCACTTGCTGCTTGTTGCCGTGCTACAGCAATTCTTTCCGCCTCCTTCAGTTGTTTTTCTGCCTCCTTCAATCTTTGTCTTTCTTCTCTTATTGATGCATTGTCTTCAGAGAAAATCTCTTCAGCGCTTGGACCAAGAGATGTTTTGAACCTATCTGTGAACGCTTTAAGAAAGCCTGTCTCATCCTGCTTGAAAATGGGAGCTTCACCACCCTTCGGCCCAAAGACGACTATTTTGCCATCGTTTCCGCTTTTTTTGCCGAAACCAATTGGGCCTAATCTACGAAAATTCACTTTTGGAAATCGCCCTTTAATGAATTCCCTAGTTAAATCAAGCACTCCTTCTCTGTCGTCAGGATGTGTGAAGTCAGTAAGCAGAGGGATGTCCTCAGTATCAAAACCGCTCTGTTCGCGAGGCAGTGTATGCATTTCGTGCTCTTCACCACCATGATATGGGGTGGATGCGGCGCCCGGTTGAAAAGGGCGTGTTGTGTCAACTTCTTCTTCGTCGTCATCATCGTGGTCTATGTCCCAGTCAAGCCCGGTGTTTTCGTTCTCACCAGATATATCATATCCACCTTCTGCCATGATGTATATAAATATCAATTTATATATATATATATATATATATATATATATATATATATATATATATATAATCTGGCTATGGCTGTGCAACCCAACCTCCTCCCAACGAACGCAGAGAAGATTCTTGGCGCTATGAAAGCAGAGCGCACTGTAAAGCGCATCACCTTTGAACGCTCTACAGCCAAGCCCGGTGAGACCCTGTACGTTTCGGTGCCCAAGCTCGACGAACATGAGGTTATCGTGTCGGGCTCGCTTGCCTTGCTCTTTAACATCGACCTTGCCGGCGGCCACGCAAACAACTATCTTGTACAAAATGTCTCGAGAGCACTAGTTGAGATTCGCTCTAGTGCCGGCGACAAGAAGACCTCTGGCGTGGATGCGGAAAACAAGCTGGAGACTATTTACAAAAACAAATATCGCGTCAACCTTGACCACCAGATTATAACAGACCACGGTATAATGTGCCCACAGGTACTCTACAATGATTTGATATTCGAGATAATGCTTGCCCCTGCTTTTCAAGTTGTCAAGGGTTCGGATACAAGCAAGCTTGTCTACAAGTTGACAAATATCCAGCTTGAGTACGAGACAATCCGAAGTAAGCAGCTGGCTGACGAGGCAGCAAGTGTATACTCTAGCGGAAAGGAGTTTGCCTACGACCATATCATGCGAGAGGAAGTGGTCCCCTTCTCGAAGGGTTCAGACGCACGGCTGAATCTCAGGGTGAACCCGCAGCGCAGGTCACTGAAAGCCATCCTTCTGCTATTAATCGAACCCTACACAGCAGGAGCCAGGGACTCAGAAAAATATTTCAACCCAGACATCACCAAAGTTAATGTCACTATAAACGGCTCCCCCAACAGGATTTACAACGAAGGCATCAACGGGACCGACATGTGGCGTGAAGTCAGTCGCCTCTTCAAAAAGAGGGGTGATGGCAGACCCAACATGAATCTAACCAAATATCTCACAGGCGACAAGTTCGGGCTCCTTATCGATCTTAGATCAATGGCTGATACAACCCTACATGGCAACGGTCAACGCCTCGTCAACACAAAGGACGGCGTACATCTTGAGATCGAAAGGACAACCTCCGGCTCGGGAAACGTGCACTGCCACATATACACCATCAGCGACTCACAGATGAACATCATGGACAGGCAGCTGCACATGACGACTTCAACACGGTCAAAGTGTGTAATTATGCGAACCCCACTTGAGTGGGGTTCGTGCATATTTATGAGCCTTGTTTCCTAGTAACGGTTGACGTTTTTTACGTCACGTCCGATTGAGAGTCTTAAAGTAAAAACTGGTTTCTCGAGGTTTCGGTAATCTGAATTCGTACGGCATCCGTACGCGGATTTCGATTTGCTATTCATACGGGAGTCCAAAACGTTCGACAATTTTCGATGTTATTCTTAACTTTTGTTGGTCCACAATATTAACGTTCGTTTAGCTTTACGAAGGGCTTCTGGTAAGCGATATTGATTTGGCTCAGACTAATTTGCCGAGTCTGTATACTCATGCGAGCGACTCATAGTGACAGAAAGTTTTCGTGTCAAAGAATACTTCCGTACGAATAGCAAATCGAAGTCCGCGTACGGGTGCCGTACGAATAGCCACTGCGATATTTTTAATACGATTCTTTTCCTTCAGAGGTCAAAGATGGAAGTTGTAATCTTCGCAATTCAGAGAGATCTGATCACATCTCGTTCGTGTAGGTTTTTATGCAAATTTTAAGCTCTCGCTGTAATTTGAGCTCGTTGTTTACAAGTAGAAAGCGAGCCGTTCTTGCACGAAAGTTTCCCATTTCAAAGCGAAATAAATTCGGAAGGAGTTTAACATTAAGACAATTCCATGCGAGTGGTGTAAATCGACTGGTTTTATTTCGTTTTGGTATCCTGAGCCGGGCCCGGCCATGATCGCGTCGATCGAGCGATCAGTGATGCGTATTGTCTTTTCAGTCAAACAATGTTCTGTGTTTATAATTTCAATAAATTTCTGGAACGCTGAAGTTGATTTATCACTGGAGCAGGAACTATAAATAAGCTCCATTCAATATTTTTGCTCGAAAGGGTTGAGCGTTTTCTTTTGACGCCATCTTTTACTGCGATCGTTTCTTTGCGAATCTCGCGCTCATCTTCGATCCTTCGATTGCACTCGGAACTCCAGCCATCAAATGAAACCATCACTGCCTCTCGGGTTGAAGAAACAACGGTGCAGACACGCCAAACTGTATAATCATTGATCGCTTCTGCTTTACAGCCACGTTCAAAGTTTTCGAAAGCCATTCCCGTTCGCACATTTCGTTTTCGCGGATTCAAAACAGGTTTTGATCGACGGAAAGAAACTGGATGCGTTGCTAAGATACTAGTTAGTTCCAAGTCTCCCACGGTAGTATTAGCTCTAAACTGCGCATGCGAGGAATAATTACTGAATTCATAATGAATTACACACTTTGACCGTGTTGAAGTCCTAATGCAGGCTGTTCAGTATTAAACACACGTATATAGAGAATGGACCCAATAAAGCTGCCATTCAATGCACTAATTATCGGGCCGACTAACTCTGGCAAAACACAATATCTTCTGAATCAGCTGCGCGGTCCCTTCAGGGGCAAGTTTGACTATATTGTTCTCTTCTGTCCAACATTTGTCCACAACAAGACCTACGATGATTTCGTGGACAAGGAGCCACGCATTTTCGTGATAGACTGTCAGCAGCATGAGATTGAAGCATGGTTAACTTTAGCCAGTTATTTCTTCGATGGGACAAACACGCTCTTTGTGCTTGATGACTGTGCTGCTTCGAAGGATGTGAAAGGCCGCACGAATCAACTTGTGAAACTAGGCTTCAGTGCTCGCCACAACGGCTTGTCAGTGTGGGTGCTAACCCAACAGTTAACCAGCATTGCGAAACCCTTTAGGGAAAACGTTGCAGCGATTGTGCTTTTTTACACCCCATCAAGCAAAACAACGAAGGCCATCTTCGATGACTATGCCGGTGAGCTTGAACATCAAGAGTACAAAGAGTTGATTGCAAAATTAAAGGGACAAATTTTCTCACCTAGTCTTCTCTCTGCGGCACCCATATGGGATTGAAGTGAAAATGTGAAAACATATATATACGCTGAACCATGAACACCTCAACCAGTATCCACAAGCTCGCGGTCTTTTCACAACTTCTGGGTGAATTGCAGAGTCATGCGGAGGAGATGCAAATACAGACAATCAAAACCGCTGACGCGGACGATCTGCGTCTCATGCTTCTTAACCGCTATCCTTTGAAACTCACTGTGTGCCCAGCCACCATGACGGCGCTTATACGTGAGGTTGAAAGTCTTTTGCCTGACATCAAGAGAATAATTGAAAAATAAATACATAATATATACGCAATGGCAACAAACCTCCCAGAAGACGTGGCCCTTGAGAATGGCCTCATGCAGCTGCTAGGGGCAGAGCCTGATAGCCCCTTACCATCAACGATTCCTGAAGTCTTAACAGGTAATGACACTCCAGCTCAACGCGAGAAACTGGCAGTCCGGCAAATCAAAAGAGGTCATCGGTGCCCAGCTCACACACGAGCAGGTGAAGCGCCTGACGGATAAAGAGGTTGAAAAGTACTACAAAAGGTATGAAGCCTATGTCGGCAACAAGACGACAGAGTCTGATTGACAGCGTTATAATGTTCGCAACCAAAGGCGCCGGCTTGGTTGTTAACATTGACGATGTGGAGGCACTGCAGAAAGAACTCAAAAATGACTACATGATTCACCATGAACTTTCATCTCTTGCTGGAAACCTTGCACTGCGATGTGGGCGATTCTTGGCCTTGGCCAATGCTGTTTTGATCACTACAAAACACATCGACTTCAAAAAGGAGCCAGGAGAGTTGCCCCCTGAACCTTCTCCACCTGTACACCCAAGCAGAGATGGGGAAGGTTATCCACTCGAGGGTTTTGATGAAGTTGACAAATAATCTGAAAGGAACCACGAAGGAACCTGACAGGAACCTGACAGGAACCTGACAGGAACCACTAAGGTTTGAAATAAAAAAAAATATACATATATACACATGATGGCACAACCACTCGAGACGGTACCTGAAGAAACAGTCGCGCCAGCAGCACCCACAACCAACACGCACGTTACCTCTGATACCCCAAAGACTGCTCCAGCCAAAAACCCTGGTCGTGTTGCTTCTGGCAAAAGGCTTGCTGAACGCAACCGCCAGGCAAGAGAGGCAAAAAAACAAGCACAAGCTTCTAAAGCAACAAACGAGCCTGCCCCAAACTCGGCACCCAAAAACTCAACAAATGAAGAAGCTAACAGCAACTCAGCATTTCTCTTTCTTGGTGTTGTCGGGGTGATTATTTCCGCTTGGGGCGTCTATTACCAACGCGAGGCCATTATGAATACACTTAGGAGCAAAGCCCCGACCCCTGCGCCTGTAGAGGTGAATGAAGTTCAAACTCCCCCACCACCGAGACGAAGAATTCGCGAGACGGAGTAAAAAAATCTTATATATACACCATGGCTGACAACAAGCTCGTGAAATCTGTTCTCGATGCAGCCACAATCACTGGCCTTGTCGCAAGTATTGGCTGGGTTGGCAAAAAGATCATCAAAGAAAATCTCACGGCCGACCCCAGCTCGAATCTCATGAACTACGTGAAGTTCACTGCCGTCATGGCTGGGAGCATCGCTCTCAAGAAATATCTCGAGGACCAGAAGATACTGCCTGCCTCAATGTAAATCATATATATATAGCAATGGCCTCGATCGCTATTATGGTTGGTGGAGCAATTTTGAATGCTGCCGCTTTTACTGGTGGCAATTATCTCGCAAATTATCTTTCCGGCGACAACGGACAAGCCGCTCTGGATGAGAAGACCAGACACGACAAGGCGTTAGAGGCCTATCAAACGGCCTACGCTAAATATCAGAAAGACCGCACAAAGCTCCTCGACTGGATTGCCAGCAATGATCGGATCAAAGATCAAGCGAAACACAACTTTCAAGACACTGACCAAGCTCTGGTGCTTTACAACCAAACACATCGGGAGCAGCAAATAACACTCCCCAAAGAGCCCGAGTTCTCTGACTTCTATAAACCAGGCCCACAGCAGAAACAAGGCGAACTCTTGTTTATCGGCACTGGCGCCCTTGCTCTTGGCTATGCAGCGTTTCGCTTTCTGTAAAACACATATGTATATGGAGGCAAAACTCTCAAAGATCTATTACGGCCCCAAAGGCTACTGGAAAGGACTTGCCGCTGTCAAAAATCTAGCTGCAGCAGCCAAGGTCTCTGAAGAGGTGGCTAAAAAGTGGCTCGTCAAACAAGCCCTTTGGCAAGTATATCTCCCAGCGCCACGCCATATCCCTCGACCCAAGTTTTATATTCAAACTCCTAATGCAGTGCATCAAGCAGATCTACTGTTTTTGCTACACGACAAACTGCCTCATGGGCGAAAGATTTACAAATATGCTTTGACAGTTGTTGATGTAGCAAGCCGTTACAAAGCAGCAGAGCCATTGACTTCGAAAGAGTCTGATGAAGTTTCGAAGGCGTTGGCCCGGGTATATAGGCGCGGGCCGTTGAAATGGCCACAACTGTTGCAAGTCGATCCGGGTACAGAGTGGTACAACCATTCGCCGTGGGCGCGTTGATATCCACAGAGACCAAGGAATTGTTGAAAGATTCAACAGAACCCTGGCTGAACGATTGTTTGGTTACCAGTACGCAGTTGAAATGAATCTGCCCTCTGGCCGTTCGACTGCTTGGGTTAAAAGATTGCCAGATGTTGTCTCTGCCTTGAACAGTGAAGTAACCAGATTGACTGGCAAGAAGCCTGCACAAGCAATCAAAGAGAAAGCCACCTCAGCCAAGCCTGCAACCCCATATTTGAGACCAGTGGGCTTCTCCGAAAAGAAGCTCCCTCATGGAGTCCACGTGAGATATTTGTATCAGCCTGGCGAACTTGAAGGCGGTAGTCGACGAGCGACGGACCCCATCTGGTCTTTGAAGGTCTACAACATTGAAAGAGTTGTTACTAAGCCAGAGGCGCCCGTAGTTTATTATCTCTTTGATGGGCCCAAGCGGGGGTTCGTTCGTGAAGAGTTGATGGTTGTGCCGCCGGGCACTCAGTTGCCCCCAGCTGGGTTGTGAAAAGGCCTGTTGCAATCTGCTCTTTAGACAGGCTTTTTAAGGCTTCTATCTCTCACGGTGAAAAATAAAAAACAGCCGGGTCTGCTTCCTTTTTGCCGAGGTGATAGAAACAATCACCATATTTCACTGCCTTTCTTTTTGATGAAGTGTAGGGTCCGCTTCTTCCTCGCCCCATGTTGTGATATACTAGAGGAGTGTGTTTGTTCAGTTGGTCGTGTGAAACTCGATTGGTTCTGTGTGAATGCCGTCGGGCAGCACCCAGCGCTTGTCGTAGTAGGCGCTGAGGCCTAGCTTGCGCTGCTCGTACGTGTACATGGCCCCTTCGTGCATTCGAAAACCTCTGTTTGTGACCATGTCCTTGTAGCCTTCAAGGGCCCGCTCGTATCTTTCCCACCGAAGCTCATTTTGCCGTTTGTTGACGCCCTTGGAGGACATCTTGGCCTCGCCGCTGTTCTCGTCTTCTACGTAATAGCACTTGCTGCACAGAGCGATGGCTCGAGTGCCTTCCTTTTCAAGCTTGAACAAGCCGGGCTCTCTGCTGCTCCACTGGTCCCAGGAGAGCCAGGTCTTTTTCTCCCTTTCCAACTGAGCGCGAAGTTCTGGTCGAACTGCTTCTTCGAGAGTGTCGTATGAAAGGGCGAAGTACATGCTATCCGTGTCCATCTGAATAAGCTCGAAGTCACGCCTGTCGAGATAGTGATCGAGGAACTCGTAGTAGAACTGCAGCATGCGCAACTTAGCAAGTTGATAGACAACGATGCCGACTTGAAAGGGGCGGTTTATGGTGACCTTGTTTTTGTGTAACTCGATCTTGTATGAGCCCCCGATCTCCTCGAGATCTTCGAACCAGGCTTAGCGCAGGTGTTTGTCGATCGTGTCTTCGTCGTTGGTGTACACAACTCTTGTCTGTCGCTCAACGGCTTCGATGAACTTGCCGTAAGCGCTGTTGCCCAAAAGCTTGAACACTTCTGCGAGCAAGGCTTTTTTCTTGTCAGCGTCGCCTTTCCTTCGGTTGTTTGCAACCTCCTGGACGAACCAGTCGAAGATCTTGATGGGTGTGTAGTTGATCGTGCGGTAGACAGCGGTTATTTTGAGGCCATGGTTGTACAGCCACTCTAGCACTGGGGCGTAAAGCAGTACCTTTTTTGCTTGAAGCACACCTAGCAGCTTCTTTTGCCCGGGCAAGTGGGTTCTGTTGCTTTTAGCGAGGTAATCCTTCATGTGCTGTGGGACGTCCTCTTCGCCCACGCTGCGGTTTACAAAGAGCGGAGGAAACTCTTCGAAGTGCTCCCACAAGTCCTGAGGGACTTCGATGTCGACCTCGGCAAAGCCGAACCACTGCTTCGTAATCAACTTAAGCCAGAAGTCTCTTGCGGCCTCTACTGGATCCTCGTACTGCACGACTTTCTCTTTACCACAGGGCATTTCCTGCATCATGGTGCTAGGGTAAAGGGAGTTCGCATCGAAGCCAAGAATACGCTTAGTGATGCGAGCTAAGTCGTATTTGTGTGAGCGGATGCGAGTTTCGCCACGCACGTGTTTACGTGTGAACACCAAGCTAGGGCCTCCAACCACAGCTTCTTTCAACATTGCATAGGCTTCGGCACTTGGGGCGAATAGTTGGGGTCGGTTACGACCTCTCAGGGTTCCTCTCAGGATGTATTGCATCGAAACCCCAGGCAACGAAACAGCGTCTTTGAAAATGTCAACCCCGAGCTTGGTGTAAAACGCTTTCATTTTCTCGAGGGTTTCAAGAAAGGGAGTAACATCGAGGTTGTTGTAATACTCCAGCCAGTCTCCGAAGGTCTTCATGCCGCGCTCTTTGAAAACCTGCTCGCATTGTTTGTACTCCTCTGGAGAAAGAACAAAGGAGTTTCGGAGTTGTGAGTACCAGCACCAGTATGGGGGAAGCCCCTTGTAGTCAAGTTTGTCAGCGCTGTCAAACCATTCGTATGGGAGCCAGGACTTTGTCTGTTTCGCCCCATACGTCTTTTCCCATTTGTCGTAGTTGATACCTGGGGCCAGATAGTTTGTGACGTCGAGGAACTTGAAGGAGGGCGTGTTGATGAACATGATTTGTCTCTGTTTCTCCCCTGCAAAGACGCCGTGTTCTTGTCCGAGATAAGAAACGAAGTGTTTTCTGATAAGGTGCAGATCGTATCGGCCTGAATTGAAGCCGACCACTGGGACCTGGTCACACCATTGCTTGATGAGTTTTTGTTGATCTTCCGTTAACCCCTCAAGATCCGGAGGCATGTATTTTTTAGCTATATCATCTCTGATTGCGTTGCCACGGCGCTCCAGAGATTGATAAAACAGCCGGATAAGCTTTTGGGGGTCTTTAGAGCAAATGTACTCTGGCTCAGGTTCCAACGTGTCTGCAATGGAGACTGAGATAGGCAGGTGCTCGCTTTCGTAAGAGAGATACCTGGTCGGCTGACTTGCCTTGGTCGAAGTCGTAGACGATAGCGTGTGGATACGTTTCGTTTCTTTTAGGGGCGACTCGATCGTGCCACCAGGGTCGGGGCATCTCGTGCTCCCACCTTTCAGCCAAGTTGTAGCCAAGATCCGATTGATTTGCGCAGTTCTTTCGAAGGCTTGCTCCCTTGTGATTGTGTTGCCTTGACGGTCAGTCGTGAAAACTTCGTTTCTTTGTTCAGGGGCCGGAAAGCACTCTCGACAACCGTGCCAGTGGCAGCCGTGATACTGAAACACGGTTTTGCTTTCTGGGTGATAGCCATCAACTTTGTAACGCGGTGGTGGATGTGGATGCCCCGCTGTCGAGCCTCATACTCTAGCCAGAAACTGCCATCTGGATAAAACGCCTTTTCAAAAGCTGACTCAGGAGCAAGGATCTGATTTCCCGGGCAGGAAAGATTAGTTTGCCCGCGAGTGCACGTCTTGGCGTGGCGCGCTAGGTTACAGGATTTTGTGAACCTTGCCAAACAATCGCCACAAGTGTAGTTGTTTATGACTTTGTTTATGTCAGTGATCAAGAAGGCATGAGCGTTGTAGATACCGATAGTCATCGTAGGGATACCGACTTTGTCGCAGCGCGAAGGTGTGTAACTCAAAACAAAGTCGCCGTTATCTGTAACAGTGTAAGGGGCAATCCCTTGTCTAAAGTGCCTTTCAAGCAAGTGAAACTTTTGTAAAGTAACAACATTGCCATTAGGTCGACCTCTACGGTGAAGAGCAAAGAAGCTTTGCGCTAATGCTCTGGCTCTGCGAGTACACCGATTTATATAGGCACCTTGATGAACAGCCAAACACCGAAAGAGGCAAAGATCGTCGTTGTAAATATCAAGAGAGATGACTTCTCTTTTGTTACGAAGCCAGTCGGCAACTCGCCAAGACCGATTTACAAAGGTTGATGATCTAAAATCGCTTTGGCCTCAACAAAGACAGCGCTTTCGAAACCCATTTCGTATCAGGCCTGTTGATTTTTTAACCTTGAAGACGAAGCTCTTCTTGTTGTTGCAACCATCGTTTCGTTTGCGATAGTTTAGAAAACCAAGGACTGCTGGTGTTTGTATAGTAAACTATGTGTTCACCGGTTTCGATGTTTCGCAGCTTGTAGGCCCAGGTAAGTTTAACTTTATGCCTTGTGCGAACAGATTGTTTGATTTTGTTCATCATTTGGGGTACAAGAGGTCTTGTTAGCCCCTGAGTAAAGCGCCAGTTTATTGTTCTCTGTCTTCGCCCCGGTCTGCCTTGTGCACCATGTTCGCCACGATCATATAGTTCAACAATCCGATCAGGCATCAGAAAGTTCCCCATACGCTCTTGATCTAAAGGGTCAAACCCTGCGAGGTCCTCGTTGCGAGGAACCCTCAAAAGGGGTTTTCTTTCTTGAGCGTCAAGCCAAGCGATAAGCTCGCGCTGAGGGATATTATCGAAAACGTCACGCTCGTTGTTCATGGGGCTCGCCATATATATATAGGTTTTATATACACAGGGTACCCCTTTGTTCAATTGGTAATAACGGCCTCGCAAATAGGTTAGGGCCTGTAAACAACTTAAACATATGAAAGCCCCGAGTAGTAGGTAGGGAGTCAGGCAAATTCACGTTTTCTGAAGGCCCAAAATAAGCCGCCAAACGCCCGAGTTACCACCCCGCAGGACGAATGCAATGAGTCCTGCGGGGTGGTAACTCGGGCGTTTGGCGGCTTATTTTGGGCCTTCAGAAAACGTAATTTGACTGACTCCCTACCTACTACTACTCCCACCTTGCGGACACCGTACTATCACGGACACCACGCTAGTACGGACAGCAGCTAAATCCCCGGCAAAAGTTAGATATCTGACTGAAACAAACTTCCACTATTGTGGATCCTCGCTATTACGGACACTTTATTTGTCCCCAACGTCACAATGTTATTGTTTTACTCTCGTTATAATTAACATCGAGCGGCACCTTTCAATAATTGAAATCTTTTTTTGTGTCATAGCCTTTGTCTTTTTCGTTGGATTTACGCTTCTTTTGTTCGCGGCCATCAATTTCAAATTCTAAGATTTCAATTATGTGTAATTGTTGAAAGGTGCCGCTCGATGCCAGTGTAAAACAATGATATTGCGAAGTTGGGCCGAATAAAGTGTCCGTAATGCCGAGATTCCGCAATAGCGGGAGTTTGTTTCAGTCAGACATCTGTAACTTTTGACGGGGATTTAGCTGCTGTCCGTACTAGTGGGGTGTCCGTAACAGCGAACTGTCCGCAAACATAGTTTAATACCCTCATTTATATAAGATTTCTCAATGGAATAAAGCTTCTGTAAAGGCTACAGCTATTTCAATTAAAATCACATGTCACATCACTCTCAAAAATATTCGGTGTGGCAACTCTTCATAACCCGGCTAATCATATGCAAGAAACGCAAAAAATACTATTTCGTTTTATAAAAACAAACAAAGAACAAAAAATGTATGAATATAGTTAGACTAGACTTGCCACGCGAATTCCCGCAGGTGTTGTCGGCATAAAAACAAACACGCGCCATTTGTAATTACAGCCCTGCATATGGTATGGTTTAGGTTTGTCTGATCAGCGGTTACCATCCTGACAACATACATGTACAATGGCGAGCTACCATGGCGAAAGCGTGAAGAAAATCAGCGTTTTGATTCAAATATTTACCCAATACTTAAACAGATTGACGCTTCCAGGCTCTCTCAATGCACTCTAATAAGCATGGATCAAATTGTAATAAATGACGAACGACTGGGTGTGGAAAAGGCGCAAGTACAAATGAAAGCATACACCAATATGGCAGTCACTGATTTCAGTTCAAGGCAGTAAGCTCTGAATTAATAATATGCGCATTATGTCTTGTTTTTGATGCTTTATTATCCGATTAAAAATTACAGATTAAGTCACTTTTGTAAACTTACTTTTCAAGCAAAATTAGCGGTCATTGAACGAAGCAGTATTTTGCAGGATTTTGTGTGCATGATATGTAAATAAGTGGCCGGGTATTCTGAAGTTGCTCCGAGGACAGTTATGAAGGCTATCAACAATTTCAATACAGCTGTATTGTGATGTATACTAGTATAGTTTTGTATTCTGATGTAGTTTGAAACTTTGTTTTGTGTTTCTCTGATGGGAAACAACATCGTTGGGATTACATTTGCAATGTATTGAGGCTCCTAATTTGCTTAATTCGTAAATACTGGTATTTCAAAGCGGCTTCATGGTCTTAAAACCAACTGGCCACACATTTTTGTTTTCATGATATTTAAGATTAAGACTTTATTGTTCTACGGCTGCAAGGAAATTGCTGTACGACCATCCGCTTTTGGCCGGTTTAGATGAATATTTTTGTGAACCCATTTTTTCCCGTTTTATTACAAGCTGTGAAAGTGGGTTGATAGAAGTAAATGTTTAACTACTTGGAACAACGATATACAATCCTTTATAATGTTGTAGTAATAACTGGACTTGTACCTGTCAAACAACAGTAGAATTTAGCTCTGTATCAAATTGAAAGTATTGCGAGAAGTTGCCAAAGTTAGGGAAATTTTGCATTTTTCATACTAAAAAATTATCAAGTTTGGCCCCCCAGGGGACCCCCCTGTGAATTGCTAAAGAAAACATTTTGAGACCAAACGAAATGTGTTTTAAAGTTGCTAGTCAAAGTGTAATTCACATGCAAGATTTGAAGAAAATCTGTTTCATGACCAATTTTGATTATGAGGATCTTAGGGAGACAGCCACTTAAGATCTTGCTGTGATCTTTCACAAGCCGCTATCTTACTTTTCAGATTGTCCGCTAGAAATGCGAAATTTGAATTGATATGCTCCTCAAGCTTCTCCTTTTCCTTACTTGCTTCTTTTCGAACCTTCTATTTCATACCTTACATCATGCTTGAAAATTTCTCAGTGATCTTCTCCGTTATGCGATTTTCCAATAACAATAACTTCGCCGCCATAGCGTCATGCTGGGACTGGATTTCTATCCTTAGCGAACTGATTGTTTCGTAAATATCTAAAAGGGAGACCTCCTTCTCCCCGTTTGGTTCGTTGTCCTGGGCCTTCTTTTTCTTAGGAATTCGGGAGGGGTTTTGGGAGCGGGACTATCAGAATGTTTGGAATCCTTTTGAATCCCACTTTGAGACGTCTCACTTTCCTCAGGCATTGCGTAACAGTTAACAAAGCTGCTGCTTCAGGAGTCAAATATATCGACCTTTGATTTAGGAAAAAGTCCCGTACATTTATTTTTGTGTTATGTACATATTTGATTATACGTTAATTCAACGCGCGAAGATAGGATACATATTTGCATAACTAACATAAGCTTTATGTCAAAACGTTCTGCCGCTATGAATTTTTTTGGTGAAAAATCTTTTATTTATAGCGTTTCGTATTCACGAGTTGGCTCATAGGAACCTTTGATTTTTGTTTGTTGTTGTTGGTCTTGTGCCTTTTTTCATGAAATAGTGAGAAATGACCATTAAATTAAGAGACATAGTTCAAGGACAGGTTAGAGGTCTTCGTCACTCTTTCCTATAACGATGACGAGAAAACTCGTCGAATAAGTCACATTTGGGGTATAAATAATTTTAAAATAACCATTAAGTTTAATAAATGATCTTTATGTCAAATAAAGGAATTTTATGGTTCTCGATCGCAAGGTGTTTCTGTTAGTTATAACCACACTTTATAATTATATTGACTTTACTAATCGGTTACTCGATTCCTTCCTTAACGTGACATGTTATGAATGTAAGGTTGTGAATCAATTATGCGATAGTACAGATGGTTTCCCATTCAAGCTAGATCTCCGCGCAAGGAAACGCACGCATGTAAAAAAAGCGATTTTCCCTCCACCATCCTCGATCGATACTCCCCCCCCCCCCCCCAAATACACTGCTATGTAATAAGCTACATCGTAAAGATTTTTAATTGATGATATATTATCGCATATTATATTATTATATTATCGTATATTATATTATATATTATATATTATCGCATAATTGCTTCCGCGGTTTGTGTTCTATTTCTCATCAAACTTCGATGGCCCAAAAATAAAAATGAATAAGTTCAATATGTTTATCACCGCGGTTTGTGTTCTATTTCGTAATAAGCTACGCTCCTTTTTTTGGCGCGAACTGTGCACCTTACGCACTCTAGTTCCTTCACTAATCTCGTCTAATAAAAAAAGAATAAACGCAGCCACTTCCTTTGCCAATATTCAGCCAACAACTGCCTATTGATGTATTGTCTATTATCATAAGAAGATGCTGGCTCATCATCAATAATTTGCGTTCAAGAAACATATTTTTTCTTACTTTCATTAAGGACGATTCATACTTTAAAAGATTCTACTCATAACAATTAAAGGCATTGTTTCCTCGACTGCTTCTTGGAAACAATTCCATCTCTGTAAACATTTTCTCGTAACAATTTTTTTTTTAATTTTAATAACTTTTCGATCTATAGAACCTTGGAAGATGGAAATTTCGGCATCATGAAATTCACGGATGGAATTTACAAGTCCACAGTACACCTGTGAGTAGATTTATGCCAAAAAAAGTCATTTATTTATTCACCCATTTTCATTATTATTCGTCTCCCAGTTGCGGCTTACTTTTCTTCCTGATCTGTCTATTTTAGCGGTGTAGGGCAACATGATTCTGAATACATCGACATGTCACCTTACGACTGGCCAATAAAAGACCCGTTGTTCCTCGTTTTCAGGCAAGCCGGATTTGCCAATCAAACTCGCGGTGAAGACAAACTACTTCCATGTTCACTGGGGACGTTTGTGAATTCCTCTGTTAACGATCCCAACGCCCTTAAGTGCCTGGAGTGCCCGGCAGGTAATTTCTTCCGTAGTTTATACATATGACGTATTTAGTGCAAACAATTTGTGGTCGAACTTTGCGTAATTTCAGTTTTCAGCTTTCTTTGATAAAGAATTAACGTTGAAATTGTTGTGTTTTAGGATAATAATCGTTAAATAGCTTAACGTGATAATTCGATAACTCCTGTCAGGATTCACTGTCCCGTTAACATTTTTTTTTCACTAAACTTCACCCACCATCTCGAATCGGTCCTCTGTCCATGAAATGTGTTAAAAGAGAAAGCTAAGAGGGATAAATAGTCCTTCTATTGAGAGTAAAGACAGAGACTACGGTTCGTGGTTCAACTAGCCTGCCGCAGATGCCGTATTAGTTTCACTGCCATCGATTTGGAAAACAAAATATTTGCAAGCAGTATATGAAATCGTCCGTTCGCGAACAAGTACCCGCGGCGGCGCGCATGCATTTACAGCAGACACTAACTCGTGCTTTGGGTGAACTCCAGTTACGTTAGCGGCCTTTTCATTACATTGTTGATTTTGCTGCTAGGCGTAAACTCGCTGCCTTCTGTTTTCCGCTGATTCGGTCTTGCCGATGTATTTTCTGCGCCAAACTTCGCTTTTCTCGTGTTAAAAATATTTTGGTATTGATAATTAACACCGGCGATTGACATTTGCCGCGAATTTCAATAAAGGGGGGTTTATGTTACGTTTCATTGGTCGGTGGCATGAACACCTGGACAGCCGCTTCACTGAATGAGGTAGTACGAAAACTGTGAAAATCTACCGAGACTTGTTGAAATATTTTATTAAATTTGAACAACACGTCCAATATATAGAAATTTGTCAAAGTGTGTGAGTGAGAGTTACGAAATTCATAATAATTTTATCGAGTTACCTCTGTGTGTGACGCGCATAGAAAAAATTCCTTTTGGTCCAACTTCAAGATTTATTTAATAGGGAAATAATTGGAACGTCGAGAAAGCCTCTGACATTTTGTGATCCCATTCTAAGTACTGAATGTTATAGCCCAGTTTGGTATGATGTTGGCGCCGACATGGAGAATGTAATTCATTAAAGCAGGGTCCGTCAGTTTTGCGTTTGAAGTCTTGCGCGCTTACCTACACCACAACGGTTAAGTGTTATATCCAGATTCTACAGCAGTTAATTAACTTAAAGGGACACATAGTTTTACGTAGTATCGTTGGCACGTATGACTGACAGTAACCTAAACAGTAATTACCGGTTGCTTTGACTTACACGTTGCATTGACATTTGAACGTCCGTTCTAAAATATTTTTGCACAACGAACTAAGAATGCTTTTGCTTTTGGGACTGGCAAATAAAATGAGGTAAAAGAACAGACCCCCGCACTTGAGTCTTTTCCAATGATACTTATTTGAATCTGTTATTACATCCGTTGCACTCTGCGTGGTTATTTTGTGTAAGATACCTGATTGGTCGAATTAAATGGTGTGGCCATGGAAACAAGAACCTTGTCAGAATAGCACAGGCTAAAAATGTATTTCAATCCGTTATCACAGGGTTACCGTACGGATATATGTTCTCTTACCTTATTTTCTCTTGGTTTAATACGGCTAAACTTATGATTTAAGAAATGAAGTACAATTGATCTGACTAGGTCAGTGTGTTATACAACTCGGTGCATGGTTTTTCTAACACATCGTCGTAGCAATTGATTTTTATAACTCCTTAACAAACCGGTGTGGTCCTTCTCGTTTCATTCGCTACCTGGGTGAAACGTTCGCGCTTTCGAGAAGTAACTTAGCCCGTGACTGAGTTGAAGGAGCTATGTCATGGCGGTTTTTATGTTTGTGGATCACACTGTGCTAATAATAAGAATAAGAATAAACTATTATTTTTAAATAAAATAAGAATAAAACTGAGCATAAAACTAAAAAATGTTCTTGGAACACCAAGACGAAGACATCATGTGAATTATTGAAGGAAGAACAAACCATAATCAGTTTAAAACAAATTTTCCAGAAAAAAAAAAGAATACATGGAACGAACTTAATAGCAATCCATTTCTATCCTGGCCATCTTCAGTAAGAGACACTTGTTTAAAGTAAATTGTAGTCAGTAATTAATTTTAAATAAAACTGGGTTAAGATGTTTGGGTTTCAATTAATGCAAATATGACTTTCAGCTTTTCAAAGTGACGCTGAAAATTTGTGACATAGCCTCTTTAAAATGAGGTACTGTGATGACCAGCTTAAGGTGATACCTTCCATGTTTATAATTGGTGACATAAAAGCCTCTTTAACATGAGGTACTGTGATGACCAGCTTAAGGCGATACCTTCCATGTTAAAAATTGGCGACATAAAAGCCTCTTTAAAATGAGGTACTGTGATGACCAGCTTAAGGTGATACCTTCCATGTTAAAAATTGGTAACATAAAAGCCTCTTTAAAATGAGGTACTGTGATGACCAGCTTAAGGTGATACCTTCCATGTTAAAAATTGGTAACATAAAAGCCTCTTTAAAATGAGGTACTGTGATGACCAGCTTAAGGTGATACCTTCCATGTTTAAAATTGGTAACATAAAAGCCTCTTTAAAATGAGGTACTGTGGTGACCAGCTTAAGGTGATACCTTCCATGTTTAAAATTGGTGACTCGGCCTCTTTAAAATGAGGTACTGTGATGACCAGCTTAAGGTGATACCTTCCATGTTTAAAATTGGTGACATAACAGCCTCTTTAAAATGAGGTACTGTGATGACCAGCTTAAGGTGATACCTTCCATGTTTAAAATTGGTGACATAAAAGCCTCTTTAAAATGAGGTACTGTGATGACCAGCTTAAGGTGATACCTTCCATGTTTAAAATTGGTGACATAAAAGCATCTTTAAAATGAGGTACTGTGGTGACCAGCTTAAGGTGATACCTTCCATGTTTAAAATTGGTGACATAAAAGCCTCTTTAAAATGAGGTACTGTGATGACCAGTTTAAGGTGATACCTTCCATGTTAAAACAACAATTACTTCTCTTTAAATTCGGAGTTACCATAGTAACTTATTGATGCCATGGTTAGTTTTACTTAAAGTCGATTTTCTTGACGTTTAAAGGTTTTCTTTCAAAACGGTTCATGGCACCTGCAGGTTATACGACTTTTGCTATGTGTACTTAGAACAAATTCTTTGAACGAATCGCAAACAATGTACTCAAGCTGCTATTACTTATGATTACCGGGCTTGTGGGTGCATTTAGTATTTTTTTTTTTACCTAGAAACAAACCTTTAATTTAAGTTTATATTATTCCAAATCAAATGTGTAGTGTATTGCGGACCTACAATAGTTGTACCCATAAGGCTATTGGATCTTGATTAAAAGGTTGTTGTTTGTTAATGGCGAATCAACCACGAGTGGTTTCTTGTTCTGTGTTCAATCCGCTTCTTTCGGTTCAATCCGAAGAGTAAACCACTACAATTGGCGACGAGGATGATCTAAAAACTCGCGTTTTCAAGTCGGAGAAGGAATTATGGCAGTAAATCTCGAGATTGGAGGAATTACCCCGTTCGATTGCAAAGGCGATCAGACAAGTATCGGTCCCCGATGGAGACGATGGAAAACTGCTTTCCAATTTTTCGTGGATGGAAAAGGAGTGAAAGATGCGAAGCAGAAAAGAGCTCTGTTATTACATTCCGCAGGAATGGATGTTCAGGAAATATTCGCAACGCTAACTGACCCTGGCCCGCGTTCGCCAAGTTCTGGATCGGATAGTGCAAATGTTTATGAGAAAGCTCTTCGCACGCTCGACTCGTACTTCGAACCGCAAGTCAACGTACCGTACGAACGACACGTATTTCGACAAATGCGCCAGGAGGAGGCCGAAACCGTCGACCAGTTCGTAACCCGGTTAATGCGACAAGCCGAAAACTGTATGTTTGAGGGAAACAAAACGGAACAGATTCGTGACCAGATAATCGATAAGTGCCATTCGAGTAAGCTCAGGAGAAAATTGTTAGAGAAAGGTCAGAGTCTAACACTGGAGCAGACCCAGTCGCTTGCCCGTTCAATGGAAGCAGCTGATATCCAAGCCAATAAAATGGAATCGAAAGGTGAAGTAAATAGCATCAGTGGAGGGAAGAGTGGCAGTTGCTACCGCTGTGGACGTGTAGGCCATTTCGCACGTGATCAAAGCTGTCCAGCGCTGAAGGCAACCTGTAACAAGTGCCACAACCAAGGACATTTTGCGAATATGTGCAAGACAAAGAAGGGTAAACGCTCTGAAACAGAACCGACAAAGAAAGGAAAAGGCAAAGACAATGCACCGCGACCGAGAGGGGGCGGTAAACAGAGAGTCCGGTGTGTAGAGGATGATGATGAGTATGCTTTCACAGTTGCCGATGAATATGTTTGTGGTGTAGAAGGTGGAACTGTCCAACTCAGTGTTGGAGGAGCGGTTATAAAAGATGTGTTGATTGACTCCGGAGCATCCTGCAATGTTTTTGACCGAGAAACTTGGGAGGATCTGAAAAGGCAAGATATCAAATGCACATCAGAAAAGGAAACATACAAGATCTATCCGTATGGCTCTGCTGAACCACTTAGTACCCTGGGGAAGTTCAAGTCACTCGTAAAGTTCAACAACAAAGAGACCGAAGCAGAGTTCATTGTTATTAGTGGAAAAGGAAAACCTCTGCTTGGCCCAAAAACTGCACTACAACTGGGAGCGTTGAAGCTCGAGCCACAAGTCAGTAGTATTGATATGTCCCTGCAATCCAGATTCCGAGAGTGTTTTAGTGGCATTGGAAAGTTAAAGGACTATCAGGCCAAAATTCATGTTGATCCTGATGTTGTGCCAGTGGCCCAGAGCCCGAGGCGTATACCATTCAGCTTGAGAGAAAAGGTAGAAGCAAAGCTGAAGGAACTCCAAGAAGCAGATATTATAGAGAAAGTAGAAGGACCCACCCCGTGGGTAAGTCCTGTTTGTGTAGTACCTAAACCATCAGGGGAAATAAGACTGTGTGTTGATATGAGAAGGGCAAATGAGGCCATCCAGAGAGAGAGGCATCCGATCCCAACCGTAGATGAGGTTCTCCAGAACATGAACCAGAGCACTGTATTTACCAAGCTGGACCTAAAATGGGGATTCCATCAAATAGAGTTAGCTGAAGACTCAAGGGAGATTACAACATTTACAACCCATGCAGGCTTATTTCGCTACAAGAGGCTTATGTTTGGGATAAGTTCTGCCCCAGAGCTGTATCAACACATCATTCAGCAAGTGTTACATGATTGTGAAGGGGCCCACAATATCGCGGATGACATCATAGTCCATGGTGAAAATGTTGAAGAACACGACCAGAGGTTGGAACAAGTTTTTCAGAGATTGAAAGACAAAGGCCTCACTGTAAACCCTGACAAGTGCCAGTTTAGAATTCCAAGAATTACCTTCATGGGACACGTGTTGTCCGAAAAGGGGATTGGCCCCGCAGAAGAAAAAGTAAAGGCAGTGTTTGAGGCGAGAGAGCCGGAAAGTGCAACAGAAGTCCGCAGTTTCCTCGGACTAGTAAATTTCTGTGCCCGTTTTATCCCGGATCTGGCGACAACAGCAGAACCGCTAAGAAAGCTCACACGGCAAGGAGTTACATTTCAATGAGGATGTGAACAGCGACAAGCTTTCAAGCAGCTGAAGGAGAAGCGCTAGCTTTCCGAGGCTGAAACCCTGGCATATTTTGACAAGAATGCCAAGACTCAAGTGTTGGCGGACGCAAGCCCGGTAGGACTGGGTGCTATCCTGAATCAGGAATAGGCTGGAACCAAACGTGTTGTTGCTTACGCCAGCAGAACCCTAACGGATGCGGAGCGCCGTTACTCTCAGACAGAAAAAGAAGCATTAGGCCTGGTGTGGGCATGCGAGCGATTTCATGTTTATCTTTATGGTGTCCAGTTTGAATTACTAACTGATCACAAGCCTTTAGAAGTGATTTATTCAAGCAAATCGAAACCATCTGCTAGAATTGAACGTTGGGTTCTTAGACTGCAACCTTACCATTTCACAGTGAAGTACGTTCCAGGCTCGGAGAATATAGCTGATCCCCTGTCACGTCTCACACAGGTGGAAGGAACTGACCACAGGAACGTGGCTGAAGAGTACATTCGATTTGTGGCAAAGGAAGCATCCCCAAAAGCAATTCCAATTCAAGTGGTGGAACGTGAATCAGCGGCTGATCCCGAACTCTCTCAACTAAGAGAGTGCATTTCCAGTGGCGATTGGAGTTGTTGCCCTCCTGCATACAAAGCTGTGCGTTTTGAGCTTGCTGTGTTAGGCAAATTGGTGTTGAGGGGAACTAGAATTGCAAAAAAAGTTGCAGAAGCAAGTACTGGACCTCGCCCATGAGGGTCATCAAGGAATAGTTAAGACTAAACAAAGGCTACGCTCAAAAACTTGGTGGCCCAGCATGGATAAAGGTGTTAAAAACAAGTGTAAAGTGTGCCATCGGTGCCAAATGGTGAGCCAGCCTGACCCCCCCGAGCCAATGAAACGAGCCGAATTTCCTGTTGAACCTTGGCATGACCTGGCGGGTGACCTACTTGGACCACTACCCACAGGCGAATACCTCTTCGTCGTTGTGGATTATTATAGCCGCTATTTTGAAGTTGCTATCCTAAAGTCAGTGGTGTCAAGTAGGATTATTAACTGTCTTGAGGACATGTTTTCTACTCACGGGATACCTTACTCTATGAAAACAGACAATGGACCACAGTTTATTTCTGAGGAAATAGAGATCTACTTTCAAGAAAATGACATTGAGCATCGAACATCTACCCCTCTCTGGCCCCAGGCGAATGGAGAAGTGGAGAGGCAAAATCGCAGTCTCCTCAAGGCAATCAGAATTGCACAGGCGGAAAAGAAGGACTGGCGGAGAGAGTTGCTGAAATTCCTTACGGCTTATAGAAGCACACCCCATGCTACCACTGGAGTAAGTCCAGCCAAGCTCTTGTTTGGGCGAGAGATTCGCACTAAACTTCCCAGCATAGCAAGTGGTTATAGAGCGACAGGTGCAGATGAGTATGCTCGCGAAAGCGATGGCATTGCCAAGCAGAAAGGCAAGGACTATGCAGACGACCGACGAAATGCTAGGAAAAGTCACTTGGAATTGGGAGATCAAGTCCTACTCAAACAAAACAAAGGGAGTAAGCTGGACACGCCCTTTGCACCAGAACCATACAAGGTGGTGAGCAAGCAAGGGAATGAAGTGACAGTCCAGTCAAGTACAGGGGAGAAATACCGCCGTAATATCACTCATGTTAAGAAATACCATTCTGAAGTTACTGAAGATCCCAATCCAGATATTGCGTCCCAGCCAGAGCTGAACAATGGAACGATGAGAGATTCCAGCGATCCTGATACCCTTCCAAGGAGGTCACAGAGGGAGCCCCGACCTCCAGGACACTTGAAAGACTATGAATTTTACTGATGACACTGTTTTATCTGCTTTACTGTTTGTGAACAATAGAGAGCTATATATTTTTTTTTGGATCATGTTTATTCAGTATAGGAAAAAAACAAATCGTTTGTATTCAGGACTTTGAACTTGAAGATTCAACAGAGTATTTCTTTAAGATTAAATTAGATTTAGATTTCTAAGGACAAGGGGGATTGTAGTGTATTGCGGACCTACAATAGTTGTACCCATAAGGCTATTGGATCTTGATTAAAAAGGTTGTTGTTTGTTAATGGCGAATCAACCACGAGTCGTTTCTTGTTCTGTGTTCAATCCGCTTCTTTCGGTTCAATCCGAAGAGTAAACCACTACAAAATGAAGCTGGAACGTTTGCATTCGCATTTCCTCTTTTTAATAGCATTTGTTGAACCTTTGGACGCACAAGGTTTTACAAGAGCATTTACTGTTAGCATATGCTGTCTTCAGTAGCTGTTCGTTTATTCCTGAAACATATTTTGGCAAAGGTTGTTATGGTAACAAGATATAACGTCATATTCAGCCACATTTTGAAAAACAATGCCCCTTTTTCGCCGTTTTTAAAAAAAAATGCTACCAAAAGCAGTAAAATTTGTGGCTATATCATAGCGGAGCCAGTTGTATTAATTTCTTTCTCTTCTTTATACTCTGTAAATATATTAATTATACGGTAATTTATTCCTTTTTTCACATGCTATTTTTTAATATAACAACTTTCTTGCAATTAGGTATAAACTACTGTATGTTTTTCCTTGATTCTTTCAGGAGGTTTCTACTCAGACACGAAAGCTTTTGTGAATGAAAGCTGCCGACATTGCGAAAATGGAACTTTTGTTCATTACAATAAAGCGCCTGGAAAAAGCCGATTTGATTGCACTGCTTGTCCACAAGGTAAATATCAGTGGTTTGAGCATGCATGACACGCTAGTACAAATCTCCACCATCGATTGTAGAAATCATAGGTTACAATCACCATCTAACATCAGACCTCTTGGATGTTTAGCAGTATTCAATTTTGATCACATATTAAATATTAAACAGAAAAGTAAATATTAAAACCAGGGGTCAATTCAATAAAACATTTACACATGTAATTTACAAGCTGGACCCTTGTTTTTACAAGCCCAACCTAAAACGAGTTCAATAAACATTGTAAGTTACAAGTCCTTTTTACAAGCCTCCCACTTGTAATTCTTCTCCAAAAATTTGAGAACAAAAAGGGATCAAGCGCTCATTTCATTTAGTACCGTCAGACTGTCTAAATACGTTTTCTGCTTTTTGATCTCCTATAGCGTGGTCAAACGTAATCTACAGTTGTACAGCCACAAATGTTACTTACACTTGTATTACGACCTCCAGGACACTGCTACTAGTGTAGCTGTGCTATATCAGTACTTATAATTCAACACATTGATACACTGCCCAAATTTGGTCAAAAAGTTATCGATATACGCTATAGGCGCTGTTACACTAGGCAATATTTCGTGCAACTTGTCTCGCAACAACTAAAAACCGTGCGTTGCGGTGCTGCGAGACAAGTTGCCTGGAGGGTGTTACACTGGGCAATGTTTCTTGCAATTTATCTCGCTCGACGGTGAAAGGAGCAATTTCATTGGCTGAAGTCACAAAACGTTGCGACACAAGTTGCAGAAAACATGTTATACTACGCAACGCTTGAAAAATTCGTTGCGGCGTGGCGAGAATCGTTGCGAAAAGTAGAACCGACTTCTACTTCTCGCAACGATTGCGGCAACAAAAAAATCGCGAGAAATGTTTGTTGCGGGGTATGTTACACTGGGCAATTTTTCGTGCAACTTCTGTCGCAACAAAATTGCGAGACAAGTTGCACGAAACATTGCCTAGTGTAACACCGCCTTATGTCTACATGACGTATATCCAACGATGGCGGTAAATTTCGCATTTTGACAAAAAATGACGGACCGCCCTCGATATTTTTTCTTCAAACTGTGCTTTGTTATCAATGTGTTGAATTATAAATGCTTGCGTGATATCGCCTCATTTTAGCCGACAAGGCCATAGGCCGAGTCGGCTAAGAATAAGGCGATATCGCGCACGCTTTCGCGCTATAATAGTTTATTGTATGCTGTTATTAATCAAAGCCTCCCGTGAGCCAACTCGTGAATAAGAAATCCTAACGCGTAACGCGTTCGATATTTTTTTATTAATTAATCGTAACGACTTTTAATGCTATTTATTTCACACGTCACTTAGGTTCGTTTTATAATGGCGGTGCCTGGAGGGGTTACTATGCCCTCTCGGATTACCGTGCGCCAGGGCCGCCATTCCCCGGGTTACTCTTAGTTTTAGAGGTTTTGTTAAAGTTTAAGATCCCTTTCCCTCCCGGGGTTATTAACACGTTTTTCCCTTTATACCCACACCCGGGGAGTGGCGACCCGTAGTTTCTGTCTTTGTTCGAGTTTTGGCCCCGTTTTTTGACATTTAGTCCCACGTTATTTAATATTTGAGGGTTAACAGTTTTGGCCCCGCTTTTGTTTTGTGGGTTAACAGTTTAGCCCCACGTGTGTTAGTATTTGCGGGTAAACAGTTTTGGTCCCGCTTTGTTTTGTTGCTTAACAGTTTAGTCCCACGTGTGTTAGTATTTGCGGCTTAACAGTTTTGGTCCTGCTTTGTTTTATGGGTTAACAGTTTAGTCCCACATGATTTAATTTTTGCGAGTTAACAGTTTCGGTCCCGCTTTGTTTTGTGGGTTAACAGCTTAGTCCCACATGATTTAATTTTTGCGGGTTAACAGTTTTGGTCCTGCTTTGTTGTGTGGGTTCATAGCTTAGTCCCACATGATTTAATTTTTGCGGGTTAACAGTTTTGGTCCCGCTTTGTTTCGTGGGTTAACAGCTCAGTCCCACATGATTTAATTTTTGCGGGTTAACAGTTTTGGTCGCGCTTTGTTTTGCGGGTTAACAGTTTAGTCCCACGTGTGTTAGTGTTTGCGGTTCAACAGTTTTGGTCCCGCTTTGTTTTGTGGGTTAACAGTTTTAGTCCCACATGATTTAATTTTTGCGGGTTAACAGTTTTGCCCCCGCTTTGTTTTGTGGGTTAACAGTTTAGCCCCACGTGTGTTAGTGTTTGCGGTTCAACAGTTTTGGTCCCGCTTTGTTTTGTGGGTTAACAGTTTTAGTCCCACATGATTTATTTTTTGCGGGTTAACAGTTTGCCCCCGCTTTGTTTTGTGGGTTAACAGTTTAGCCCCACATCATTTAATTTTTGCGGGTTAACAGTTTATCTCCGCTTTCTTTCGTGGGTCCACAGTTTAGTCCCACATTTAATATTTGCAGCTTAACAGTTTTGCCCCCACTTGTTTGTGGGCTAATACTTCAGTCCTACATCATTTATTTTTTTCGGGTTAACAGTTTGCCCCGCTTTGTTTTGTGGGTTAACAGTTTAGTCCCACATTATTTAATTTTTGCGGGTTAACAGTTTTGGTCCCGCTTTGTTTTGTAGGTTAACAGTTTAGTCCCACATCATTTAATTTTTGCGGGTTAACAGTTTGCCCCCGCTTTGTTTTGTGGGTTAACAGTTTAGCCCCACGTGTGTTAGTGTTTGCGGTTCAACAGTTTTGGTCCCGCTTTGTTTTGTGGGCTAACAGTTTTAATCCCACATGATTTAATTTTTGCGGGTTAACAGTTTTGTCCCCGCTTTGTTTTGTGGGTTAACAGTTTAGTCCCACATTTAATATTTGCAGCTTAACAGTTTTGCCCCCACTTGTTTGTGGGCTAATACTTTAGTCCTACATCATTTAATTTTTGCGGGTTAACAGTTTGCCCCGCTTTGTTTTGTGGGTTAACAGTTTAGTCCCACATTATTTAATTTTTGCGGGTTAACAGTTTTGGTCCCGCTTTGTTTTGTGGGTTAACAGTTTAGTCCCACATCATTTAATTTTTGCGGGTTAACATTTTTCCCCCGCTTTGTTTTGTGGGTTAACAGTTTAGCCCCACGTGTGTTAGTGTTTGCGGTTCAACAGTTTTGGTCCCGCTTTGTTTTGTGGGTTAACTGTTTTAATCCCACATGATTTAATTTTTGCGGGTTAACAGTTTTGCCCCCGCTTTGTTTTGTGGGTTAACAGTTTAGTCCCACATTTAATATTTGCAGCTTAACAGTTTTGCCCCCACTTGTTTCTGGGCTAATACTTTAGTCCTACATCATTTAATTTTTGCGGGTTAACAGTTTGCCCCGCTTTGTTTTGTGGGTTAACAGTTTAGTCCCACATCATTTAATTTTTGCGGGTTAACAGTTTTGGTCCCGCTTTGTTTTGTGGGTTAACAGTTTAGTCCCACATCATTTAATTTTTGCGGGTTAACAGTTTTGCCCCCGCTTTGTTTTGTGGGTTAACAGTTTAGCCCCACGTGTGTTAGTGTTTGCGGTTCAACAGTTTTGGTCCCGCTTTGTTTTGTGGGTTAACAGTTTTAGTCCCACATGATTTATTTTTTGCGGGTTAACAGTTTGCCACCGCTTTGTTTTGTAGGTTAACAGTTTAGCCCCACATCATTTAATTTTTGCGGGTTAACAGTTTGTCTCCGCTTTCTTACTTGGGTCCACAGTTTAGTCCCACATGCTTTCATATTTGCGGGTTAACAGTTTTGGCCCCGTTTTATTTGATATTTGGAGGTTAACGTTCTAGTCCCGCTCCTTTTTCTCCTTTAACAGTTTAGTCCTGCGTGTTTTATGGGTTGCCTGTCTTTACCCCGTTTATTGCTCTGCAGGTTACCCGTTTAGTTTCACATATTTTCCTTTGCTGATTTATTTATTTATTTTATTTATTTCTTCGCTTGTCCGTTCGGCCCCGCCTTGGGATACCTTTTTAGACCTACCTCTCCTCATGGAGATGTCCTGGACAAACCCTTTTCTAGTTCAACTGCACAACAAAGACTCAAGTTGTATCTCAAAGAGGCAAAATTGACGAAGGAGAGACATTGCACAGTTTGCGCTCTGGTTGCGCGGTCACCCTGGCTTTATCCGGAGCTCCGCTAGCGGACGTTATGTCCCATGTCGGCTTGAAAGACGGCCAAATTGCACTTTATTATATGAAGTTCGCAGAAGTTCATTGCCAGGGAACGTCTTCTCGGTTGCGTCCATCCGAAAATGATGAGCCTTCCTCTTCATGTGCTCAATACACTTATCTTGACTCCCTTAAGAGCTTTATTTGCGTTTTCCCCTCTACGCCTTCAGGTTTGAGTCTGGGTATCAGATGTTGTTTGAGTCTGGGTATCGGATGTTATTTCGGGTCGGAGTCTGGGATTGAGTATGGGTGGTCTGTCGGTTCTGTCCCTGTGATCTTGGTACCCCGCTGCTAAGACTGCTAAGGACGCCAGGTCTCCCATTCTCATTATATAAGTGCAAGTGAGACCGGTGAAAATAGTTTACTATCGATCGGGTGTTGTGCTTCTTGATTGCAGACATCCATTCATCAGGAATTTCGATTCCACTATCTCTATTGTTATTATTAGGATGAAGTATAATGGGGATGGCCTCTTTCACGCTACGGGTGTACCAATGAGGATTTCGTTACCAAACTATGCGATTGAACAGTGGTCATGCGCCAAATCATTTTGACACCAAAATTGTCAGGAGATATCAAATTATGACGTCATACTTTACTCTTGAAGTTTTACATTCAATAAAAGCATTACTTTTTCTCTAGTGTTTTTGATAGAGGACAACAGGAGAAGATATCGCAAATATTAAATGAGATATGACATTTTGAATTTTAAAGAATGCTTTGCCCAGAAAAGAATTCCCCCCCCCCCTTAGTTAAGTATATCGTAATTTGAGTTGGTTTTTGATGGCGGTAATTCTAGTTATGTTGGAGATTGATTGTCCTAGATGAAAAGAAGAAGAATAATTGTAAAAATCAATAATTTTTCCCACCATTGTCAACACCAAAAACCTAGTTTAGTGACATGATTAAATGCATCGTCACAATTATTTCATCGCGTAAATTACAGTTTTTTGGTATATTAGTCCCCTAGTCAAGCTCTCTCAAATGATATATTTAGTCCTATGAAATTAGAAACTTTGTACCGTGTGTTTTTGTGATGTCATCATTATGATCAGGAAGCGATTACCCGGAGCCTTCCTCTCTCATATATCTTTGAGTCAACCCTTTCCCGTATCTTTTCATTTTTAAAACTGCGTTTACTTGAGTAAATATACTGTTTCCGCTGACGTCCGCACTAACCTTGACCATTCCCCCTTTTCTGATCTACAAAAGCACACATTCGAGTTTCTCAGTTAGTCTATAACCTAAATTTTAATTTATAACTTGCCTGAAGTTCTGAAATAACGTGTTTGTCTGTCTTATGCGCATCGAAGTTTCTGAGTTTCAGCATTGAGTTCGTTTCTACTACTGAACACGTGTAAAAATTGTACAATAATTCTGAAGTGTTCATGAGTTTGCCGCCTTTTCTTGGATTACAGCTGCGTTAGCGATCAAAGCGAATGCGGTACTTCGATTCAGTGTCGAGGTGACTGGCTTAATGAAGTTTACGTTTATGCAATGTATACTTCGACCACTTACTGGAGCTCATAATTCAACAACCGAAAAACTATGCTGGTCAACAGTGATTTACAAGATTATACTGTTCAAATGGCTAGAACTGCTTAGCGTGGACAGTAGATGGAAGACCACATGCATCGACACCGGGAAACTATAGCACTGGCTTAAGTACCATATTTAAAAAAATCCCAACACCAACAAGATACTGATATGTACACGATATCTCTCTCAGGCTTTACCGACAATCTACCAGGGAATAAGTTACAGTGCTGTGCCAGATTGTCAAGGTCTTTGAGGTCGCTGAAGAATCGAAAAAGCGACTAGAAAAATATAGAGATATAATCAGGATCACAGCTGTAATGATCAGCTGGCTTGCAAGAGCAAAATGATGAAGGGGAGAGATGTAAGAGAACTGTGCAGCTCTCTACGCCATCTTCACAGGGATTGAGAGAAATTTCATTCTAAAAACAAGCGCTTTTCGCAATAAAAAAACCTTCGTATTCCTGAAACTTTCACCTCCCATCTTTGTACAAATTAAAATTTCTGAATTATTTTCGGGATTTTCCGAGGTTAAAATATTAAAAAATCGACGTTTCGGCCAGTTTCACTGGCCATCTTCAGGTCCTTTTAAAAATGTATCAATATGGCGGAAGGTTGTTCAGCTTGGTTACCGCATGTAACTTTGTGACTATTACATGACGTGTAAACGATGTCAAAATGCGCGGGAAAAGCAGTCGAAGGCCTGTGAAGTACTTTTACTTTTGCGATAATTCACTGTCTGCTACAGTCTTTTTCACGATCAAAGAAGGATTTTAGGACTGGTTTCCATGTGTCAACATGGTCAAAATTGTTAAGCACTCCCATGCCGCGATGTTTCTGTCGTAGTGACTCGATTCCTTCGAGAACCTTTCTTTGCTTTAATCCTCTCTCTCTTGCTACGATCTCTGCGTTTCCCCAGTCGACACCACCTTGGCACTCCACGGTGTGCCTGAAGAAGGCCAGTGAAACTGGCCGAAACGTCGAGTTTTAAAAATTTTAACCTCGGAAAATCCCGAAAATAATTCAGAAATTTTAATTTGAGAAAAAAAAAAACTTTTTTCGAACTATGCTCTGAATTTGCTGTCAACCGGCGCACATCCCGCTTTTGGCACGTTTAGTACGTACTAGCTGTTTTTGAAATTAACGATGCACTAGTATCAGAACAAAGTAAATCCCCGCACCGATTAGGCGGATTTGTGTTGGTGTCTCTTATAACTATAACTGCAATACTTTATACAATCAAAAATGTTAAGTTTTACACTGTAAGTTTTACACTGTTAAGTTTTACACTGTAGGGATTTTGGGCCTGGTCACAATGCCGTGCGGACGTGATTACTAAGGCTCCGTTCGAAATGGATATTTTCTCGCCTAAATAAGAAATTACAGTAGCACTTTCGATCGAGAAACTGGCTACAAGACAGTAGGAACATTTCTCGTGACAGGAGCATATTTTTCTACGACCATATGGGTAAAAAAACGTCCTAAAGGATCGAGCTCATCCGTAGACGAAGAAGAAGACATGGCCGCCTCGAACTACAAATCTCTAAGACTTTCTGTAGATTGTCTAAACAAAACGATGACAGACGGCTTCACAAACATTCATGCTGCTATTGATAACCTTCGTCTTGAATTTAAGACTGAAATAGATGGAATTAAAAGTACAATTAAGGACATAGAAAAAAGCCTGGAGAGCACACAAGAAGAGGTCGAAGGAGTAAAGAAGAACGTGAACAAAGCGACCGAAGATCTTTCAAAGAGCACCGAAACATTGAGCGCAAAGATTGTGGAACTCGAAACCCAGCTCAAGGAACAGATGGAAAATAACATCAGACTCGAACAGTACACGAGAAGAGAAAACCTCCGATTCAACAACATTCGGGAAGCGGAGGAAGAAGACTGTAAATCAGTTATTCAGGGTATTATTCAGCAGATGGAGATAGACTCCTCCACAATAAGATACCATGCTGTGCATCGAGTCGGAAAAAGGTTGGAAGGAAGGCACAGACCAATAATTGCGCGATTCGTGAGTCGCGAGGATAGGGAGCTTGTGTGGTCCAAACGAGGTAAGATTAAACAATTACATGAACACGAAGATGCTTACATAACAGAGGACTACGCCAGGGCGATACAAGAAGAACGGAAAATTTTAATCAAAGCTATGATGAAAGCTCGCAATGAACTAAGTCTGGACAACGTTAAAGTGGTAGGACGTTTTCTTTTATTGAACAACGAAAAATACGATTATAAAACAATTCCAGATAATTTAAAATAAGTTATGTTTGACTTGTTGATAAACCGCCTAAATTAAAACATATATTAGTTTATGTAAATTACTGGATCGGTTGTGTGCAAATCTAGTTTTTTTTACGAGAAAAATCCATTAGGTGTGAAGTCTAGGTGACGCTTTTTGACTCTTGAACACCTGTAAACCCTTAAGGGGAAACGGCCCAACAATAGAAAATTTTAATTGTGTTTTGTATGTGCTGTTTTCTTTCTATGTGTACATTTCAATTTGTGTTCATCTTATTGTTAGCTACTTTCGTCAATTTGTACAACTACATGGCTTTAGGAAATTCGATCTTTTTAAACAAAAATGAATCTTCAAATAGCTTCTCTTAATGTACGGGGCATAGGAGACAAACAAAAAAGAAGAGAAATGTTTAATTGGCTCAAAGCAAAGAATATTTCTATCTACTTTATTCAAGAAGTACACTGCACTGAGAATACAACCTCTATTTGGAAAGCGGAATGGGGTTACAAGACTCTGTTTAGTTGTTGTTCCAGCGCTAAAGGGGGAGTCGCTATCCTTTTTAACAACAATTTTGCATTTGAAATTGAACGGATTTTTCTGGATACAAATGGTAGATTCATTATTTGTGATATTAAAACAGAAGGAAAATACATCACATTAGCCACTCTATATGCTCCCAATAATGATGAACCAATTTTTTTTCAAGATTTCTTTGACCATCTACTTGATTTTCGATGTGAGGATCTAATAATTGGCGGAGATTTTAACCTGGTTCTAGATCTTGATAAAGACAAAAAGAGCGGCCGCTTTAAAACACATACAAACTCAGTTAAAATATTGCAGAAATTCATGACTGAACTGACTTTGACAGATGCTTGGAGGGTTTTAAACCCAGATAAAAGGAGATATACTTGGCGTCGAAGAAACCCTGAAATACACTGCAGATTGGATTTTTTTCTTGTGAGCCAAAACATGATGTGTAATGTAACACGTGCTGATATCTTGGCAGGGTGTAAAACGGACCATTCCCTCATAGTTATTGACACAGCTATACACTCAAACCAAAGGGGACCGGGCTTCTGGAAACTAAATACTTCATTTCTTACAGACCTTAATTACGTGAATCAAATTCGAACAACAATTAAAGAAGTTAAGACTGAATATGAACGGGATGACGATGTAAACCCAGCCTTGCTGTGGGAAATGATAAAACTAAAAATTAGAGAACAGACTTTAAAATATGCCAAAAATAAAAAAGCGAAAATACTAAAAATGGAAGACGAATTAGAAAAACGCATTAATCTGTTACAAAAAGTAATTGATTTCAATGGCACTGGAGAACAGGAAAAATTGGATGCTACCAAGGAACAGGAGCTCAAAAAGGCAGAACTGGAGAGAATAATAGAGTACAGAACGAATGGTGCGATTTTGAGGGCAAAATGCAGATGGCATAATGAGGGCGAAAAAAATACAAAATATTTTCTAAATCTCGAGAAAAGGCACTATAAGAACGGCGTTATAAATCAATTAAAAACGGGAGAAAATGAATTTGTCACCTCAGACAAAGCGATTTTAAGCGAATGTGAAACCTTCTATAAGAACCTCTATAGTTCTCAATTGGATGCCAGTCGCAATGACTTTCAGAATGATAATTTTTTCTTTGTCGATACAAATACAAAAGTTCTAGACGCCACGGAAAGACAAACATGTGAAGGCTTTATAACCAAGCAAGAATGCCTGCAAGCACTAAAAGACATGGAACCAAATAAAACTCCGGGGTCGGATGGCCTACCTGCAGAATTTTACAAGATTTTTTGGAACGATATCTCTGATTATCTGATAAACTCAATTAACCACGCATTCTCAGGTATATTAAGGCCTGGGTCAGTTACGGTTCATCCAAAAATTAAGGGGGGTGGTCTATCTCATAAAGTATGGAAAATATTGATATGAAACTTGGCCAAAGGCTTTAACTTGTTGGTATTGGACAGCTTTCGGTGACTCAAAGACGAGGAATAATTAAACTAATACCGAAAAAAGATGCAGAAACCAATCTCATTAAAAACTGGCGTCCAATAACGTTGTTAAACTGCGATTATAAAATAGCAGCCAAGGCTATTGCAAACCGAATTTAAAAAGTTCTACCAAACATGATTAATAGTGACCAGACGGGATTTATTAAGGGCAGATTTATCGGAGAAAACATTAGATTAATTGATGGGGTAATACAATTTGCAGCTGCTAAAAATATTTCAGGACTACTACTTTTTTTAGACTTTGAAAAGGCTTTTGACACTGTAGAGTGGACTTTCATACAGAGAACCTTTAAGCACTTTAACTTCGGCCCGTCGATTATTAATTGGATCAACACCTTTTATAATAACATTGAAAGTTGCGTCCTAAACAATGGTTGGTCGACACATTTTTTTAAACCTCAAAGGGGAGTTAGGCAAGGCTGCCCCCTTTCGCCCTATTTGTTTACTTTTTGCGTTGAGATATTAGCTGAAAGAATACGAAATAACAAAGACATCAAGGGCATCTTTGTGCATGGAAACGAAATCAAAATCAGCCAGTATGCGGATGACACCACTCTTATTTTAGATGGCACAAAAAAATCTTTAACTTCCTCGCTTCAGGTATTGGATGATTTTAAGACAATATCTGGCCTAAAACTAAACAATAGAAAAACTGAAGTACTCTGGATTGGAGCCAATGCCGGAAGAAAAGACATACTTTGCCCGGAAAAAGATTTAAAATGGGTCACCGACAAAGTGAAAGCCTTAGGTGTGTGGTTTTCGACCAATTCTGAAGTAAGTCTGGAGATAAACTATTCTGAAAAACTAACCAAAATTAACAATAGCCTGGGCTGCTGGGAATACCGGCGACTGAGCTTACTCGGAAAGATTACGGTATTAAAGAGTCTGATAGCTTCTCAACTTGTTTACATCTTGTCGCCTTTACCAACAAATCATCGCGTTTTAAAAGAAATCAACAATATATTCTTTAAGTTTTTATGGGATGGTAGCGGGGACAAGATCAAACGAGATGTTATTATAGGCAATTATTCAGACGGTGGATTAAAGATGATCGACTTGTATTCCTTTAACAAAGCACTAAAATCTACCTGGGTAAAAAAATATCTTGATCCAGGGAACCATGGTAAGTGGAAATATTTTTTTGACTACGAATTGCACAAATTTGGCGGCCAGGCCGTTTTCAGAGGAAACCTTAACAAAGACGACATGTCTAAATTTACAACTAGTATCTCGGACAATTTTTTGGCCGAAATTTTGAATATTTGGTCGGAAATAAGTTATGATTCGGACGTGAACTCGATTGACCACTTTCTATCAACGAGCTTATGGTATAATTCTTTTGATAAGAATCGGAAATAGACCTGTATATTACAAGTACTGGTTTTCTAAAGGTGTCCAAAATGTCGCGCATATAATGAAAGATTCCAACACCTACCTCTCACTTAAAGAATTAAAAGATCGTTTCAATATTCAAACAAATTTTCTTACTTTCCATAGTCTAATATCTGTAGTGAAAGCTTTAGAGAAAACAAACAAAGATCGTCTTTTAGATAGGAACACCAAGTTCGAAAGTTTTCTTGAACGCTTTGTAAAGTCTAATAAGGCAAATAGAGTAGTCTATGAAAAACTTATTGATCTAAAGCAGCAACCCCCTTACCGTAGTCAAAACAAATGGTGTGCGGATTGCGAGGTAGAAAATATGGAAACAATTGATTGGAAGTCAGTATACCAACTGTCTTTCAACTGTACCAAAATAACTAAACTAAATACTTTTCAATTCAAACTACTTCATAGAAGACTAGCAACAAATGATTTCTTGAAGAAAATAGGAATAAAAGAGAATGACATGTGTACTTTCTGTAAAAGTGAGGTGGAGAGCCTCATCCACCTTTTCTGGTCTTGCAATGTGACGTCACGCTTTTGGCAAAGTTTTAAGCAATGGCTCACCACTGACAAAGGCATCGCAGACATAGAGACTTTTAACTTTACTTCAACCATAATATTAGGCTTGAATACTAAAGTTTTTAAGAAAAACCAACTGGATGTCTATTTTGTGATTGCGCGTTATTTTATTTGGATCTGTAGAACACAGGGCAAGGACCTAAACTTTCAGAATTTCACGAACTTTGTAAGTTTTTTTCTCTGATTGCCAACTTGTCTCCTAGGCCTCGTTTCTATTTTCTATTAGCTTAATATGAAGAAAGTTTAGCCCTAGCAGTATTTCCCTAAAGACATAACTCATTAATCAAGTATACAAAATGTAAGTAATGTAGCAACTTGATGTAACGTGAAGTATTGTTAGTAAGTTGATGCATTGTATTATATTGTAAGTATGGTATTGTAATTAATCGTAAGTAATGGAATGTAACATGTATTGTAAGTTAGTAATGTATGTGTTGAAATAAACGAGTATTTGAAAATTCAAAAAAAAAAAAAAAAAAAAGTTTTACACTGTAAAATGGAGAAAAACATCATTCTACTTGTTTTTAATTTTTCCATTCGCGAAATCCAGACTACGGAGTGTATGAACAGCTGTTTACTAAATTGACACCGTTTTTGTTCAGATAAATTTATAACGACGAAAGGAGATTGTCGTTTGAGATATCATTATTTTATGCCGCAACGTGCGTTCGATAGGAAATTGTAAATTTTCGGCAAAATCCAGAATCAACACCATGACTGAGATAAACACACCGTATTTACGGTTATGTTTCACTCCAGGCCGCAGTCACTGATGCTGCGGGATATTTTCGCCTTCTCGACTCCTTAAAGAAAAAAAACTGGATTTCCTTTCTTTATTTAAACTGATATGTCAGAAAGAAACATCACAGTTTACCATCCGAGTACCATTTCTGTGTAGCTGCCGTCGTGACATCAAATTACCATCGTTTGACATAAAACTATAACTCTGTGCTCATTGGGCATTAAAAACGTTCCAAAACTAAAAAGATCCGAGACAGGGTTGACTCATAAAGTTTATATGGAAGACGAAAGCTCCGGGTAAGCGGCTCCTGTTATGACGTCAGAATTTGACATTTTGACACTTTTCTGACCATCAAAATTATTTGGACAACAACCCAAGGAAATAAAAGGAAATGTGCCAAAGGAACAAAATTAGCTTAAATGATCCTTTTATGGGCGTTTGGCCCCGCCGTGAGTATATTGTAAGAACTTTGTATCTCATTGTTCCCAGATTTATGGCATTCCACTTGCCCGTATCATTTGCGGTCTGATAAAAACGTGACTGAACCTTATGATACTTATGACGTCATAAGTGTCATGAGCTCAAGCCATTTTTGAATAAAAATGAGAGATTTTCACCTTTTTTGTTGACAAAATGATATCAAAGAGTACAAAATGATTAATTATATCATATTTTACACCTGTAGCATAAAAAATGCTTGAGGTGATCATTTAAATTTGCAGGCCTTACCGATAAATTATAATAGAGCTGCGGTACACCTATTTTTTATAGGAAAGTTAATTTATTTTACTTGCATGAGGATGAGCTGGGATTGAACATTGTTATTTTTTTCTTAAGCGATCTGATCCTGGAAGCATCCTTGTTAAAAATATGTCTAGCATGCAGTGCAGGCGTCTTATGGCGAGCGAATGCTTTTTGAATTCCTTCGTTAGCTCGTCCGCCATCTTGTATTCCAAAACCAAAGGAATTGGGACGAGTCAAAGGAAGCGGGGAGGGGGACGGGAGAGGGGGCGGCATGTGAAGAAGACAACGTCTACCCATAAAGACTACAAAATCGATAAACACCCCCTTCCTTCGTATTTCTGCCTGACAGAACCCCGTTGGCCGCATCTTATACTCCCCCTTATCTTCCTCTAATTCCATATTCCAAGATGGCGCCCATACATTACGTGAAGAAAACACTAAGCGCTCGATCGCCACAAAATACGCCTACACTGCAGGCTAAAATAGGTCATGTTCTACCGATTTCCTCATCGTTGTACATATTTGCTGCAAAATTACAAAGTAATCAAGCATTTTGGGCTTAAAGTGCACCTAATCCCCATTTTTTTCTTTTAATCAACTCAATGTACGTTGAAAAGTTGAATGGTTAAATATTTCGTGTTTTTAACGTTGCGTTAGTGAATTATAGAGGTTTGAATTTACAAAATGCTAATTAGATGACGCCAAATCAAGAATCGTTTATTATATAACTACTTGTTTCCACATCCAAGTAATATTTTTTTACAAGTCAATTGACTATTAACAGTTTTTATTAAGTAATTCTTAAATTAATTATCCTTAAACTGTGAACTGCGTATTGTAAATTGAAGTTGAAATAATGGTTGTCTTGATTTGACGTCATCTAATTAGCATTTCGTGTATTTATATCTCTATAACTCACCAACGCGACGTTACAAACATGAAATATTTCACTATTCCAGTTTTCAACGTACATTGAGTTGATTAAAAGAAAAAAAATGGGGGTTAGGTGCACCTCAATGTGAAAGCTTGTCTTGCTCATTGTTAAATTTAGTGAATACATTTAGTGACGCTTGTGAGGCGACTGAAACACAATTTAGATTTCTCTCAATATGTTTTTTCCAACTTACGCAAATGTATTAGTTATGTCGTTTTTTCTCGTTTCCGTGCATCTATAAGAAGGAACGCCTACTGTTCGCCTTTAATAGAAAACTATGTTTGTGATCACACGTAAGCTGTGTTCAACCAAACGAATACACGATTTAACAAGATAATATAGTGTAAGGCCAACAAAGCATGTAGCGGGTTGAATATAATAACCATAAGCATAAAAGAAATTAAAAGATAAGAGTTTTAATCCTTCCAATCGTGTTTTCAACCTTACCAACGTTAAATCTAGACATAATTTTGTTACTGTCATAAAGCAACGAAAAATCTCCGTTTCTTATAGTCAATCATGTTCACGTGATTCGCCCAGGATTCCAAGGAAATTATTATATAAAAGTTTAGTGAGATGGATGCCTGTCGAAAAAGTCCAAGAACGGTTTTACTATTAGATCGTCCTAAAACGATGAATGATAAACTATATCCACACAAACACACACATGAAAAATATAAATTTCCGAAATTAGAGGCAAAAGCCTGTTAAGACGCTAGCAAAACAATCTTGGTTATTGCACGATACCAATTATTCTAATTGGTATTTGATTTAAGCCCACACGCGTTGTTTGAAATTTATTTATCGGCAAACCATTAGTCACTTTAAACACACTACGTTCACATAAAATCACTCACATTCAGTATTATGCTTCATTTAAATTGTGGCCAGATAAATGTTAAAAAAAGTCACGAACTTTGGTGCCGTTTGTTTTAATATTAAAAACATTATGAATGTTGAAAGTCAGCGCGGGCAACTCCCGCCCCCTCCCCACCCCAGGTTAATCAGGGTTACGGGCTTTGCTGTCTCCAGCATCTGCTTGCCGTTAAAAAGAGATTAAATAACACTTTTTGAGATTATTAAAATAGTTAGAACCTTAGATTGCAAATACAGCAGAATTATTAATCAACGGCAAAGTTTTAAAGTTCATGTATGACTGTGTAACGCATGTACTTTATGTTTATTGTTTAACAGGCACAGATACGAATGCATTTGCAGGATTTCGCGCTTGTAGATGTTTAAATGATTTCCATCGTACGCACATGTTTGAAGGCTGCAAACCATGTCCTAAAGGTGGATTGAAGTGTTTGGATGACGGCGTTGTTCTTAAGAGTGGCTTTTGGTGGCAGTGGAAGAATGAAACATACCGAGAATTGTATAAACGTTTCACTGACAACTTAAAGAATGTCTCTTTTAGTCCTGCATTGCACGCCAATACTTCCGGGGATAATAATTCCCTCATCGAATACCGATACCCGCTTCCTCGACCATACAAATGTCCCATAGAAGAAGCATGTAACGGAGGTTTAGATTCGTCATGCGTCGCTGGATATGAAGGCCCATTATGTGCAGTATGCAGTGATGGATATTACAAGCAACTGAAGAATTGCAAGCTCTGTCCAACGAAGGAATGGATGGCCGGTCAGCTTTCAATAATGGCGGCAGTTATTGCAATAGTAACTGTTTTCGTGATTTGGGGAAGCAAGAAGAAAAGCAAAAAGGACACAGGACGTTCACTTATGGACATATGTCTTGGGAGGATAAAAATCGTCGTCGGCTTCTACCAGGTGACGTTTGGGGTACTTGAAGCCTTCTCGTACATTAAATGGCCGGAATCACTTTCCGTTATTGGAAAGTATTCGGGGATAATTCAACTGAACGTGCTTCAGATCGCTCCTGTCCACTGCATTGTACCTACGTTGAAAGTTGATGCATTCGGGAACTTGTTTGGTATAATGGGTTTGAATGGTGTGGCAATCGTCCTGGCCATTGCCAGCTTCGGACTCATTAAGCTGATTTCAAGGCGGAAGAATTTAAACGAAGAAGAGAAAGTAAAGAAAATGGCAAGAGCAAAGCAGGCAATTTACAGAAACCTATTTTTCTTCCTTTACTTGACGTACCTGAGTACGTGCTTGAAAATAGCCCAGGTTTTGCCCCTGGCCTGCCGCAAACTGTGCGTTGACGAAACGGAGGAACAGTGTCAGACGTTCTTGAAAGCCGACTATAATATCAAGTGCACAAGCGCAAGATATAACCGGTTGGTCAACTTTGCCTACTTTGCTGTTAGTTATGTAGTCCTTCTGCCGACTGCGTCTCTGATAGCAATTTGGAGACAACGAAGAGTGATCAGGACAACTGAGAACGAAACGGCAAACGAGGCACGTGATGTTGAAGATTCAGGCACAGAAGATTTGGTGGGATTACGATTCCTTTATGAAAATTACAATCCTCGCGTGTGGTATTGGGAACTTGTGGAAACATTTCGAAAGGTTATCTTGACATCTGGATTGATCCTTGTAGGAGGCGAAAGCAGAGCTTACGTTGGATTAGCTTGTGTTTTGTCGGGTCTGTACGGTATGATTTTCGCTTTAAAGAGGCCAATACTGGATCCTTTTGAGAACAAGTTGATGCTGACATCTCTTGCCGTCACCTTCGTTAACCTTGGCATTGGCGCCGTGAGTAGAATTCCCAAAGAAGGTATTCCGTCGTCCATCGACCCATACGTGGACGGTATCATGTTCAATATACTGGTCTTTGCTGCCAATTCCTTGGTTATTGGACTTCTTGTGGGTGAGTATAGAACTTTTTTTCAAAAAAATGGAAAGTTATAGTTTTCCGTGTTTTGTTTGTATGTTGCAGCTCTTAAGCTTTACTATTCTCAACGCAACACGTGATTAACTCACATTGGTCGTCAAATAAATTTAACTAAGGAACTGAGGAAATAAATATAATTTTAAATTCATTTGTTAATTGTTTTCCCGTCTCGAGTCACTCAATTACAATCTACTTGCAGGGAAATTCTGAGAATGAAAAAGCTGTCTATTGAAGCCTTTTTAGAACAAGGATTACTTAATAATGATTACTTTTCCCAACTATTTATAATGGTATTTGAACTGAGTGGAGTGCAATTTGGTGTGAAATCATAAGCGTGATTTCAAAATCGAACGAGCGCCAGTACGAGTTCGATTTGAAATCACAAGTATGATTTCAGACCAAAATTGCACAACATGAAGTTCAATTACCACTTTATTACATCCATTTTGAAATCGCACAATTTAATCACCCAAATACAGGATTTTAGTCAGTACCAATGTTTTATTGATACATTAGGTGATTTGTAAAAACCGGGAAAAAAGATGCGATTTAGAGCGAAAAATAGTGCGATTTGGGAATAAATCGCACTGCTGAGAGCCAATCAGATTGCAAGGATCACCAGTGATCTCAAAATGGATGTAATAAAAAGTGCAATGTCGAAGTATTGATTTGCTTAGAAGAATCCGTGGCACTTTCCACCGTTACAACCCGTGCTCCTTTTGGCCTTCCTACTATGTCAAATGAAGATTTATTTTTATTCCTCGTGCGCTCGAAGCTACTCTTCCATCTTTAAATTTTAAGTATATATCTTTATGTTTATTAAATTGTATTACTAAATGTTAACAAGACAACTGATTTAGAAAACGACCTCGGAACTTCCAAGCTAGTATCCTATGCGCAAAGATGGAACACGAGCAGTTTATAAATAAAGCCTTGTCACTCAAAAATATACTTATTCTTTCTATTGTTTCAGCTCAATACCTTTTATATATTTACCGTTATATAAAAGAATGGCGCAAAAATCCGAAGTGGTCTTTTTCCTGTTGCTTGGCCCTGCTTCTGCCCCTTAACAACTTGCAGGGGGAAATCCGTGGATTGACTGGAAAGAACATACTTAAGCAACAACTTCAAAGCGGAAAAATCGACATGCCGACCATGGCCCGTACTTTCAAGGACAGCGGGGCAGTTGAGTTTACTCTTGATGATGACACATCAAGCCCTGCGGCAGATACTGAACAAGCACAAGCTGAAGCGACATCCAACGAGAGACAGGACATCGAGCAAGGCGTCCTTACCCTCGCCATAGTCAGCATTCATGAGCTGCCAAGGGGAACATACGACACCAAACTCTAAGTGGTGTCTTGATTGACCCTGTCTAAAGGTCCAATGGAATGAGCGCCGGATTATCCAGAGACAGTGAGACATGTTAAGTTGTAAATATATCATTCTTTACAGTTTGCATTATTATTGTTATGCATACTATATCAATTCATTGTTAGGTCAGCTTAGAAAGGAAGGAAAAGCATTAGCATTAGACTAGCACAATGGATTGGACTTTTGAGTGATTCATGTATTATTAGCTTTTCACATGCTTTGGACGGATTTTGGAGTCTAACAGCGACCGAAATTCGATTGCCTCTTATGAACAGCGAAGCCTTTTTCAAAAGAACCCGAGTATTGACATACCGTGTGGCACTGAATTTTTACGGAAGTTTAATTTTGCTGATGGGTGATTTTTGTGTTTTGCGGGAGTTATTTTTGCGATTGGTTAAAACTGTTTTTTTTTTTTGCTGGAAATTAATGTTTGCGATTGGCAAGAAGTCGAGTTCAATTGGATTTTCAACTTTTTACGTTTTTTATTTGAGTACAATCAGTACATGCAATCGAAATACAGGTAAAACTACATGCAGATGTAAAAGTCACTCCATTGCAATTACATCTGAACGAAAGAGTCGTTTTCAGTAAATGGGCACCAACACCATTACATATATTTGCTGTAAAAGTTAACCCGCAAAACTCACAAAATTAGAACCCGCATAAATTAAGTGCCACACGATAGTTTAAATATATTTCATTTACACTAAATACAAGTTCTATATGAAACTTCAGTTCTTACTGTACCTGGTGCTGATGCAATGGAGACGCGCTCAGTGACTCCCACGGAATTACTTGAAATGACAACCATGGGTCATAAAATGAATCGCACACTAAATTCTGTAAGAGGAAAATATATGTTATATAATTGTTTTACTTATATTAATCGCATTATCGAATTGTAGTGACGTCGCTTACAAAAGGTCGATTGCAAAAAGGAATATCAAAGCAGCAACCTGCGTTGAAATTGGTCGCGACCGTTTACGAGAGGTCTGCACTTTATTGAATTGATTTGGAAGGCTTTTTGAGAAAGTACATGATCGCTTAGAAGCGGTGGACGCAAAGGGTGGAACGAATGTACAGTATTAAGATTTCACTTGTTGATGGAAGACGTTTTAGAATGCTTTAACTAATGTACCACTTATACTACTACAACGTATAATACATCATGTATAATACATTGACTACCCTGGAGATACAATTGATTGAATTCAAAATAGCAATATTTACTTAATTAATAATTATTTAATAATTCATTAATACTTAGATATAATTGAATAAATTATAGGTGGAAAAGTGTCCCAGGGTCTACGTAGATTTAGACAAACCAAACTTGACATAATATTGCGGTTCCTGTTACAATAAAAGTATGGGCTTGTAGTTCGGATCGATCTATTTTTCCTACCTTTCATTTTATGACTGGCAATGTCAGTTAATTCGGAAATCAACGGAAAGCAAGATGTAGGTCTGTAAGGGAAACAAAACTTGAAACAGAGGTCATTAGACTTTCGCATTTGTATTGGTCAAAAAAGAGAGTTAGGCCAAGGTGATGCCTTTACAGTTAACCCCACTACTTTTTGAGCTTAGAAAAAACTTTTCGTCGGGCAACAAAAACCGCAGTATATTTGGTTTGTCTTTAGACAGTTCGCTTTTAAATGTTGGTTCTGCAGTTTTTCAGTTATAATTATTTGTCAGTCTTTAACTGAAAACAAAAAACAAACAAAAAATGAAAAAAGGCAAGAAAATGCTAAGGTCAAGAAACGTCATTTATAATAGGAAAGTATCAGTGGCATATATCTTATTATGATACATATAGAGCGTATGCACTCACGTGGCAAGCAGCTATGCAAATTTATTGGAACAAAAGAAAGTGTTAACATAAGAAAAGCGTTCAAATCCCACAGGATTGTTTTGGTACACCAACATGGCCGCCGTTCTATTGTTTTGGTACACCAATATGGCCGCCGTGACGTCATGTGCATACGCTCTATACAGTATATTGTAGCGTTGTAGCGTTGTAGCCTTGAGGTAATTTTATTTGATTGTAGCTTAAATGACGTACACATTGTCCGGCAAACATGATTACCAAGGAAGCACACGTCGGTTTATAAGACTGGTGGAATCTTATCTTATAAACAATTTCCGGCTTTTCACCTGTTCACTTTAAGTCCTCAAAAATTTAGTTGTTTCAGGAAGTTCGATGGCTTGACTATTTTTTTTTAGTTTACTTTGTTTTTATAAAAGCAAAAACAAACCTTATAAAATCCGTAAAGGCTGTAAAGAAAACGAAAACACGCAAAAAGGCGGAAAACAAAGGACGCTGTTGTTACGCCAATGACCATAAACTGGCGATTTCCAAGTGAATGAGTCACAAAGAAGTAATTGTTTGACGGCTTCCTGGACTCCTCCCCCCCCTGTCGATGTGCGTTAAAGGGTTGAGTTTCTTTGCTAAGGCTTCGGGTTTACATTCGTAACCATTTCAGAGTTAAATCAGTCCAGAGTTTTTTTTTAATATGGTCAATTTTCATTACCAACGTCAACGATGTATATACAATGCAATGGAGTCAGTCAAATTTCATAAAGTGTTGTGCGTGTTTGCTGTAGTTGTGAGCAACCGAAGCACTTTGTGAGTGTAAACCAACTGTCATCTAAAAATTCTTACGGACGAGTCGGTAAAGAAAAAGGCGTGATTTTTGACCAGGTGACAACCGGAACTGTAATTTTGTTTTGGCCTTACCACCGGATTATCAATACAGTACAGCTTCGTATTAGCCATCAATCATGTTTGCCAGAGGAGGCTTTTTTCATAAGTAATATGTACATGCTAATGCATTTAAAGTGATAAAGAAATGAAACCAAACGGCAGCTAACAGTGATAGGAGAGACCTTCGGTCTACGTAATTACGAGATAGAGTACAACATTGACTTTCAAGTCTAATTCGCGTGCCTTATATTCAATTCTTGAGTTTTATTATATGCTTGTACGTCAGCAACAGAAAGTAGCAAGACTTGACTGGCTTGAAATTCAATAGGTCATTCTTGTACTCAATCCCGTACTTGTATTGAAATAAAAAAAAAGAAGAGAAGTTGTTAAGTAAACAAAAAGCTGTTTGGTATTTGCTGTAAAAACTAGCCGTTTAATAAAGCCTCCTTTTTGACCTGCATTTTAAAGTGTCTTGTCAGTGGAAAGTGTGGGACTTAATTCATAAATGTACTTTACTTTTGGAAAGACTTTTTTTGGGTTAACTGTATTCTATATAGCCCCAGTTTAGACTCGTTAGCCTTAAAGCAGTATGACTAAAGTGACGCGTTACAGTGTAACTTGTGCCCTAGAGTGGCCGTCGTAGCAAAGAACCAATGGTATGGATGTAGTCTGTTCTATTTGTTCCGATTGTGAGTAGCACGGCATTGGTAGAGCCATATCTACCTGTTCAGATTGTGAAGAGCATAGAAAGGGTAGAGCCAGCTCTATTCAATGAGATTGTGAGGAGCATAGTATGGGTATAGCCTGTTCTACTTGTTTAAATTGTGAAGAGCATACACAGAGTGAAATAAGGCGTTTCCGTCTCCGTTTTTATAACGGTTACTTAACGGAAACGTGAATTTCCGTAAGCGGAAATTTAACTATCCGTTGCGGGAAACACGAGTATACGTTACGTTTCAGTCGCTGCGGAGTCGCGGAAACGCATCACTTAAACTCGTGTATCCGCAAGGTTTACGTCTTGCGTAATCCCCATTAACCATCATGTTTACGCACCTCGTAAATTCGGCGGAAACACAATTATCCGTAGGGTTTCCTGAATGTCGAAGTGCGGAAACTTTGAGAATTCGCTTTTAACCGTCATGTTTACGCACCTCGTAAATTCGGTGGACACACAATTATCCATAGGGTTTCCTAAATGTGGGAGTGCGGAAACTTTAAGAATTCGCTATTAACCGTCATGTTTACGCACCTCGTAAATTCAGTGGACACACAATTATCCATAGGGTTTCCTAAATGTGTAAGTGCGGAAACTTTGAGAATTCGCTATTAACCGTCAATTATCCATAGGGTTTCCTTAAAGTGGAAACTTGAAGAATTCGCAAACCGCACTCTTAAACACGGGGGACACACAATTGACATTATTATTTCGTGAATGAAATATAAAGTTGAAAATGGTTTGAGATCGGATAATCATTTCCTCTCACGTTGTAGACAATTAAACCAGCACTTTTGAAATGTGGACGTTCATCGAGAATACCGCGCGATCGGTTCATGAACAGAAATTCGTAACGTGGATAGACACCGGTTGCAATCGAGTTTATTGCGTTGTGAAACTTCTTCAGACCTACAACACTTTCATTGAGAGTGGATTTCGTTTTATTTCCACCATTAAAGAGAAAGTTATCACAATATATGATAATTTCAAAATATGGTATATTTTTCTTAAACTCTGACGTGGGTATAATTCTTTAAATTTTCATATAAATATACTTTTTCATTTACACTTGATTAGGAAATATTTCACAATAAAAAATATAATTTTCAATAAAAAGTGGTTTCATTCCCTCATAATTTAAAATGTTGAGTTCCCAGCAATAAAAAGACATCAAAAAACACTTTCCAACTGGTAATGATGCAATGTTCTTATAGCAATAAATGCTATCAGCTTTATAAAGGCAGTGTGAAATAGAAATTTGAAAGGGACATGTTCACGGCTTTGCGCATGTCTCAGCATCGCATATTTCTTCTCTTTCCTTTTTACCAAATCGCTTTTTAACCTGTCAAGTTTGCACGTGGCATCAAATTCCGACTTTTGAATTGAGTCTTGTTTTTAATCCGTAGAGCGGATCATTGGAACGATCAATAAAATTAAATTTGCAATCATATACTCCATCAATTATTTAAATTTTGTACGGGGACAATGCAAAAAAAAAAAAAAAGAAAAAAACTAACGCATGCGGAAAACCGTGAACATGTTTCTTTAAGAGGCACCTTATCATTACTATGGAATATCAATAAATATTAACTTTCAGACAGTCGTCCTCCTAAAAAAAGGACAGTTTTTAGGGAGTGGTCTGTCCGACATGTTTTGGTCAGCTACTCTTGAAATTTTAGCGGCTGTCCTTTTTTGCCTCTTGTTCATGTGAGCCTGATACACCTGTAAGTGGCATCCAGGACAGACTTGATGGTCCTTAATAATTTCGTTCTCTCCTACTTAAGCGGCTTGACGTGCCTTGGTGGTGGACCAGTTATTCCCTCCTCCTTTCCTTCACTTTCTTCAGAGGACATAAAATCGACAGCATTGTCAAGTGCTAGCAATGCTGTAATTTTTTCTTTGTCCTGTGGAGGTATTTGACTTTTCCACCATTTCTTTTCGAAATATCAGTTTCTGAAGACCAAGAAAAATGGATTAAAAGCTGGGTACTGTTGCACAACAAATTACACACAACTTACAGTACATTGACTTTGAAAGATTTTGTTGCATGAAATTACATTTTGACAATCTGAGCGAAAGTCATTTCCAGAGCGACGTGAATTGGAAAACCATCAGTTGATGGTATTGTGTGGCTTTTGTTGTCATTATTCAGTTTTGCCATGATTATTTTGGCTGCCAAGACTCGTATCAGTGACAGGTGTCTCTATTAATGTTAGTGTTAAAGTCTGATGTTATTGGTTGTGAGAATTCCATGTATGCTGTACATATGTATGCTGATAGAAATCCATCTATTTGTCATTGTAACTAATTTACTATCCGTCTCATCTATTGTTATTAATTTTCTTGGTGAGCTTTTGTCACTGTTCTGCATTTAGCAACCTGCCACAATTAACTCCAGATATGTGCAGGTTGCTATGACATTTTGTTTTCTTATCCAAGAAAATAGTTGTTGCTAATAAGACAGATCAAAATGTACAGAATACGGGTAGACACCTTATTGCAATAACATTGTCATATAAAAATGAAAAAAGCTAAAAAGGAATTAAGGAGCAAAATCATCATACAGTGTAGCTTGCAACATACATTTCGAGGTTGCTTCTTCAAACATGTTTCCCAGAAAACTGCGAAGGGTACTTAGAAACTGTGGCTAGGAGTAATGAAAAGACTAAGGAAGAAAAAAACATTGTTGAAAAGAAAACCAATGTTTGCAATTTAGATATAAATTTACATGTACAGTACACAGTATATCATGAACCTGGCACATGTCCATGCTGTATGTCGCTGCCCTGCTTATCTCATTCTTTGAGAACAACTGTTAAGTATACCATGAAAAGGTGTCTTTACTACATGTATCATGCCGATAGTTTACCGTTTTCACTCTCGTCAATGTATTGTCATGATTGTATTGATGCTTTAGTTTTCCATTGTTTTCTAATATCATCATCCTGTGTGCTCTGCCAGTACTGACAAATAGCCCCTGAAAAAAAAAGGAAATGCAATAAATGTACAGTGTACATGAATATTTGGTGAGTATAGATACATGTAAACTCTGCCAAAAATGGTAACTAACTAAACAACAAAATCTGAACATATTAGTATTTTCATGCACTCACACCCAAAATTATGCTGTATTTACCTGAATGAGTGCAAATTTCACATTTCTTTTGTTTACTTTATGGTGTACTGCTTACTCGAGAGGTGTTATTTCAACTTGTTTGAGCCTTTTATCAATAGATTATCCAAATTTATGGTAAAACATGGACCTTTCCTTAAAATAAAAATGACTGTTTTCTCTAAAAGTAAGAACAAAAAGAACAGTTATTCATGCACAAGGATAAATTTCCAGTTTGTTTAAAGCAAAATGTAATTACAGGTATTTACATTGTACTTTGACACAGTAATTGAAGAATTACCAATCTTGAATTCAAGTGATTTTATTAAGTGTCACACTGCTACTTTGAGGTGTGGCACTAATTCAAGATATTATAGTATCAGTGATGTGGTGATACAGTGTACTACAGGATTGCAAAACATTAAAACAGTTGAACCTACATTTACAAGCCACCCTTAGGACATGTTAACTAAAAATACTTTGTGGGCATGGTCAAATACATTAGAGTACATTAATGTCTAGAAACAACTTAAATGTAAAACAGTGGTGAATGCAATACATGCAGTAATGATCAATAACAACTCTGTAGTGTAGAGTGAATAAATCTTTTTCAAGTTTGGCATTTTAATACAGGTACATGTAAAATTAACAAAGACATGCAAACAAGGGACTGCCAAAGCATGGCTGTGACCACTGAATAGAGGTGACTGTTTAATACACTCAGGCAGCAGATACAAAATTTGCATGGGCAAAAATACAGCGTATGGAACTGGCCACTTAGTTAAATAGAGGATGGCCACCTAATACAATCACTAAAATAGGTTGTACTGTACTTGGAGTGTAAACTCTGTATCCTGATCACCAGGAAATCCATACATGTACATACCTTTAATCTCAGCCTTAAACCATTTCTGTTTTCCAAAAGTTCCTCTGACTTCTTTCACTAAGATTTCCTCCACTATCTTATTGCTTTCATGGTCATACATGTACCTCAAATGGTTAAAGAAAACAATGTGTGAAATAAGATATTATTTCACTTGTCAGGTGTTACTGTATCTTTTAACCTCGATTTATTATTTTCACTTCTGTGAATGGTTTTCTTTAAAGTTCATGTAATATTGTTGAAACAGAATAGCAATACGTCATTCCTTCCGCTCAAATGTGGATAAACGGCTTTGAAATTATGATAATGAATGTATAAAGCTTATGTCAGAAATAAAAATACATGGAAAGCATTCAATATACATGATACATTAATAATCTTAATGATTAATTAGTTACAGTGTAATTAAAAATACTGTACATAAAAAGCATTAAATACTCCTTTACAAGTACTTACTCTAACAGCGCCATAAAGAACTGTTTGTAGTGTGCAACTACTGTTCCAGCCTCCAGAACTTTAATTTAAAATGGTGAATTTCAACACGAATCAAGCTGCAACTGTACCTAGGTTTGAGCCTATAGCCAGAATAGAAAGGGCATTAAAACACGCTAAACGCTCGCGGCTTACAAATCATTTGTTGTTTCTGATTTAAATAAACTACATGTACACGAGGAAGCATAAAAAGTGTAGGCGAGCATGTTTTAAAATAGCAAATAAAATTAATTTACAAACACATCGAACCTACCTTTGCAGCAACATCTTCGATCACTGGCGGCCATAATGAAAATATGACACCATAAGCTTGATGAAATGGAAGAAAAATATGCATATCCAGCGCAGATACGTTGAAACAATGTTATAAGGTGACAAATAGAACTTACAAAGCGAGTCGATAACTTTCTAATCCCTTCAAACGCTTCAGATCAAACTAAGTGTACAGACTCAAGCTCGAAGGTTTGCCGTTGAAAAGTGAAAAGAGCGCCAATAACTCGAACAGCCCGCCGGGAAGAATTCCACTTGCGCATGAAAAAACTGTACTCAACTTCTCCCGGCCACAGTTGTGGCACACTTTCAGCGGGAAAACTTTATACTCCTCAGACATGCATGTGAAGCAAACCTACGATTAATTGGCCCTAGTTTGTTTAGCCGGAAACATCATTTCGCCGTGATAATGGCAAATTAGCAATAAATAAAAATTTGCCCGAATAAAAAATTATGTTACGTACAGCGCAACATCAACACAATTCTGTTTATACATCAGACCAGGAGCCTATTATATATATCACAGGATGAAATAAGACGTTTCCGTAACTCGGAAAAGTGACGGAAACTTGAAACTTTGAGTTTCAGTCGCGTTTCCGCGGAGCGGATACAACGGGAAACGCGTAACAAGAAATTGATTCATTCTCTACGCGTTTCCGCAGGGTTTCCGATCACGGACACGAACACATCAGTTTCCGTAGTGTTTCAGTTCGCGTATTCCTAACTGATTCCTATTGTTTTATATTGATATTTTACAAAATCTCCAGGCCGGCCCAAACTACAATTTTCAATCTGAAGTTCTTACCTTTGTTGGGCTCGAGGTCTGATGTATAAACAAAATTGTGTTGATGTTGCGCTGTACATGTACGTAACAGAATTTCTGATTCGGGCAAATTTTAATTTATGCTCAGTTACCATTGTTAACAGCCGAAATGATGGTTCCGGATATAAACAAATACGTAGATTTGCTTCATGTCTATGGAGTATAAAGTTTTCCCGCTGAAATATATTGGGCCACACTGTGGCCGGGAGAGGTTGAGTGCGGTTTTGTCATGCGCAAAAGGAGCTCTTCCCGGCGGGCTGTTCGAGTTATATTGGCGCTCATTTCAACGGCGAACCTTCGAGTGTGGTTTAATTTGAAGCATTGAAGGGACTAGAAAGTTATCCTCTCGCTTTATAAACTCTATTTGTCTCCTTATAACATTGTTTCAACGTATCTGCGCTGGGTATGCATAGTTTTCTTCCATTTCATCAAGCTTAAGGAGTCATATTTTCATTATGGTCTCCGCCATTGATCGAAGATGTCGCTGCAAAGGTAGGTTCGATATTTGTAAATTTGTTTTTTCATTTTACAACATGCTCGCCTACACTTTTTATGCTTCCTTGTGGACATGTAGATTTTTTAAATCAGAAACAACAAATGATTTGTAAACCGCAATCGTTTAGAGTGTTGTCCTTTCTACTCCTATAGGCTCAAACCTTCGTAGCTTGATTCGTGTTGAAATTCACCATTTCAAATAAAAGTTCTGGCAGCTGGAACAGTAGTTTCACACGAGTTCTTTATGGCGCTGTTAGAGTAAGTGTTATACTTGTAAAGGAGTATTGATTGCTTTCCATGTACATTTGTATTTTTTATTTAACTGATTCGTGATAATCATTAAGCTTATAATTATACAGTGGAATCCCGATTTTTCAAACCTCCAAGGGAAACGGAAATTGGTTCGAAAAATCGAAGGTGGTATTGACTGAAATCAAGGCTAAACTGTAGAATACCCGTCCACTGTATTATGAATGTATCATGAGTATTGAATGCTTTCCATGTATTTTTTTATTTAACTGACAAGCTTACATTCATTATCATAATTTCAGAGCCGTTTATCTCATTCAGTGATTTTAGATCTTACATGTAAATAATACAGTCGAGTAGTTTTCTTTTTGATAAACCAAGCAATTTCCATTGACACATACATGTACATGTATGGTCATTGAAAATGAGTTTAAGTTACTTTCACCATACTTTCACCATACAAAATAAGTATTTTTGTCTCAAAATAAGTCAGTTTTAAGTGTTGAATGTTGTATGTATTACCTTGAGAAGAATTCAAAGGAAACTCAAGTGATAATTTATCCACATTTCATCATATTGAACATTTGCCAACACAAGTACAGTGGAACCCCGTTATAACGGACACCGAAGGGACAACAGAAAGTGTCTGTTATAACGGGGTGTCCGCTATAATGGGGTTTCTTACAGATTACATGTACGTCACTTTATTGAATTTATTAATATAAACCTCTATTATAGCATACACATCAATAACGCAACATTTGAAACGTCTCAAATGAAAGCAAACCATAAAACCTTGATAATCAAGTGAAACTTTGTTTTTTTTTTCTAATGAAATGTTTATCCTCTTGCAAATGTATTCATTTCTATTCGTCTCTAATCAGGATTAATTCTTCATGAACAATTTCATAGCGATACAGTTGTTCTTTCACAAACAAAACTGTTATTTCCCAGCGAAAAAGTCAGTGACGGTTGTTTGCTTTGACTCGTTGAATTTTTTTTCAGCCAAACAGAAAAATGACAATGTAGGGAAAAATAAAAAGAAGACTGCACACTGAACATACCGTAGTCTTAGCTTACGTTTCTGTCTCGCCACTGTGGCAAACTTTTGTCACATACGATATCCAGACCGATATTTTTAATTGTACAGTATCAGTGCAGCCATTAGGGGCAGGCCATTTAACATTTTTGGGGGTGGGGGGGGGGGGGGTTGGGCAATTACCAAAAAAAAATTCCTGCAGAAGAAATTTAAGAGAAAAAAAATTGTGCACAAGAAAGCATGTGAAAAAAAGTTCAAGCATTTTGTAATATAGAAGGTTTATGGGAACTTTGAGAGTCCAGCCTTCTCAAAATGTTTTAAAGACAAAACCTTACATTTCTTCTGTAATAGTTTACACTGTACACTGTACGTCAGGTTTGTCCTGTGGTTGCTACCATATTTTCTTTTTATATTTCCTAAAATATACACACAAATGACTGGTTTATACATGTCACGTATGTCACGCTACACGTTTGGATTGCCTATGGTTTATATATGATATTTTATTTTCAACAGGATACGGTTATGAAAACATACATGTACAAAGAACTTGTTAAGAACAATGAGAACATTACTGGCTTCCAGACCAATGTCAGGTAAGCCTTTGATAGTCCATCTGAATGCTAGCTGGTCAAACTCTTTTACCTGGAAATTTGCATATTGCCTTCAGTAGCAACTCTTTGCTTTGCGGTCAAGAAACTGAAGGACAACTATTGATGCCAAGTAACGGGCAGCCCATATTTGCGTCGGCAGTCCGAAGGTGGTTTTTCTATCTCTCAGTGGGAAATCGAAAATAGCACTTGGTACAAATGTATCAATCGACCGGATAGAGCTATAAAAAATTCCCGGACTTCCCAAAATTCCATGCACGCTTGATTGAGACCCATGTCTCCACGATTTGCTTTGTCCCCAAGGCTTCCCGCAATTGCAACTAATTTTAAATTAAGGACTGAGAATGAGTGGCTATTTCTTTTTTGACCTTTTTTTCGCTGGAACGCATTTTGCAAATAGCAAATTCACACTCTTTTAAAAAACTGAAGGACAACAATTGATGCCAAGTAGCGGGTCGCCCATCTTTGCGTGGGCAGTCCGAAGGCGGTTTTTCCATCTCTGAGTGGGAAAATAGCGCTTGGCATCAATCGACCGGACTTCACTGAGTTCACAGCAAATGATTTTTGGTGTTAAAAAAACTCCATTTTTCGCCAGACCACATTTTGCAAATAGCAAATTTATGCTCGTTTAAGAAACTGAAGGACAACCATTGATGTCAAGTAGCGGGCCGCACATCTTTGCGTGGGCAGTCCGAAGGCGGTTTTTCCATCTCTGAGTGGGAAAATAGCGCTTGGCATCAATCGACCGGACTTCACTTAGTTCACATTAAATGATTTTTGGTGTTAAAAAAATCCATTTTTTGCCTGACCGCATTTTGCAAATAGCAAATTTATGCTCTTAAGAAACTGAAGGACAACCATTGATGCCAAGCAGCGGGCCGCTCATCTTTGCGTGGGCAGTCCGAAGGCGGTTTTTCCATCTCTGAGTGGGAAAATAGCGCTTGGCATCAATTGACCGGACTTCACTGAGTTCACAGCAAATGATTTTTGGTGTCCAAAAAAGTCCATTTTTTGCCTGACCACATTTTGCAAATAGCAAATTTATGCTCTTAAGAAACTGAAGGACAACCATTGATGTCAAGTAGCGGGCCGCCCATCTTTGCGTGGGCAGTCCGAAGGCGGTTTTTCCATCTTGAGTGGGAAAATAGCGCTTGGCATCAATCAACCGGACTTAACTTAGTTCACAATAAATGATTTTTGGTGTTAAAAAAACTCCATTGTTCGCCAGACCACATTTTGCAAATAGCAAATTTATGCTCGTTTAAGAAACTGAAGGACAACCATTGATGTCAAGTAGCGGGCCGCACATCTTTGCGTGGGCAGTCCGAAGGCGGTTTTTCCATCTCTGAGTGGGAAAATAGTGCTTGGCATCAATCAACCGGACTTCACTGAGTTCACAGCAAATGATTTTTGGTGTTAAAAAAATCCATTTTTTGCCTGACCGCATTTTGCAAATAGCAAATTTATGCTCTTAAGAAACTGAAGGACAACCATTGATGCCAAGTAGCGGGCCGCTCATCTTTGCGTGGGCAGTCCGAAGGCGGTTTTTCCATCTCTGAGTGGGAAAATAGCGCTTGGCATCAATCGACCGGACTTCACTGAGTTCACAGCAAATGATTTTTGGTGTCCAAAAAAGTCCATTTTTTGCCTGACCACATTTTGCAAATAGCAAATTTATGCTCTTAAGAAACTGAAGGACAACCATTGATGTCAAGTAGCGGGCCGCCCATCTTTGCGTGGGCAGTCCGAAGGCGGTTTTTCCATCTTGAGTGGGAAAATAGTGCTTGGCATCAATCAACCGGACTTAACTTAGTTCACAGTAAATGATTTTTGGTGTTAAAAAACTCCATTTTTCGCCAGACCACATTTTGCAAATAGCAAATTTATGCTCGTTTAAGAAACTGAAGGACAACCATTGATGTCACATCTTTGCGTGGGCAGTCCGAAGGTGGTTTTTCCATCTCTGAGTGGGAAAATGCATTTTGGCATCAGTCAACCGGACTTCACTTAGTTCACAGTAAATGATTTTTGGTGTTAAAAAAATCCATTTTTCGCCGGACTGCATTTTGCAAATAGCAAATTTATGCTATTAAGAAACTGAAGGACAACCATTGATGCCAAGTAGCGGGCCGCTCATCTTTGCGTGGGCAGTCCGAAGGCGGTTTTTCCATCTCTTGTTAGCAACAGTTTTGTATGTTGGTTAGTTAAGATTTTTGAATTTTAATGACATGTGCAAACCAAGAATACATAATAAGTATTTTTATCTCAAAATAATCAGTTGTAAGTTCTGAATGTGTATGTATTGCCATGTGAGGGATTCAAAGTTTCATCACATTGAACATTAATCTTTGCCAACACAACTAACATGTGCATGTTAGGAAGCTCATATTTAAAAGAGTGTTGCCACTCATTCATCTTGGGTAGTCTTACAGTTTATGTCGCCATTCAATTGAGGGTCCCCACTGGATTTTTAACATTCATTGACACAAGAAGAGCTGCCTATTTTTGAGTGGGATGAACTGTACATGTACAAATTGTGGTATTCACTGTATAACCTTTGCTGCTACATGTATTACCTCTGGTCATGCAAACCATTGGTAGTTTTGTGGAGGAAAAAAGTACCACCTGACGTATTAAATGCAACAAGTTTTTTATCTTTGCACTTTTGAGGTATGACCATGATGCAAACAAAGAGGTGGAGAAAATCCTAGTAAAGGAGGTGCGGGGAAATTTTGGAAAGAAAAAATGGACCAAGGAAGAAATAAAACGTATGTATGCATGTAAAATTTCCTGGTATCAGGATTTAGGATGTCTAGCTATATCATTGAAGGCAATCCCACAAATTGTGATGTGATAAAGATACATAGTAATGTGAACACAGCAGACAAAAAAAAAAGTACATGTACACTGTACCAAAAGCAGGTTTCAAGACAGTAGTGTCATAAAATAGCTGGAATGCTTTATGACACATCCATGTAGGCTACTTTCTTGACGTTTTTTGTAAATGCAATGCACATGTTTTGGTTAAATTGCCAAAAGTTAAATACAGTATATATCCCTTGCATTTCCTTAATTGCCAGGTGCTATATGTCAGTACTGGAGGAGCATCCGTAATGATGCCATGAGGAAGAAAAATGGAAAGCTTGACAAGCACACAGTCATGACAAGACGTCGCCTTAGGGTTAAAAGGGTAATGCATCTTCTACATGTATTTAAATAATGTGTTACTTCTTAATATATTTCTTTGTGTTAGTGCATTCAATAACTCATACATGAAAAGGAAAAAATCAGTAGAGCACAAATATGTAAATTACATGTAAATTTGAAAAGAGAGGCTGTAAATATTATGTAAGTTGGAAAAGGGAGGTTATTGGGCCTTGTAAATAACCTGTAAATTGAAAAGGGGGGCTATCAAGATCCTGTAAATAACCTGTAAAATGAAAAGGGGGGCTATCAAGATCCTGTAAATAACCTGGAAATTGAAAAGGGGGCTGTGTTGATCCTGTAAATAACCTGGAAATTGAAAAAGCGGGCTGTCTCGATCCGGTAAATAACCTGTAAATTGAAAAGGGTATCAAGATACTGTAAATAACCTGTAAATTGAAAAAGTTTTCTCATAACTTGTTTTTATGCTATTGATATTTGGAATCTGACTGTGGCTTTGAGATTTACATGTAATAATTGCAAACAACAAATCTTTATTTCATAGTTATCTGTACAAAGTTATATGCAAGTAAAACAAGTTTTGTAATGGTTTTGTAACTGTTAATCTACTTTTTTTGTTCTCCAGAAAGTAATATATCGTAGGGATATGGTTGAAAAATCTTCATTGTCCCAAGAAGACAAACAAAGAATTAATACCTTATTACAGCAGGACAATGCTGTGGATTTCATGTCATCAGAGGAAAGTCAGGAGGAGGAAGGTGATGGCAGGAGTGGTCCACCACCAAGAAAGATTAAACCACTACGGTGGGAGAGATCCAAATTAAAAAACATCAAGTCTGTCCTCGATGCCACCTATCAAGCAAACATGAGCAAGCGGCAAAAGAGGACCGCGGCAAAACTTATTAGAGTTCCAGGTGAAAATGTAAGCAATAGAACAATGCCAGAAAACTGTCCATCTTGGGCAGGACGCGTGCCTGATAGTTGAATGTAATAGAAATGTGCCTGCAGGGCTCGAGAATAACTTTTAAGCTTAGTCTAGTGGCTAGGGTGAGGTTTAATTTTACTAGCCAAATTAAATTTTCACTTGCCAGACTTGTACGGGGTTACAGTTAATACAGTAATATGTGCCAAGTAAATTACTTTTAGGGAAAAAATCTCGGAGACCGTGGAAACTTATTTTGATCAGTCTTTGCTTCTTCTTTTTTCTAAAATCCCAATCTCATACTTAAATACTTGTCTTCTTAATTCTAATTTTAATTCTAATTGAGATACCAAAACTGATTTTTTACTAGACTTTGGCTAGTTGGCTGCCGTTAGTCTCGAGCCCTGCTGCCTGTGAGCAAACTTTCTGCAAACTTTCTGGATTGGGGCAGTGGTTGTTGTTGTTGTTGTTTTTTTTTTTTTGGGGGGGGGGGGGATGGGAAGGCGGAAGAAGCAAGAGCTTGTAGCAATGTCTCAATGTCTTAATTTGGTGATAAGCAGTTGTTACATGTCTGCTTACATTGAAACTCGTTTCCAGTTTGGTGATGATTGGCCAATGCAAATTCTGACAGCTGAGCTAGAGGAAGCTGCAGGAAGTATTTGGGGTGGCCTTCAAACTTGTGAGACATGGCTGCAAGCTCTTGCCCAGCCCCTGAGGGCGACAAAAGGTCATGGAATTATACATTACTTTTTATGGGCTTTATCCCTATTCGGCCTGGGGGGGGGCACAAAGTGCCCGCGCTAACTTTCAACATTCATAACTTCCTTAATATGTATGCAAACGCCATCAAACTTCGTGACTTTTTCTAAAATTTATCTGGCAACAATTTCATATGACAATTTTTTGATCACGTGACTTGATGTTTCCATGGCAACAAGATTTTGACAGCCAAGTTTTTTGAAAATTGCATATTTATACCTTTGAATGAAGAAAAACAATGTTTATTGGTGTAACTTTCATATTTTTACGTCATTTAGCGTTTATTTATTGGTTTTGATTAATTTTGAGTGAATTTGGACGGTTTTTAAGAGGTTTTGAAAAAATTCAGAAATCCAAGATGGCGGATCCAAGATGGCGGCCGCATAACTAATTACCTAATAACTACGTCATATGACGTCATCGTTCCATTATGCGGACCGCAAAGGAGACAGTTTTGGACGTACTATGTACCCTCTAGGTTTCATTGTCATAGCCTTAATGTTCTTGAAGTTACGAAGGGGGGGCACAATGTGCCCCCCCCCAGGCTCAGAAACTCAAAAAAAGCCCAGGCCGAATAGGGTTAAGGCTTTACGTATTTTAAGTGCAAATGTATGGATTTTTCAAAATATATTGAGTATGATTTTCGTGTGAAGAAAAACTGTCCTTAATCAGACATAATTTTTCAAAATCTTTCAGAGAAATGGTCAATTTTAAATCATAAAATTCCAAAAGTCATTCAAAACAAAGAACTTGAAATAAATCGCTATTAAATAATCTGTACAAAGACATTGCTTTAAGTAATAGAGTAATATAATTTATATGCTGTTAAAGGGGCACCGTCACAGCTTCCCATTTGCTGACCAGGCACACTTGAAATATCCTGCCCCATCCTGATAGTTTTCAAATATACCTATCCATTTCAAAGTGTTTATTTGTTTTCCACTGCCAGCTTAAGTCAACCCATTTTGAAATTGTCCCTTCAACTTGGAAAAATTTCGGCTGAACTAATGAAGTTTCAAATCGAGATACTGGCACATGCACCCGGCTCATGACAGTGTCCCTTTAATCATCTCAACAGCAAGTTTTTAAATATATTTAAAGATATGATATAATAAAGGGGCTATGTCACCATTTTTGATTTTACTTTAAAGATAAATCAATATTGTTTATTATTTATTTTTTGATAATTCACTTGATGCATGTATTCCTATTAGTGTTTTAATTTGGGGCAGTTTTGATCCCAAAATCACCATGAAATAGCTCTTTTAAGTAGTAGATTAATGTAATTTGTATGATGTTTAATTATTTTAACAGCAATTTTTAGAGTTAGAGTTAGATTTTTTACAAAATATTTAAAGAAATTATAGTATGAAATTTTATATTACAGTGTATATATTTTAATAAATGAAGATAGATATAATAGACCACAAATTATAATACGTCTTAAATTGGAAAATAAAATTATATGGATTTAACATGAGTATGTTGTAGGTCTCAAAATAAACGCAAAAAAAAAAAGAACGTGATGAATAGTTTAAATTCGATTGCAATTGTTTCTTACAAATTGCGACATGGACGAATCGCGGGTTCCCCCAAACTCTTAATTTTTCCTTTTCGAGGATATATGTGAGCCCTCTCTGTTTTTAGTTGTAGAAACCTCAAACGATCCGATTGCGTCTACACATTTTGGAAACGCCATGGACAAACATGCGTCCGCCAAATTTCCGGGCTGCGGAAACACGACGGCTATACGAGATTGCGTAAAAACGGAAACCGTGCGGAAACTCGAGTTTAAGTGATGCGTTTCCGCGACTCCGCAGCTGCGGAAACATGATGACGGTGTCGCGTTTACGCATTACGGAAACGCTATGGATAAACATGTGTCCGCCGAATTTCCGAGCTGCGGAAACATGACGGCTATACGAGATTACGTAAGACGGAAACGTTGCGGAAACACGAGTTTAAGTGATGCGTTTCCGCGACTCCGCAGCTGCGGAAACATGATGTAAACTCGTGTTTCCCGCAACGGATACTTAAATTTCCGTTTGCGGAAATTCAAGTTTCCGTTGGGAAACCGCTATGAAAACGGAGACGGAAACGCCTTATTTCACCCTTGCGCAGACATCAGATCTCGAACCAACAACGGTAAGAACTTCAGATTGAAAATTGTGGTTTGGGCCGGCCTGGAGTTTTTGTAAAATGTACGATATAAAGCAATAGGAATCAGTTAGGAATACGCGGACTTAAACACTACGGAAACGGATGTGTTCGTGTCCGTGATCGGAAACCCTGCGGAAACGCGTAGAGAATGAATAAATTTCTTGTTACGTGTTTCCCGTTGTATCCGCGCCACGGAAACGCGACTGAAACTCAAAGTTTCATGTTTCCGTAACATTTCCGAGCTACGGAAACTCCTTATTTCACCCTGTGTATTAGTATGGGTAAAGCCAGTTCTACTTTTTCATATTGTGAAGAGCATAGTATGGGTACAGCCTGTTCTACTTGTTTAGATTGTGAAGAGCATACTATGGGTATAGCCAGTTCTACTTTTTCAGATTGTGAAGATTATGGTATGGGTATAGCCTGTTCTAATTAATTTTTCTCTCATTTATCAAAAAAGCATTTAATCAAATTAAGATTCTAGAAAAAAAAACATAGCGATGGTTGACACCACTACTTCAAAAGTAATTGTGACTTTCGCAGAATAATAGCGGAGCTCGCGGGTCGAAGGCCCGCCGTAGCCCCATACTCATAGAACCTATGCCCGTCATTTTTCATGGTCATGGCTAGCGGAATGTTTCGCGGGCGCGTGTGTGCCCGCCCGTGTTGGAAGAACATCCGGGATCTTAGCAATTTCGAATGAAAACCGAGGCGTATCGAGGCTTGACAGAGGCTTTGTTTTTCGCGCGGCCACACAGCTGTGAGCTCGCGTATAAGAGCACAAAAAAATGTCACAAAGGAGTTCATGTCTGTAAAAATATAAAAACATTTATTGCAACTATAATTAATAGCGGAGCTCTCGCCGGGCCGAAGGCCTGGCTGCGCAGCACCATACTCATAGAACCGATGCCCGCATTTTTCATGGTCATGGCTAGCGGAATGTTTCGCGGGCGCGTGTGTGTGCACGCGCCCGTGTTGGGCAATTTTGACACCAAAGCGAGGCTGTGTTTTTCGCGAGGCTACATGGCCAATGTGACGTGAGCTCTGTAAACACGTCAGTTGGAGCTGTGTTTAGCGGAGAAAACCGTTTTAAAGTATTTCCCTGCATTTTTTCGCGGTTTGCTACTCAAGACAGGTTTCACATTTTTCAAACAGTGGTCAAGACCGCATTTGAGGCTGCGTAACTCTGCAAATCAAGCGTTTTTGGAGGAATATAGAGCTAAGTGCTTATTTTTAAACCTGATTTCGTTTTAAATTGAAGCTAGTAGCTCGTCGAAGCATTTGTTTACAACTAAACTCTTTTGAGTTTAATTATTGTGCTTCCGACCTTTTCGCCTTAGTTTAAAAGCTCAATATCATTAGTTTACTGTTCTATATTGTGCAATTTTTTAGGTTATATGTTGGCTACACAGCCGTCAGCTCGGTAAACACTTTAAAAGTTGGATCTTTCGCAGTGTTTAGCGGAGCAGTAAAGTCGTTATTTCCCTGCATTTTTTCGTGGTTTGCTACTCAAGACAGGGATAATTCATTAATTTAGGGATACTCAGAAGCCGCTTCAGTGGAAAAAGAAGAACTTTCAGGGGTAAAATCTTGCTTCGAGGAACCCTCATACGTTTTTATCAATGCAGGAGCAATGCGGGAAGATGTCTTGTTTTTATTACGGATTACAGATTTCAGAACCGAGGAAGCGGAGTTTTAACGAATTTCCAAGCGGTCCAGTGACTTAAAGGTAAAATAAATCACCTTTTTTGATGAGAATTTATGTTGATATCAATTTTTGATTGACTTTTCCTTTGTGTTCTCTTAAATTTTGGAGACATGTTTATGAAACGTGCTCAAATTAAGTCGTGTTTGTTATCTTGAATTTCATCGAGGACAGCTCTGCCCTGATGCGCTATTAATGGTATACGTGTTTTTAAACATAAACTAATGGAGATTTGAATAACATTTTTCGAAAGAAGATTGGGTTGTCCATTTTTATGTGTTTGTTCATTTATTTCATAGATTGAAAAGCGATTTTATGTAAACAAAACAAGACTTAGATTTTCTGTCAGGCTTCACTCGCGTCGCCTTATGCAAATATTTGTGTATTTTTGCAATTTTGATTTCCAAATCAGTTTCTCGGGCAATTTTTGACAAACAAAAACTGTATTTTATTCGGAAAGTAGTCGTACTAGTTATTCTAGACAGAGAAAAGTTGTTTTTGTGAACTTTGTACTGTGCAGACTGTCGGGTAATACTGTTCATTGAGAATTGCTAAAATTGAAAAATAGCCCGGTCATCAATCTTAATCCTTTCACCTTAGTTAAGTTTCACCTTAGTTAAGCTTGTTCCTTTTCTCCAGCTCATTTCGATTTTTACCGTAATTTGTACTTGCAAGAACCTGTTAATTTAACATTCCAAACCGAATTTTTGAACAAACTCGAAAACAGATTAAGTGAGAGCGAAATTTTATCCTGCGAAGGATTTTTATCTTTGGCTGAAATAATACCCACGCAATGCGTGGACTTTCTTCAGGGAAAACCCCCGGTTCAGACGGATTACCTCAACAATTTTACGCTAAATTCTGGGATCTTTTAGGCTCTATTCTGTTCGAAATTATAAATTTAGTTTGGAAAATAATTCTCTCAGTGATTCAATGGAAGGAAGCGTAACTAGATTACTTTACAAGAAAGATGATAAGAAAAACCTCAAAAATTGGTGGCCCGGTCATTTCGCTACTCAATGTTGATTACAAAATTTGTTCAAAAGCTCTAACAGACTTTCAAAAGTGTTACCCTCGATTATTTCAAGAAGATCAAACTTGTTCCGTCCCAGGTAGGACGATTTTTGAGAATTTATTTCTCTTGTGTGACACTCTAGATTATATAAATATTACCAAGTATCTTGCTGATAATGATCAATTGCAAGAGAAAGCCTTTGACAGGGTAGAAAAACATTGGTAAACTTTTTACCAATGTTTTAAGTCGTTTTGGATTTTGCCCTAATTTCCAGCGTTGATTTCTACATTATACTGTCAAGCAAATATGAAAATTATAGTTAATGGTTTTTTGACTAAAGAAATTCCACTCGAGTGGGGGGTGAGGCAGGGAGATCCCCGGTCTCCACTTTTGTACGTTTTATGCGCAGACGTTTTGGCTACCAGTATAAGAAAGGATGATACTATTGAAGGTTTTCCCCTTCCAGAAGCCTGAGGAAAGCGTTTTAAAATTCACCAATGAATGCGGATGACTCCACATGTTTTATAAACGATATTTTTTCTCTAGACAAATTGTTTACCTTACTTCACAAATACCAGACAGGTACAGGGACTAAATTAAATGTGGCAAAGAGTACAGAAGCCATGAAGTTAGGAGCTTGGTGCTCACTTCCGGACACTCCTTATGGCCTGACGTGGGTGTCAAGAATGCGAATCTTGGGTGTCTGGTTTAGCAATGGTACTGCAAATGTGGAACCAGATAACTGGTTACCACGCCTTTCCAAGCTAGATTAAAATTTGAACCTGTGGAAGGGTGTGGGGTGTTTTCACTCCCACCCTATCGGCACTACTCAATACTAGGTTTTTAGTCAATGTTAAGACTATTTTCTTTTACCTAATGGACTTCTGCTGATGACGAGAATGACATGCGAGCACGCTTTTTCATTAAGACCATACTTTATGGTATATGGGTTTTTCGAAACAAAGAAACTTTTCACAATGGCACCGAGAACTCTCGGGCCACTGTAAGGGACATAAGGAATGACATCACAACACAGTTGCAAATTGACCGGGGAGGGGGGGCTACTTTGCACATTTTTGGGTGGGGGTATGCCGCTGGGACTCTTGAGACCCTTAACCTATACTATACCATTTTAGCTGCATTTTGCAACCTTATTCTAGACTAAACACCGAAAAATCCTACCCTATCCTAGACCTTTTCTAGACTCGCTATTTTGCAGAAATTCATTCACTATCACAGTCTAAGATATCAGGGGTCAGTAAAAATGTCGTACAGCACACCTTACCGATTATTAAATGCCATTTGCCAGTAAACCTCGTCTAGTGTCTCTAGTCTAAATTCTTCATGCAACTGATCAGTTTTGCGGAAAATGATACTCTATTCTAGACCAAAAATCTCTGATTACTATACCCTATCTCAGACTAAACTGCCTGAAAACCATACCTTCACAGCGGCACATACCTATATAGCTCATATATGGGAGTACCCCCCCCCCCCCCCCCACCGTGAACAGAAATTTTCTGCTTTGTGGTGTCATCGGAATATTTGTGGAATACAACAGTCAAAGCTTGTGAGTGATAATTTAGGTACTGGCAACTCATCATTCATTACCAGAAATGACTAAAGTAATCATGTGCAAACCAGAAAGGATTTCAAGTGGACCAAACGACCGGAAATGAATTTTATAAATAATCCCTTATGGACTAGACTTTCAAGTGACTGTAAACCGGAACTGACCTTGTATTATTGTAACCGGAAATGACTAGCTTTAACTTAGGATGCCTTGTAACCGGAAATGACTAGCCTCTCAGGATAATATTGTAAACTTTAGGGATTTGTTATTGATAAATAAAACATTTTAAAAGAAAAAAAAAACTTTTGTTGTGTTTAGGGGAGAAAACGGTTTGCAAAATCATTTTTCCCTGCTTTTTTTCGCAGTTTGCTACTGAAGAGAGGTTTCACATTTCTCAAACAGTGTGCTTTTGTGGAATTTGTGCAGTCTAAATGTAATGTGCAGACGGTCGCGTAATAAGCTTACTGTTTTTGAGAATTGCTAAAATTGAAAAATAGCCTGGTCGTCAATCGTAATTTTTTCTTGTGCTTTCGACCTTTCACCTACAAAGTTAAGCTTATCAACATCGTTTCTGTTCAGAGAGCTCCGCTATTAGGCTAAGCCTATCTATATATATTACCTTTCAAAATGTGTATATTACATGTACTCTCAATATAATCTAACTGTAGAAATTAGACTGTTGCTACAGATAAACAAATGGTTTCTACAACTTGACTGCCATAAAACTGAAGTTCTAGAAAAAGGAATAGCAAAATTCATGTTTTAAAAATTAAAAATGTAAGCACCAGCTCCCCGTGTATATGCATATTATGTTGTTTGAGAAGCACTTTCGTCAGTCTATGCTCATGTTGTCATAAAGGTATTTCTTAACATATACATGTATTCTGTGTTAAATCTTGATGTAAGCCCATATGTTGTATTTCCTAAGAACCAGAACAAGAAAACACTCAAAACTAAATTATAACAAACTGTAATAATTAATTTTTCTCTGTAATCTCCACAGGGAACCCAAACGCTTTATTAGCTATAACATAATCATTTAATAAAATATTGTTATTTACCTGTTTTCCTGTGTCTTTTTGAGTCGTTTTGGAAGCGATTTCAATCAGAGCGAAGACGGTTGACCTTGCGCGCACGTTTCAAATATTATGTTGTCTGCCGCTTCGTAAATACGACGCGCCTATTACGTCTCAAGTTTCCATTATTATTAACTCAAGTAACTACTCTCCTAGGGGGGAATCTCGGGTGTCAATTTAACGGCCACGAGAAGAGAGAAGAGAACAAGGGGTGAAATTCACTAAGAGCGTTCGTACAATCTGTGACTACAGTTGAGGTGACCAGTCTTGCGCGTGGATATGCGCGAGGAAACACGAGCCGACGGCCGGCAGCCTTTCACTGCAATTTCCACCACAAGCGATTTCCGCTCAAATCAAGGTCCAGTGCCGAGCAATTTTAATGTTTACTGGTGAGTCAAATAATATTTCCATTTTGTTTTGCTCGGTTGTTTGCTAGATAAGAACACAAATTCATGTGGACAACCAGAACATATTTTAGCCAAGGGATCGCTCAGCTTTTAGGAGTATAGAATGGTCTATCGGAAATGATGAGTCTCGGAAAATATTCACCGAGTCTCGAATTCTCGCAATTTTAAATTGGAGTCTTGGAATCTCGGGCTCGCTGTAGTTTTCGAAGTCTCGAATTTTGATAATTTGGATCTCGGAGTCTCGTAAATTTTTCTCGTAAATCTCAGCTTCCGCTGGAGATTTCAGTCACGTTTAAAGCTGTTTTAGTACTATATCAGCCCGACATTTTCCAGCAATTGGAGTCTCGGGCTCGGATTTTTTAGAGGTAAAGTCTCGGGCTCGGATTTGATAGAAACGTTAAAGTCTCGGTCTCGAATTTTAAACTAGGGTCTCGAATTTACCGTTCTATACCCCTGCTTTTGGTCCCGGCCGCGATTATAGAAAATAAATCAGTGAATAAATATTTCTCCTTATGCCGTAACAAATTGGATTTTTTTTAAAATTTGAATTTTGGCTTATCGGTTCGTAGATAGCAGAAACGGATGCCGCTTATTTTATTTATTTTTTTTTTCGGCTCCGAGCTTCAATCAAATCTTCGCACGCACGTACTGTTTTTTTTTAATTAAATTAAGCAATTCGCAAATCGTAATCCATAAGGTTTTATCTCTTATAGGATATCACATCAGTTAAAGAAGGCCTAAAATACTGTATTTATACTAGCAGTCTGGATACACGAGCGGTAGATTTATCTCGCGTGAAGACCGGCCGTCGACCGGGTATTCCGCGTGGAATGTTCTGTTTATATTTCCGACATACGCGGCTGTCAAATGAAAACAAAAGAGTCTGTCATGAGAACAATAAAACCACTTTGATAAAGGACATGCTCACAAGTATAAACTCACTTCCGGTCAAGTCAAGTGTAGTCACAGATCTGACGAAAAGCCGCATCTAAAAACAACCCAAAACTAAGCAGGAAAATGGGCGTCCAAACAAACAAATCATGCCTCACATGATTATTCACCCTTTAATTAATCGAGGTGTGAAGTTCTAGTCGATTTTGTTCAGTAACAAGAGAACTACGCTTCAAAATAAAACAGCCCTCATTTTAGTTTTATCCCTTGCTCTCTTCTCTCCTTTCTCTTCCCCGAGGAGAGTTAATAGTTGATAATAATGGAAACTTGAGACGTAATAGGCGCGTCGTATTTACGAAGCGGCAGACAAGATAACATTTGTAACGTGCCAGGTCAACCGTCTTCGCTGTGATTCAAATCGCTTCCAAAACGACTCAAAAAGACACAGGAAAACAGGTAAATAACAATATTTTCTTTATTAGCTTTATAGCTAATAAAGCGTTTGGGTCCCCTGTGTAATCTCTATAATTTAAGGTATAAAAATTAGTCCAACAACTGGGTTACATGGAAATAATTCTAAAACAAATAGTATTAAGAAATCAATTTAATTATAATAATAAAACATTAAAACTTTGCTCTTTCTTGAGAATAGCACTAAACACGGTATAGACATGAAGTAGATTTTAAAAAAATTTCATTTAATATGTAAACAATAATAATTAAATAAATAATTCTGAAATTATTATTGAAATAATCTCATATAATAATAAAACTGTTTCAATAATATGCTCATAGATTGTATTAATTATCGATATTACATGTATATTATTATTATTATTTATTTCTGCACAATCCTTTAGAGTGATTTTACTTAACCCGTGAAATAAATAGATAGTGGACTACTATGCACTAATTCCATTGTATTCCTTTGTTCACTGTGGCTGTTTGGCCATAATTGTTGGATACTGTTTCACGATTGTAGTACAATCACTCTATTGCCTTTTGTATTATTCAGCTGGTAAATTTTACTTATGTTTAACATTATACTTTTCCCGGCCTGTTAAATCAATAAAATCGATGATCGATAAAATCGATATCAATCGATGCCAATTAATCGATTGATATTGGAAATCGATGATTAATCGATGACATGCTTTTGCGATAATTCGATTGACCATCGATTTCCAATAAAGTCGATTAATTGATATCGATTTTATCGATTGCCATCGATCCCTGGTTATATGGACGGCAACATAACAAGACTTACACTGAAAACGGTTTTTGAAGTCGCCAAAGCGGAGCGACTAAATCCCTCTGTAGGTGATCAAGTTGTCCGCGATCATCAGTCACCTTAAAAGCGTTGCCACGATCTCCCCTTTTCTTGCTTCAGAGAAGTTGTCGACAATTGCAACAGTGAATGAACACTCCTGGTATCCTTTCACAACGACATCGGATATCACAAGGGTAACTTCCCGCTCGCGATGCGGCATGTCTTTACCAGATATTGTGTTTGGAATTTTGTTACACGAGCTTCGAGAAAAGACGCAAAAATCGATAAAATCGATAATTTGCGGGACATTTTTTGTGATTATCGATTGATCATCGATTGGCCGATATCAATTAACTAATTTTATCGATTGATCAATGGGATTTCCGATGATCGAGTGTCATCGATTTAACAGGCTGGGTACTTTTTAAAGCCCCATTTTTACCCTTGATTCAACGGGTTCAAATGGGTTCTCGATTCTTTCATATTGCTCCAAATACGTCCACCCAATTATTATTATTTTTTTTAATAAATTATGAACAAAATATTATTACATTATCCTCCCTCAAATTAATCACTCAACATAAGGTTATCTTTTGTAATAAGCTTTGTTTCATCTTTTCTTCTGACTTTGCCATTATCAAAAAGTGCTTTTCCTAAAAGTATAACCAATCCTTCCTTAGTATATGACTGTCCTTTTGGAACAGTCACACCCAATAATTATTCCGTCAGTGCCTTCTTTACGTTCACGATGGTGACACGTTTCACTTTCCCTTTATTAAAAAGTTCCTTTCCTAAAAGTATGACTAAAGCTTCTTTGCAATGTTTGACCTTTTTGGAAAAGTCACGCCCAATTTGGTCAGCTCCTTTTTGAAATTCATTACTTTACATCACTGAGTTTCTTGGCATTCAGAAAAAAACAATGCAGAAATTGATGTATAGGATGGTGAAATCTGAAAGGAAACAAAATAATGCATGCCAGTCAGAACGTATTTTTTTTATAATTTAAACAATGAGTTTGAGACCTCCATCAAAACCAGCTAGTCTCACACTAGCTTTTCAAAATTATTTTTGGAAAATGTAGCCATGTCCTACACTGTACACACTGTAGGTCAAAGTATACAAGAGCAGGGCTTTGCTGTAGCAGTGCCTGGTGTTTTTGCCCTGAGGCAACTAGGAAATTTAAGTTTTTGCATAAAACTCATAATGCTGGGCACCCTTGTTTTTACAGGTTCAGAGCTTTCAGTTCCCTACAATCTTTCTCAGAGCGCAGCCCTCAAGAGCCACCAATGTTGTCATCCCTGCCTAGTAACGGGTAACTTTGCAACACAATAGGGATGATATCTGTTTACAAACATTATTTTTGTTATTCAAATTTGCCAGCCACTGGAACAAAAGAACCCTTTGTTGCGGCAGCCAATAAGGCTCTGGTTGGCACATTAAGAACAATTGGTGACGTCATTGATATCTTCCCTATAAATCAGCTTTTTTAACAAACCCTCAACCTGAATTCCCTGTATCTAATCACCACAAATATCAAGCTCATTATAAATGTATTAACTTACTAGATTCTGTTTCAACAGCATCAGGTTGTTTGTTATCCTTGGTTCTGTTCTCAGTCTAAATTGTGAACCAGAAAAATAACATTTTTGACTGACAGTATAGGTTAAGTGTTTTCATAAGAAATTAATCTATGTACTGTACAGGGAGTCATATTGGTTATCATTAAGTTAAAAAAAAGCATCATATGATGAAAATAATAAAACAAAAACCAGAGGAATTCTGCAAACTCTAAAAAATGCTGTTACTCCTTGATTGGAATGCTGTATCACAAATAAGACTCTGCACATGTTGTCTGGTAATGTGGCAGTACTCATTTACTCCTAATCTTTAAAACAACTACAGTACAGTGTTTATACACATATTCCCTTTTATAGTACAACAAACATTAGAAATTTCTCTTCCGCCATTATTGGACGATATTTTTGGAACCATCTTCCCTTTCTATCCTCTCTAAGCCTACTAAAAAACTATTTAAGAAATCTCTTTTCAGTTATTACTTATCCCAATACTAAATAAAAAATGCTAGATTGACTTAGTTGCTTTATCTACTTGTACTTAATATACATATAATTGCTTTCATATGTGTGTGCGTGCGTATGTGTTTATTTGTTTATTACTCATGCGCGAAGTGACATGAGTTAAGATTTCCGCTCCGTTTTTCTTGTTATTATTTTTACTCATGCTCGTAGCGGCATGAGGTAAGGTTTCGGCTCCGTGTTTCTTGTTATTTTTATTATTTTTATTTTTGTGCCACGATTTTGCAGGCAAATTTATACACGCATATTTTAAATTGTACACTTCCGGTTCATAGCTTTGCCACTACACTTCCTGTTTAGTGACTTCCGGCTACTCTCACCTCCGGTAAAAGAGCGTTACTCAAGTGTCACGACAGCGTCTCCTACAACCCTACTTACATTAGCAATGTTCATGTATGGTATATATAAGACTTAGAAGAATCATTCCCTTCATTATGGTACAGCCTTCATTTCCAAAACAATCAATAGTAAACAGCGTGGTTTGCAGGAACGATGTTAAATGAAAGGAGTAACTCTTCGCTATGTCGGACATCTTCTTATCATGTTGGGCTGTGTTCTAGCAACACACAGTGGCCTATAGCATGTCACTTTTGACCTTGGGTGATCAGAAAGTGTACAAACAAAACAAAACAAAACTTATAAGCTGGCAGCAATAATATAGATTTAGAGCACAGCCTACCTTGACAAGGCTGTACAGTCCATTGTAAAGTAAAAATAACGTAATGATGTTACATGTATTTACCAACACAATGACTACAGCTGTACATGTACATGAATATTGTGCTCAAAACTATCCTTGATTCTATTTTTGTTTTATCCTCGTTAGCAAACATTACATGTACATATACAACTGTATCTCACACAGACAGGGCCTCACAGAATACCACTATAGTAGTGAAGTAAGCTCCCTGTATAAAGATTGTTATTATTATTAGACTAAAGAAAAAAATAAGTGAAGTGCAAAATTGCCTTCTTTTCTGGTGGCCCTTTCTCGTTACAAAGAGCTATCCAATATGATGTTTGTGAACTACATGCATTATAATCATACATGTACATGTACTAAAAATGCACTGAACTGAGGACGTTTACAAAACATGGACCCGGGTCCATGGACCACCCCTACTTTTTGTCAATTTTACTTTTTTCCCAAATTTTTCTGTCAGTCTAAAGGATGGACTGTGGGCTGAGGACCGGGTATAAAACAACCGGGTATAAAACACAGTCTTAAGTTTAAATAAATATGGCATTCAATATCAATATTTAACTTCCTACTATTTTATGCTTTTGTCAACATTGTATTTTATACAATGTGTGCAGTCCCATTCCTGGCTGGTACTGTTGGGGCAGTCCAGTCAAGTTTTAGTGCTCTCCCCACAGATTTTGTTTGACGATGTACAGTAGAACAAGGACTGGGCAAAGTCCCAAGCTACGGCATGCCGTTACATGTATTATGGGATGCAGACAATCCCATGTGCTTTTCTTTTGGGTTCAGACAAAACAAAGTCTAGTGGAGTATAAACAAACACATGCCAAAGCCACCATACTAATTGTTTTCATTGTTTCTAGGTGCTTTGTGGATACTTGCAAAGAGCAGTGTTTTCATTTTGAGTTCTCGGTGAGGGAATGCGGGGTAGGCAAGGCTACATTCGAACGTTAAACACTGCTCTTCGCAAGTACAGTGTATCCACAAAACATCTAGAAATAATAACAAACAAAACCAATCTTTATCTTGTTCCGACATTCATCAGTATGGTTGCTTGTGCATGTGTTTGTTTATACTCCACCGGGCCTATCAGTACAAGCACATGCACAACGAATCCAAAAGAAAAGCACATGGGATTGTCTGCATCCCATAATATAGTAGCTTGGGACTTGGGTCCAATCCTTCTTGTTCTACATGTACATGTACTTGTGTCTTGACATTGCTACTTGATGTTGAATGCCATATTTATTTCAACTGAAGACTGCGTTTTATACATGTACCCTGTACCTATTCCGCATTTACTGACAGAAAAAAAATTAGACAAAAAAAAAAAATAAAACTGACAAAAATTAAATGTGGTCCATCAGGTGGTCCATGTACTCCTGGGTCCATGTTTAGTATATGTCCCTGAACTGACTATTGTCATTTTGGTACTGATTAACTGAGCAATGTTCACCTTTTCCAAAGGTTTTACCTCCAACAATTTAGCATGTGTACATTGTACAAGTCAGTGGTCTTATGGCCTACAGTATGGTTTCCTAAGCATGGACGGCAAAGTCCCCAGCAAATAAGAAGTAGATAATACTGTACCACTTCATGTTAAAAATCAACATCACTTGAACAGAATTGCAAGATTGAAAGAAATATTAAAATTAAAGTTTTAGTTTCTTATAAGCTTATTTATTCAAATTGAACTGTCCTGGTTTACCAATACACAAGGACAAAAACAAAAGACTAAACAAAATACAACGTGAAATCCCTTGTGAAGACTGTGAGCTCGTTAGGCCTAGAGCACGTACAGTCACCAAGAAAGAACCCTGAAATTCCTAGAAAATCTTCGGTACAGGTAGCCAAAAATAATATTTTAACTGGTTTACATTGTTAACGTAAGCTTACTTACCTTTGGGAACACAAGGGCAGCAAGAATGAAGCTCTTGAATTGGTGTAGCATTAGAGAACTTGCCAGCTGTCATGGCGGTCAAATTTGACTTGACGATGCATGTAAGGTTGGAAGGAATCGTATGCATAGCGATCGTTGATATGTTGTAAAAACATTGCATGCAGCTTCTTCAGAAAATGTGGAACGAGAAAAAGGCTCAAATCACAAGTTGTCTTCTAAAAGCAAGTGAAGGTTTGAACACTGAAAGTCCTGAAAGCGACCAGGAAAAGTTCGTTGAAAGACTGCACGCCGAGAATGACGCTGTTGCGCATGATAAATTCACACCCAAGACCTCTCGGCCGAGCGGCCTAAAGGAAAATTACTTTGATGATTGCCTTTGATTTATTTTATTTTATTTTATTTACCATAATGCATTTCTTTTGAATCTCTCGTTCTTCGGAAATCATTCCTATTTCCGTTCCAGGTAAATCCAGGCTTTAAAAATACCTCTTTCACGAGCTGTTTAGGCAATGCTAACATATTAAAATGCTGTGTCAGCTGTGTGCCCCTCACCGGTTTTCACTTTTTTCATTGGCATGTGAAGTAAAGATTTGTTGTCCAAATGGTACATGAGATATATATCTTATACAACAACCGCCGTTGAACTAAGCTGTGTCTTGTATTTTAAAATATTTTTCTTTGAATGAAGCCTTTTTTGACCGCTCTCGCTTGCGAACTTGAAGCGGCAATCTCTTATGTGTGTGCTTTGTTCTCGTTTGAGTAGATGTCGGACTATTAGGGAGTGTTAATTATTTATGGGGAGAGGGAGGCTGGCAAATGGGGTGGGGGAAACGAAGTTTAACCCCCCTATATAAGGGGAAGAGGGGGGACAAAAAAGTTTGATGGTTTATATCCTTGGTGCAACACAGTATTAAATCAAACCATAATATACAACGATGCTACCCTAAAAGTCTACAAATTTTAAAGGGTAAAATAAATAGATAATATTATTGATCTCTGTGTCAAGATTATGTACAAAATATACTTGTTAAAACATAACTTGTGTGTAATTAAATTCACAAATTGCACTTTCCCCTTAAGAATGGAAGTATTCGAATGATATTTAAACAAGTTGATCACGCTGACTTATTAAACGCCACATCTCTATTATCCCAGTGGTGGCAAAGGTCTTCGAAAGAATTATTTACGATCAGGTCTTTGGCTTTCTCATGGATTATAATTTCCTCTCTAGCCACAAGTCGGGCTTTCAATCTCTACACTCTACAGTTACTTCATTAATACTCGAGGCTACTGATGATTGGGCATACAGATTTGACCATGGTAATGTGAATGCTATAGAAAGCCTTTGTCACGGTGGATCTTTTATCGACTTAAAGTAACAGCTGTGTTGATGTCCGACTTATTAAAAATACAAAGTATATTTGCCACGCAACTCCATCGAATAGAACCCATTCATTGCATCTTTTTTATTTATTGAACAGTATTCCAAAATCTAATCTCAAACATCTATATAAAACATGTCTAAAAATACAACACCAATAGTTTACACAAGAAATGGATTCCATTTAATGGATTTGCTTGCCAGATGTGTTTGGATTTCGGTGGCTGCACCAACAGAAAGGCCGTCCTCAGAAACAAGTTGATCCAGGCCTTTCACCAGAACTGTTGGCGGCGGAAGGTTGTCGATGTTGCTCTGGTAGATCCGCTTAGTGGCAAAAGAACTTCGTCTGTATTTTCCCCAGTCAAATACTTCACAACTACAGCTTGGTACTTTATTTTTTCATTACTTTCCTCTGCTATTGTTTTTTTTGGTGGTTTTACAATAAGGGGGGGGGGGATTAGAAAAGTTTTTATTTTCTCGCCGGGGGAGGCAAAAAAAGTTATCTTTGATCATCGAGGGGGTACAAAAAGTTCTAAACGTTAAGTTGCCTCATTTGCCAGCCCCCCTCCCCATAAATAATGGACACTCCCTTAGTAAGTTCACTCAAAATAAAGAGTTGTTGCAACAACTCATTTTATTGGGTTAAGAATTAACACATATTTTGAATTTTAGTGAGAAGCACTTTAATACTCACTGTGGTGAGTAAGTTTTTAATCGTATGTTTGAGTAAAAGTGACTTCCACTTGATTTTCTCAAAATAAGGAGTTGTTTCAACTCAATGTGGGATTAAATATTTAAGTAAAATTTCAAGTAAACTAACTCAAAATATCGAGTTTAAAGGCTACTTTACTAAAAGAAAAATTAGTCAGTTTTACTCAATTGCGTCAATTTTCAGAGATTTTGTGATGTCCGGTTTACGTCAATTTACAGAGATTTAATAATTCCCCATTTGCGTCAATTTACAGAAATTTTATAATGCCCCGTTTGTGTCAATTTGCAGAGATTTTATAGTGCCCCGTTTGTGTCAATTTACAGAGATTTTATTGTGCACCGTTTGTGTTAATTTACAGAATTTTTATGATGCCCCGTTTGTGTCAATTTACAGAGATTTTATAGTGCCCCCGTTTGTGTCAATTTACAGAGATTTTATGATGCCCCGTTTGTGTCAATTTACAGAGTTTTTATAGTGCCCCGTTTGCGTCAATTTACAGAGATTTTATAGTGCCCCGTTAGGTGGGCAAAGTTTATTTATCGTACACGGTGTCAGTTCATAATACATGCTCTTCCGTCGAGCCTTAAACAACACTAAATAGATTAATTACTTAACTAAATTAAATTATCTAACTAGATTCATTATAGATACCGGATTATACTAAAAGTCATGAAAAGTGTCCTTTATTAACTATTATTAAATTAGATAGAAAGTAAATGCATGATTTAAAAGAGCTAAGAGTGGGCTACATTTTAGCGCTCAAAGGCAAGCTGTTCCAGAAAACAGAACCGCTATATTGAAAACTTCGTTTGCCTGCTTAAGTACTCGGTCTACGAACGAAAAGGTTGTATTTAGAATTTCTTAGATTATGTGAGTGAACACTGGATGTAGCTTTAAAATTACTATTTAGACGATTCGGAGAAAGATTATGTTTGCATGTGTCAATTTACAGAGATTTTATAATTCCCCGTTTGTCATTACTTATTCCACTTGTAGACCACATTAATTTACAGAGATTTGCCATTTACAGACATTTTATATTAGAAGTCTAGGCATTATAAAATATTTGTAAATAGTAGATTTACAAACATTGTTGGCAGATTTTATAAAGTCTGTAAATTGTAAGTCTTTCCCCTCATTACAGCTCCTAGAATTTATAACCATTTTACAAACATTTTATAAAGAACAAGACAACAAAACTATATAAAATGACTGTCAAAATAATTTACAGAAATTCTGTTTTTAACAGGTGAAAGTAAGAAAAATGTGAGTCTGTAAATGGTCCAAATTTTCCAGTGTCGGTAAACACTTTAGTTGGAGTGTTGTGTTTAGCGGAGAATTAAAGACGTTATTTCTCTGCAGTTTTTCGCGGTTTGCTACTCAAGACAGGGATACTAATTAAGGGATACTCAGAAGCCGCTTTTGTGGAAAAAGAAGAGCTTTCAGGGATAAAATCTTGCTTCAATGCAGGGGAGATGTTTGTTTTACGGATTAGCGGACATTAAAAGAATTTTCAAGGATTTCCAAGGTATAAAAAATACATTTTTCGATGGGAATTTATGTTGATATCAATCTCTGATTGACTTTTTCTTTGTGCTCTCGTTAGTTTGGAGAATTGTTTATAAAACGTGCTTAAATTCAGTTGTATTGTTTTCTTGAATTTCATCGAAGACAGCGCTATAATTGGTACGCATTTTGCTGCTTTTAAACATAAACTTATTGAGATTTGAATACAATTGTTCGAAAGAAGATTGTGTCGTGCAATTTTATGTGTTTGTTCATTCATCACATAGGTTGAAAGGCGATTTTATGTAAACAAAACAAGACTTGGAATTCATAGTAACTGTTCTAACTTCACTAGCGTCGCCTTATGCAAATCTGTTTGTGTATTTTTGCAATTTTAATTTCCAAATCAGTTTCTCGGGCAATTTTTGATAGATAACAGGTGTATTCTATTATGGAATTAGTCGTACTAGTTATTCTAGACCCAAAAAAAGTTGTTTTAGTGAACTTTTGTACGGTTTAAATGTACTGTGCAGGCGGTCGCGTAATTCTGTTTTTAAGAATTGCTAAAATTGAAAAATAGCCATGTCGTCAATCTTGATTCTTGTGCTTCCCACTTTTCACCTAAGTTAAGCTTATCGTCCGCTTTCCGTTCAAAGAGCGACGCTGTTAGGCTCAGGCTATCTATATATATTATCAATTATATGTGAATGGCATTCCTCTCGACATGGTGCAGAGAATGATTGGCCATTTTCACGATGGCGTAATTTTATTATTTCTACTAGAATTCATTTCGATGGACTCAGTAGCATCTCATCCAGGAAGGAATAACAGTACTCTAACTTGCTTTATGCTTTACCAAGGTACGCTCCTGCATAGTGGGTTTCCTGTGGCTCATGTGCCGCCAGAATTCATTTCGATGGACTCAGTAGCATCTCATCCAGGAAGGAATAACAGTACTCCTACTTGCTTTATGCTTTACCAAGGTAAGCTCCTGTATAGTGGGCTTCCTGTGGCTCATGTGCGACGTCACCGTTTCCTTTCCCCGCCGAAATAACGAAATTGTGTTCACTTAATTTTCATGTTATATCGCCAAATGCCACCAAATATATAACTAAATTGAATTAAAGATTGTATAGAGTAAAACACAAGCAGTAGCAGGATTGCAAAGATGGAAGTGTATTACAGTTATTACGGGCAGTCAATAACTCAAAGTTTCCATTCTTTTCGTTCATTACTTTTGGCGATTTTTTCTTCCTATTATTAATAGCGGAGCACTGGCCAGGCCGAAGGCCTGGCTGCGCAGCTCCATACTCATAGAATCTATGCCGTCATTTTTCATGGTCATGGCTAGCGGAATGTTTCGCGCGCGCGTGTCCGTCCGCCCACCGCCCACCGTGTTGGAACAACATCCGGGATCTTGAAAGCAAGGCTTTGTTTTTCGCGCGGCCACACAGCCGTGAGCTCGGTAAACACTTTAGTTGTTTTGTTGTGTCTAGCGGAGAACTAAAGTCGTTATTTTCCTGCATTTTTTCGCGGTTTGCTACTCAAGACAGGGATACTAATTAAGCAATACTCAGAAGCCGCTTTAGTGGAAAAAGACGAGCTTTCAGGGATAAAATCTTGCCTCAAGGAACTTCATGTATTACGTTTTTATCAATGCGGGAGATCTTTGTTTTCTACGGATTTCAGAACCAGAAGCGGAGATTCCAACCAAATATTTAAAGAATTTCTAAGCAAGCGAGGAACTTAAAGGTAAAACAGATTACAGTTTTCTATGAGAATTTATATTGATATCAATCTGTGAGTGACTTTTTTATTAGTATTATTGTTAGTTTTGGAGAATTGATTTTAAAACGTGCTTAAATTCAGTTGTATCGATCTCTTGAATTTCATCGAAGAAAGCTTAAACTCGATGAGCTATAATTAAGCTTAAATGGTACGCGTTTTGCTTTTAAACGTAAACTAATGGAGATTTGAATAAATTTTTTCGAAAGAAGATTGTTGTCCATTTTTATGTGTTTGTTCATTCATTAGATAGATTGAAAAGCGATTTTATGTAAACAAAACAAGACTTTGATTTTATAGTACAGTTCTATCTTCACTCGCATCGCCTTATGCAAATATGTTTGTGTATTTTTGAAATTTTTGATTTTCAAATCAGTTTCTCGGGCAATTTTTGACAAACATAAACTGTATTTTATTCGGAAACTAGTGGTACTAGTTATTCTAGACAGAGAAAAGTTGTTTTTGTGAACTTTTGTACGGTCTATAAAAATGTACTGCAGACGGTCGCGTAATACTGTTTTTGAGAATTGCTAAAATTGAAAATAGCCCAATCGTCAATCTTAATTCTTGTGCTTCCAACCTTTCACCTTAGTTAAGTTTCACCTTAGTTAAGCTTGTTCAAAGTGCGACGCTGTTAGGCTTGGGCTATGTATATATATTAGTTTTTAAGTGTTCATAAAAGTCCCTTTATTTAAGACACTGACTGACGTTTCGATAACCTGAACGGAAGTCATCTTGTTAAGAGTCATGTGAATTGTAAACCGTCAGGTGATGGTATATTTGTCTGGTTGTTGGTGTCATTGTAAGCCACAATTTTATTGGCTGTTGAGACTAAAGTCAGCGATGGTACGTTAAATTATCTGTGTACTGTTAGTGTAATTTCTGTCGTTGTGTTGTTAGTCAATTGTTTTTGCTGAGTTCAGTCTGGCCTGTCAGGAATTCGTTTGTAGGCGGCAGGTAGCTGTTAGCATCGGCTTAGTGGTGTCTGTTCTAAGTTAGTAAACCAACTTTCTAGAGTGAGTCGTTTGTAGTAGTCCGTACCGTAAATAACACATTCGTCAGAGGGTCCCAGTCAATTCTGTGATTCGTGTGTAAATGGTGCTCAACAATGTGATTGTTGGCATCACCAGTTTTCCGTTTCGTCGCCCGTTTGTGTTCAGTCAGTCGTGTGTTCAAATTTCTGCCTGTCTCACCGTTGCCGGTAAGAGGCTTGGTAGTCTGATCTTGTATACTGCTCCTTCTCTGACGTTAGTTTCGTCCTTGTCTTAGACATTTGTTAGAAGGTGTCGTAAAATAGTAAAGTGGAATCCCGATAACTCGAACCCTCAATAACTCAAACCCTCGATAACTCAAACCTCTCGCTAACTCGAACCCACCTTTTTTCCCATGGCTAAAGATTGCTTGCAAATTTACCCTCGATAACTCGAACTTTTGATAACTCAAACCTTCGATATCTCGAACCAAATTTCCCTCTCCTCTGGAGGTTCGAGTTATCGGGATTCTACTGTAATCAATTTGTGAGCGACATGGACGGATGTTTTAAGATTAATTGTTAGGTCCGCACAATAGTCTCCTAAGTGCCATTGATGTAGGGTATTGTCACTGGACCATATACGATATTTGCAATGTTCAAATCTCATGATCAGTGCGTAGATTGCACAAGAATATGAATCAAATATCAGTTTTTCCTCAGAAGACAGAAACTTTGATCTCAAAAGGTCGAGGCGACCTTAGAAATAACAGTTGCTTGAAGTCTCAGAATACTCAATACTCAAGTCTCATAGCTTGTTTACTTCCAAAAATCGCCAAAGTTTCATCCCTAATAACAGAAAAACGGTAAGAGGTACGATGGGGCTCGACGTCCTAAAATTAACGAATGACTATTTCTGCGATAGATTGTGAAGATTTCTTGGCTAAACCCGACAAGATATCGGGTCAGGAAGCGAACGCGTTGGTTGACTACATAACATGGACAAAAGCCGCCATATTGGGAAGGCCCGCGAGGAAGTCAAATAATGACAAAATCAATGAAGATAGCTATATTAAAATGTAATAAACAGGAACTTTAACAACTCACCTTTTGTTTCAACTCTTTGATTTGAACAAAAATGCACCACATCTTGAAATATCCGCACAAAAAACCTTGATATCTTGCGTGTTGCGATGGGCGACCCCGTAGCTGTCCAAACGATGTCTGTGTTTGGCGAACGATACAATTGATATATCACTTGAACAATGCCCCTATCCCTAATCCCTATCCCAGCGGGACAAATCTATTGTTTTCTTAGCGAATCACAGACATCGTTTGGAAAAGTGCTGGACTACCCGTTGCGATTCCTTCCGAAAAGACTCGTGAATAAATAGGCCATTTTCGAGTTGCCTTTAGCCTCTCTATCAAGGCGAGGCTAGGTGCGAAACCTTTCATATGAAAATAACTTTTATTTGCATGTGAATGAAAACTCATTTTCATATGAAAGGTTTCGCACCTAGCCTTGCTTTGATAGAGAGGCTAAAGGCAACTCGGAAATAGCCTATTTAGTGATGTGTTTGCTTACCCCTACCAAAATGCCTTTCGGAACCTGTCCAACAATTTTTCTGTACTCGCTTTATGTATTTAATTTATCGATTCCCGATCAAATCGACACTCGTTTGTTACTTCCCAAACAGTGAATTACGTCTTTTACATTTGAAGACTACTTTTAAAAGCAATGAAATCAGTAAAAATCGACATTAATTATGACACACATTCCACAGTCCATAATCCACAGAAGTCCAGTCCCAAAGTCCAGATTTATTTTTAAATCGAAGGTTGCATTAACGACGCCGTTTTGCCGTGTGTTTCTATTGTTCTTTCTTTAAAAATGTCTTGAAATTATTCTCCACAGATAGCGAGCACTGCACACAGGCAATCGGCAGTAAAAAGGGATATAAATTGACAACTTACCAGCGTGATTAGTATAAGGGGGGGGGGGGGGGGGTGGGTGATCCGGGGACACCTAAAATAGGGACTAGATGACATGAATAAATGCCTCCTGGAATAGGACAAGTCCTTCACCCATAGACCTCCTTTCAGTCGGTCTGTGGGCTCGGCGTGTCCTATTTCAGGAGGCATTTATTCATGTCATCTAGTCCCTATTTTAGGTGTCCCCGGATGCACCCACCTCCTATACTACATAGTGCATACTAAACAGTGTTTAAAACTTGGGTATTACCATTTTATACGGGGAAACCTCAAATAAGGATTGCAGGATATGAATAAAAGCCTCCTGTGTAGAACTGGGGTCGGAGATTATCAACTAAAGAAATGTATAGCCTTAGTATACAATGGGTCGTGGAAGAAAAGGAATCCTTTCATAAAGTATTGTTAAAGTACCACGCGCGAAACCGGGATCACGCGTATTTGTTAAAGAACAGCAAGGTCGTTTTGTTGATATATGTATAACAACAAAAGACATAGAAGCTTTACATCAACTAACCTCAAGACAAATTGCATAGCTTCTTTTTAATACTTCCAAAGATTAAAAAACTTGTGGTTATCACCAATTGAAAAAATGTCTACCCCTTGTATATATCAATGATGACAACAACACAAGTGTTCATGAACTTTCTTAAATCTAGGAACACTGGTTTGAAACAAAAGAGCGCCGACTAAAACACCATCGGTGCATCAGAGATCTCTGCCTTGACAGGATCTTCGCCGTTTGAAACCAATAAAAGCTTGCTCTTAAAGAAAATACAATCAACAGATATTTTTAACAATGCAGCTTGTACTTGGGGTAATCTGTTCGAGCCTATTGTACGCAAGTATTTTGAACATAAACATTCTGTTTCCGTTTTTGGATACAGTATATCTCTTAATCTTGAAAGCGATCATCCACTTTATCTAAAGGTCATTTGCAGCCCAGACAGATATTTTTAGACAAAGATAACAATATTGTTTTGTTAGAATTTAAATGTCCCTTTAAGAGAAAAATAGCTATGAATATAATTCCAAGTTATTATAACGGTCAGATACAAACAGGTCTTGCTTTTAGCGGAGAAAGAGTAAACAAAGGACTGTTTGTCGACGCTTACTTCAGAATGTGCTCTTTAAAACAGCTAGAACCGAGTCTAGCTCATAACGAGTTTTTAAACGGAGGGAACGAATATAAGACAAAAAGCAACTTACTTGCGTGGGGTGTTTGTTATTTATTTAGCAAACAGAAAATATCTAGAAACCATAACAAACTCATCGACCTTGGGGCATTAAAAACAAAACTAGTGTTTGAGAAGGTAATGAGTTCCACTGCAGATAAAGACATCTTGTGTTGTTACGGTAGAGTAAGAATGTCGTTTACAAAACAGGACGAAGACGAGGAGTTTTTACGTTTAGTTTCTATGCATAAAGCGTTTTCGAATGAGGGTTTAGAAGGCCCAAAACCTGTGGCATTGTTTCCGTGGAAACTTCTAGATCTGACTGAAATTTGGACAACAAAGGAACCGAATTTCTTAGAAAACATTCAAGAAGCAGTAGAGTGTTTTCATCGGAAGTTATCCAGTATAACAGAACTAGCTTACAAAGATGACAACCCTGGTAAAACTTACGCTAAGCTTATATCTAAGAAACAAGAGGAGACAGTACCAAACACCGGCAATGATAGATACATTATGTTAGAATTTCTACAGAAAGAATTTAATGAATTTGAGCAACAGGAAATATAATGTCACGGTACATGATTAATGTCTGCGGCTATAATAGCTTTATTCCAATGAAGTTCGTTCTTTTGATTTGTAGTGGGTTTCTGAAGTTTTATGTAGGATAAAATCTCACGCTGTGGCCCTTTTGGTAAAATTAGATCTAAGAATTTATAAATTATGAAAGAATGATTTATATACTTCGGTAGATTATCCCTTATTTTATTAGTGTAAACAAACATGATTTGATGTTTTTGTTCCTCTGTGAATTTAGGGATTTTTTTGCCGGAAATGACGTTTAGTATACGATTAAGGTTGTTTTTAAAAGCATAATTATGATTAGAACGGCTCTTAATTTTCATATTACTATTTTGGTATATCTGTTCGATATTAAAGGCAGCTCCGTCTATTTTTTCAACTCGTCCGCATTCCACACAATATAGTTCTGTTGAATCGAGTGAAAACAGATACCACGCAGCTCTTTACAACCTCTAATTTCATTGGACCTGTATATCATGCAGCTCTATTGTTTTTAGGTCTAGGGTCTATTGTTAGCATTGTTGTGTTGTTTGTTCTATTGTTTTCTCAGCAAATCAGAGAAGACCTTGTAAGAGCTGCGTACTGCCCCAGTGAAAATGCGCCGCCACATTCTAGACACGATTTTATTCTTTTGTTTATTCTAATCCAAGTGTTCACAAACTCGTTTTCACGGTATTCTTGAATAAACACTTGTCTTGCTGTAGAACTAAGTGTTTCAAAGATGGCATAGAGTTTTTCTGACAGTTGTGAGCGGTAAAGTTCGGTTATAAAAGAACTGCCAGTGAGTGAACGTAGAAAGGCTTGTTTATCTTTTTGGTCCAATACATCTAGTTCTGTCTTATATTTTTTCTTTTCATCCATTCGTCTAACGATAGACAGTTGCGTGGAAAAACGCTTATAAACTTCAGTATCTCGCAATTCTATCATGCCTATATATTTTTTATGCAAATGTTCAATTGGAAAACTTAAGATGAGCACCACTTACGCATGAGTGTGTATTTCATAATTGTTCAAGCATGCGTGTCTTTAAGGAGTTACCACATGTGAAAGCTTATACACACCGAACCTATATATACCTAAATCGATCCATAAATTAATTAAGTCTGTAATTCGGTAGATGTCAGATGTCAGACCAGCTATCTACTTTCAACATTTTCCATTTTAAATTTGCTATATATTACGGACGTGTTGACGATTATTTATTTAACAAATGTTATATTGTATTGTCACAGAGTGAAAATATTCACAGGGAGTAAAGTGCGCAGGACAAATTAAGTTACCCCAAGCTACCGATATAGACTTAGGAAAACAGTTCGGCTTCTCTCGGCAATTTTTTTTAGCAAGCGCACTGAATTTCTGAGAGGCAAAATGGCCAATAAATTTTCCCTGAAATAACAAAAAAACGGCAGACCTTTGAATGAAGGAATGGCGAGATACCAGATCTATTCTTACTGACGAAAACTTGTGGCAGTTGTTCAAAAACTGCAAATAACGAATTATCACTGAAGTGAATAATTAGAGCCAAAAAAGATGAAACCATACAAGTGGGACAAAAACAAAAAAAGGCTTGTAATTTGAATACGCCTTTTGTCCGAAAAATAATTATGGTGAATAATTAACTATTAATAGATTAAAGACGTCAAGATGTTAACGGGTGACCATCCTAGTCTTGAAGTCTGATCGACAACGTTTTATTCACACGGCGCCAAGTATGGCAGGCTTTTGTTTCTCCGTGTTACTGCTCTTGCTGGACTGTGTTGTTTGAGCGCTTGGCTGAACTGCATTGCTACTGCACATCAAGGTAACAAACAACTTTAACTCGTACACAAAATCTAGCTGCCATTGGTAGATTAACTTTTTATGGTGCTTCAAAAACGTGATCGTCAAGTAAATTGGGTTGGTGTTTTAACCAGGAGACTAAAAACATTTTATTTGTCGGTGAACCTAAGCCCGCGCAAGCGAAAATTAATTAACATGTTCTCTTGGTCTGTGCCATAGGTAGCCATGTTACGAATACGAATCGCACATAATCTTTCGAATTCTCTGAAAAAAATTTCTAAAAGGAGAGCGTCTTTGCGATTATTTACATCCACTCGTTGCGAGTGTACATGGCTTACGTTCTTTCTCTCTACACCTTGAAAATACATGCTACGTAAATTGTTTTTCCAAATACTATGGAATACAAGTTAATATTAGTTACTCCGGACAAAAAGCGTGTACTTTTCTATACGTAGGGGATTTTGCTAAACGAAATTCTAAAATAACTGTCACCAACAGATTTCGCTGAATTGCGTTTTCAAAGAAAACCGTTTTTTGTAAAGTGGGAACCTTTTTCAGGGTGTCTGTTGTTGAACTAACTTGCCCTCGCCTTCCTGGAAGAATTTTTTTCCTTCTTTTAATTTTCAAGCAAGGCGTGGATCTCGCCTTGGCCTCTGTTCACAATTCAATGCACTTGCAAAAAAAAAAATTCTCATACCCCGGGAGCTGGTACTCACGATGGATTAATAACATCCTTTCATGCATATCTCTTTTACCAACTTCGTTTGAAAGTTATGAATATTTTTGTAAAGCGAAACGCAGTCAGTTTCCCGATACAAAAAGGCGAGTGCAAAAATACCATAAGAGGTACAAATATTAAACAATGTTCGTTTGCATCCATCTTTCCTCCGAAATCGGTGGCAATATTCTAATGATCATTAAAATGGCTCTCCGATGATTTTAAATGAATAAATGGCTTATATAGCGCACATATCACATGTCTCATGGCGCTTTACGTTTTGATGACTTACATACTCCATTTATCTCAATAAATTAAATTTCGACGTGGCGAAATTTGACTCTAAGTTGTCAAATAATAAAATGAAAACGTAAATGAATTTTGAACGAAGTACAGCCCGCCTAGGAAGGCGCAATAATCGACTGTGTGGGCAGGCAAAATTAACAAAGGAAAACTTCACAAACAGATTGGGTTATAAGTTCTTTTATCGAAAGAGACCTGAAATATGACTCACGCACGCATATAAAAGCTATAAACACTTCTACTCCGAGCGAAATACTACCTTTTCATTGACGTCAGTTTTGTCGTCCAGCGCGAAAATAAGAGATCAGATGCCGGCGAATCGTACCTTTCATTTTTATGGGCAATGCGACGATGCGGTCAAACTGAGTTTGGCCAAATCATTGCCACATTGCTCATAAACTGCGATATCTCAAACGTCAAATATCTCCAGTTTCTCAAATGTTTTTTTTAAACAAAGTCATAACTTTAAAACTAAACGAAGTTTAAGGGAGTCATAAATGGACCGATATATGTATCGGTTGACTGAGGCGCCTTCATGAGCTGACGTCCGATCTTATTCTCATAAGCGTTCTGCAGAGAAACCCAAAGTTTCCTAAAACATGCTACGGCGGTAAGTTCCTCGGATTTTGCAAAATAATTTTGCTGTCTACTTGCAAAGGTTTTCCATTTGTAATTTGTTTCACATTAGAGACACGAGTTTGACGAACGATTGTTTATACCGTGATGGGTGTTGTAAATTTACATTTTCGCAGAGTCAATATATTCCCAAGAATGGAAGAAGGTCGAAGAACGTACGTAGGTCATGGCGCACAACTTAACTGAACTAATAACGCCAAGTTACCGATAGATTAGCATCCGTTTGTTTGGCAAGAGTAAAAAAATTCCTTCTTTCCTAGTCAAAAATACTCTTTGTTGAGCTACATACTTCTAGATCTGTTTTCCTTTCCTTTTCTTTTCTTTTTAAAATAATACATTTTATATTTCATGCTGTCCCCATAATTCATATGATGTACCCTATTGTCAGGAAGGCTATAGTTCATAAGCCCCCGGCTTCTATATATGCTTCCTTGTCAATACCACCTTAAACATTTTGTACAGTTATCGTCTGTAAGTTATTATAAATTTCTAGTGTATTGTATTATTATTATTATTATTATTATTATTATTATATATCTTTTTTTATGTGGTTAATGGCAAATGAATGAATGAATGAATGAATGAATGCATGAATGAAAAGATTTAGGTCAAACAGATCAACAAAAAATCCCCAACAGAAGTAAAAATTAAGAAAGTATATTATTTGAATATTTATCGACAAAGTTTGAAAATATCTCTTGAATAACAAAGCAACTGCGTGGATGAGCCGTCATGCATAGATAAAACCTGCTGTAAATTGTAAACAAAAATTTAATTTCGGAAATGAAATGTTCGAAAAGCCGACCTTTTTCATGAGATGCCACGTCAAACTTAAAACAAATATGTCCAGGTTTGGAGACGAATTTTACCGTGCTTACCGACAGTGCTAATTAGAGAGACTTGCGCACAGAAAAGTTTGAAAGAATTAGCACCATCAATAGGCAAGGGGCGATGGACCAACGCACATTGCACATTAATGGAAATGTTTTATTGCAAGTTTGCTCAATTCTCCGATATTTTGCTTCCTTGCGAATTCATCGGTATCACATTTTCTCCTGATGAAAGACAGAATAAACAACCCAACGGGAAGTTAAAATTACTTAGAAGCCCTTACAGCATTTTGGGTGTTTCTTGGTGTTTCGGAAGCCATTGTTGGTTAGCGTTTGTGTTGTGGTGTGGGTATTGTTCAGTGTCTTTTGAATCTTTTCTTTTATAAGTTATTTGGTGATCACACCATCCGCAACACCAAGAAACTACCAGCATTTTTATGAGTCATATTTCGGGTCTATTTCGATAACTGACTATCTTTTAAGCCCATTTGTCTCGCGGCTGAGCTTCCACTTGTAAGTTTGGCCTGCCCACGCAGCAAGTGAATATTTGCTCGCGCTCTGCAGTTGATTATTGCGCCTTTCTAAGCAGGCTATTCTTACTGAAGATTTCATCTACGTTTTTACTTAATGGTTTGGCAACTTACAGCCGAATTTCGCTATTTTATCTCGCTATTTTCCTTCAACATTTTCCATTTTAATTTTCCTGCATATCTGGGACCGTGGGACGTTTTTGTCGAACGTTTGTTTAGTAAGGGAAAGTCGCACTCGGGCCACGATGGCCCACATGGCCGGAGCTTAACCCGGTTTCCGTAGCATGAAGCAACTAGGAATATTGCTACTCCCCCCTGGATGGGATGCTAGTCCATCGCAGGGTTACCCCCAGCATTTTGTCGCCGGTACCCATTTATACACCTGGGTGGAGAGAGACAGTGTGGAGTAAAGTTTCTTGTCTAAGGAAACAACACGACGGTAGAGACCAGGCTCGAACCACCGACCTTCAGGTTGAAAGTCCGACGCGCTAACCACTAGACCACCGTGCCGCCCACTTTGTTTAGTAAGAGGTGACGTAAATTGTGTTGTCACAGAGTGATAATATCCACAGGAAGTACATGGAGAAGGACATTGGTGACAGAACACAATTTAATTGAAGCACTAATGATGATCCTGTTCAAGCTTAAAAAAGGCATAGAAAAGCAATGCTTCAGCAGTATTTGAATGGTTATCATCAAATTTTTAAAATCTTTGTTAAATTTCATAGCAAGATAGATACACACCTTTATTTAAACAGGGTGATCCCTGCAAATTGCTCGAATGAGTCGTTATATATAGCAAACAAAAAATAAACCGTTAGCAAAAAGGAAGTTTGAAATGCATTTCTTTCAAGATCTGTCAATATCAAAAGACAAATTCACAGCCATAAGTTCAGTCCATACTCCTAGAGTTACAATCCACAACCCATTATTCACAGTCCTATCCACATTGCAAACATTTTGGATTATTAATTCCACCTTCCACAGTCTATTATATATATATATAGGCAGTGCCTAACAGCGTAGCACTATGAACAAGCTTAACTTATAGGTGAAACTTAACTAAGGTGAAACGTCGGAAGCACAAGAATTAAGATTGGCGACCGGGCTATTTTTCAATTTTAGCAATTCTCAAAATACAGTATTACCCGAACGTCTGCACAGTACATTTAGACCGTAGAAAAGTTCACAAAAACAACTTTTCTCCGTCTAGAATAACAGGTACGACTACTTTTCGAATAAAATACAGTTTTTGTTTGTCAAAAATTGTCCGAGAAACTGATTTGGAAATCAAAATTGCAAAAATACACAAATATATTTGCATAAGGCGATGCGAGTGAAGATATAACTGTACTATAAAATCAAAGTCTTGTTTTGTTTATAAAATCGCTTTTCAATCTATCTTCTTTCGAAAAAAATTATTCAAATTTCCGTTTATAATAGTTTACGTTTAAAAGCAAAACGCGTACCTCAAGCTTTCTTCAATGAAATTCAAGAAATCGATACAACTGAATGTAAGCACGTTTTACATATCTTTTCTCCAAAACTAACAATACATAATCGAAAAATGTAATCTGTTTTACCTTTAAGTCCCTCGCTTGCTTGGAAATTCAAACTCCGCTTCTGGTTCTGAAATCCGTAAAAAACAAACATCTCCGGCATTGATACTAGCTTTAATTTAAAACGAAATCAGGTTTAAAAATAAGCACTTAGCTGTATATTCCTCCAAATCGGCTTGATTTGCAGTTTCGAAGCCTCAAATGCGGTATTGACCACTGTTTGAAAAAATGTGAAACTTTAAACCGTTTCCTCCGCTCAGTACACACAGCAAAACATCATTGAAGTGCTTTCCCAGCTCACGTGACATTCGGCCGTGTAACCGCGCGAAAAAAACCTCGCTTTTGTTTAAACATGACGTCGTACGCGCATGTTTTGCGACGTCATACGCGCCCGCGAGCTAGTCCTGCGCGACGGAGCTACAGTAGTCCTGCGCGACAGCGGCGGAGGGCGGCGGGCACACGCGCGCCCGCGAAACATTCCGCTAGCCATGACCATGAAAAATGACGGGCATAGGTTCTATGACTATGGGGCTACGAACCCGGGCCTTTGGCCCGGCGAGTGCTCCGCTATAATCTACAGTTGTCCAGTCCTGAATACATTTTTTTTACTCTGATAGGCGTCGTTAACACGTGTAAAGCCGCGAGTTCTGCTAAAGCACAGGCATTGCTGAGGGTCGGCGATAAAAAAAAAATTGATAATATGCTTATGAACAGGAGCAAACGATTTTTTAACCCGTGAATACGCGCATGCGTAATGAACGGGTTAACGAGAACGGAGACAGATATGCAAATGAGCACTCGCTCGCTCCTTCCATCAGCTGTAAACTTAATGACGAATGCGTTTTGTAACAAGAATAACGTGAATCCAGCGATAACAATAACTAAATTGTTGTAAACGAATATAAACAACAGTAAGCTTAAAGATGTTTCGCATTTGGCAACGTTAAAATCGATCTAAAAGGATTTTTCAACCGAGACACGCGTTTTGATGCGTATCGACCTTGAAGTAATTAAATTTATCGTGTTCGAAGTCAGTGAGCACGGTGGCCGAATGGTGAAAAGCGCGTGCCGTTCTTTTTTTCTTTCTTTCTTCTTCGGACCGAACATCACGAAAGTGATGAACTGTATTTTTCTTTTGCGTTTGTCAAAAATCCTTACGTTTAATTTTAAAAAAAAAAATATTGAACCGTGTCAGTGTGAAAACACAAGCGTACCGCAATATTGCGTTACGCGTCAGCATTTCTTATTCACGGGTTGGCTCTTAGGAGCCTTTGATTTTTGATCTTTAGTATGGAAAGAGCTTCGCAGAAAATAACCTTTCTTTCAAAACAATCTTAAAGAATTTGTTCTCAAGTTGTATGCTGTGTAAAAAAAAAACGTTCACCTTTACGGGGAAAATGTTGGGTAGACTAAAACCGCAATTTGACCAATATATCGGAAAAAAACTTAGTTATGCGCAATCGCCATATATGGCTACGGCCCACTCAAAAAAAGCCTTACAATTAACTATTAACTATTAACTATTAACTACTAACTAGTCATTTGTAACCCCGAACCCAAACATCCGCGATTGGTGGAGATTTTACAGAGCAATAGTGGGGGAAATACGATGTCTTTACACTTTTTTTTTTTGCACCAGCCACCAGGGGAAATTACCAGAAATGTACGGCATCGCCTATCCCCGGGGTGGGAGTGGGGCTTCCCTGCGCCCATTTGATGAATTCACGCCTTGCTCGTGAAAGAAACATCAGCTTTTTGTACTTATTAAGTGACTGGGTCTTCCAATGGCGTTTTGATGGGACTGTTCAACATCTTACTATAGGTTATTATTATTTTCTGGATTTTTAACTGCTTTACAATAATGGCAAAACGTTTTAGAAAACAACAACAACAAAAATGTCTGTAGAAACACCTCTCCGTCATTAACCCGGCTTATCGTTTTTGCAGCGCGTGTTTACCAATGGATGCTGCTAGTATGCTATCGACAAATTTATATGAAGCTATAATAATGCAAGCTATTGGCCACAAGAAAGAGACTTCTTTTGTGGAACAATCCTGCCAGCGCCTTACTAGAAGAATTTTGTTTTCCTTCTTTTTATTTGCAAGCGAAGTGTGGATCTCTCCCTGGCCTTGGTTCACAATTCAATGAACTTGCAAAAAACGAAAAACAAAAATTCCCATACCCCGGGAGCTGCTTCTCATGATGGCTTAAAAGCATCCCTATTCGGCCTGGGCTTTTTTGAGTTCCTGACACAAGAACTTAACGTTACTTCAAAAACATTAAGGCTATGACAATGAAACCTAGAGGGTACATAGTACTCCAAAACTGTCTCCTTTGCGGTCAGCACAATGGAAAGATGACGTCATGTGACGTAGTTATTGGGTAATTAAACATAAGGCCGCCATCTGGATCCACCATCTTAGATTTCTGAATTTTTTTAAAATTTCTTAAAAACCGTCCAAATTGACTTAAAATTAATCAAAACCAATCAATAAACGCTAAGTGACGTAAAAATGTAAAAGTTATACCAATAAACATTGTTTTTCTTCATTCAAAGGAACAGATTAGCACATTTCAAAAAACATGGCTGTCGAAATTTTGTCGCCATGGAAACATCAAGTCACGTGATTTATAAATTGTCATATGAAATTGTTGCCAGATAAATTTGAGGAAAAGTCACAAAGTTTGATGGCGTTTGAATAGATATTAAAGAAGTTATGAATGTTGAAAGTTAGCGCGGGTACTTTGTGCCCCCACCCCACCCGAATAGGGTTAAGCGAAACGCAGTCACATTCCCAAGATAAAAAAAGTGTTGATTTGGAGAGTGCGAAAATACTATGAGGTACAAATATTAAAAATGTTCGTTTCCATCTATCCTTCGTGCAAAATCGGTGTGCCAGTTTTCTTATGATCATCAACATATTCTTCCGATGTTTTCACAGCGATGCTCCGTCACACGTGACCATTATTTTTGAAAATTTGAATGGAGTTTTCAAGTTTTCGGGTCGGTTTTCTAAATTCATTCCGAGATTCGGAATTCCCGTAAGAATTTTACCACATTTTCGGAAAAAAAGAGCAACAAAATATCATTGTATTTGAAAGGTTACATATCCGAACGATATTAAGTTTTTTATGCGTGTAGCGAAGTTATTTTTCCGTTAACTCGTGACTTTCAAAGTGTTTTCCAGAGAGATCTTCAACGTTTCATTCAAATATCGGACGTTACAAAGAAATATTCAAATGTTTACTTCATTCTTGTGAATTACTGATCACGCCTGACGGAGCATGGCTGTAATTATACAAATGACTTATAGAGCGCACACTGATCACATGTCTTATAAGAATGAGATCGGACGTCAGCTTATGAAAAAAAGGGAAAAAATGAAAAAATTGAAGATATTTGGCATTTGACAGGGGCGGATCCAGGATTTATTTTATGGGGGTGGCTACGGATATATGCTTAAGTCTATAAATATTTTCATTGCCGCAATTAAAAAGAAAACTGTTAAAACCGACGGTCAAAAGGGGGGTGGCTAGCAATCCCCAGCCCCACCCCCCCCTGTATCCGTATCCTCCTCTATTTGAGATATCGCAGTTGAACAATTAAAAAATGTGGCGATGATATGGTCAAACTCAGTTTGACCGCATCGCCGCATTGCCCATAAAAATGGGAGGTCCGATTCGCCGGCATATGATCTCTTATTTTCGCACTGAACTACAAAACTGAAGTCAACTAAAAGGTAGCATTTCGTTCGAAATAAAAGTGTTTATAGCTTTTATATGCGTGCGTGAGTCATATTTCGGGTCTCTTTCGATAAAACAACTTACAGCCCAATCTGTTTGTGGAGTTTTCCTTTGTTGATTTTGCCTGCGCACGGCGCAGGTGAATTTTCGCTAGCACTCTTCAGTTTATTATTGCGCCTTTCTAGGCTGTACTTAGTTCAATATTCATTTACAATTTCATTTTATTATTTGGCAACTTGAGGGAAATTTCGCCATGTCGAAATAAAATTTATTGTGATAAATAGTGTATGCAAGTCATCAATACGAATTTTACAAAATGATTTTGCTGTCTACTTTCAATGTTTTCCATTTGCAATTTGTTGCACATTAAAGACTTGAGTTTGACGAATGATTGTTTATAAAACGGGTGTCGGTAATATACATTTTCACGGATTCGATATCTTCCCATGAATGGAAGGGTGTACTTGGTGATGGCCCACAACTAAACTGAACTGACAACGCCAAGCTACTGATAGAATTTGGGCAAACATATGAACAAAAAATCCCCAACAGATGCAAAAAGTAAGAAAGTGAATTATTTGAATTTTTATCAACGACGTTGAATGAATGAATGAATGAGCCGTCATACATAAAAAAAACCTGCTGTAAATTGTAAACATAAACTTAATTTCGCAACTTGCTGTAAATTGTAAACAAAAACTTAATTTCGCAAATGGAAAGTTCGAAAAGCACTTGTTTCATGAGATGCCACGTCAAACTAAAAACAAATATGTCAAGGTCTGTAGACAAGCTTCACTGAGCTTACCGACAGTACTAATTAGAGAGAAACTTCTTTGTTAAACACACCACATTCTCGTCCCAAGAGCCCTCGTTTCGTTTGGTCAGCGGAAAAAACGAAGGCTCTCATACAAAAGCCTTCCGGATGCACAGGCAGACCACCCTCTGTTTGTGTTTGGAACTTGAGACTTCACGCGACACGATCGGTTGAAATTTTAGTGGAGATATGAAAGTCGCCTTTTACCTTTATGTTGAAGTAAAGTTTCAAGGAAATGTTGATTGAGTCACGCGTGTTGTTTTGTTGCCACTCCGAGCCGTAGAAACCCTTCTCTGGTGAGTTTACTGTTATCGGCCGAAGGTTGGTACTCAGAAGTGTGGGAGACAAGGCAGGCAACACGCAGCCGGCGACCGCTATGGGTGGCTACTTCAAACCGGAATTGTCGCAACATTTTAAAAAAATTCTTACCTTGTTTCACCGGCCTTCGATTAACTACATTTTTCCCCATGTCGTGGCCGAGTTTGGGCTTCATTCGTCAAAAATCATCCGGGAAAAGCGATGCTAAAGTCCTCTAGGTAGGTTTCAAACTATGATCTGTAGCAAACAAAGTGACCAAAGGAATTCTAAACATGGGGTTCATTTTAAATCAGGCAATCAACGCTTTGCGACGGTCGCGAAGCGTTGAAACACACGCGTGACTCAATCAACATTTCCTTGAAACTTTAAAAGGCGACATTAATATCTCCACTAAAATTTCAACCGATCGTGTCGCGTAAAGTCTTAAGTTCCAAACACAAACAGAGGGTGGTCTGCCTGTGCCGGTTCCTAATAAGGAAAATAATATATGTAGATACACGATGGTCAGAATTACGTTTTTTCCTCCTACATAGGTCACAAACACGTGAAGAATTTTCCAAATGGCATGAAACATGTCAGGAAAGTTGATTGAGAGATTCTACATTTTTTGGTGGCAGTTTGACAGTCTTGATGGACATTGTGACGTCACAAAGAGTTTCCAAATTTGGAGCCAAAATTTAGAATTAAGAAAATCTTCGGGAAAACCACATAGAGGTGTTCTGTGATCAGAGTGAAGCTTTCCAGTGAAAACCCCGTTAAATACATTAAAATGGGACAAAGTTACAAGCTATTTTGTGACTGACAGTAAAAGAAGGAATTTAAAGAATTTAATTGTTTTAATACCTTATATGGTAAAACTTTAGGGAGGTTTACAGTTCAAGACAATACATGGAAGTTAAAAGAAAAATAGCGGATAACACGCTGGAGAAGATTTGTAGTTTTTTGAATTTGAAACTCTATAGGTATTTTTACTTGTGACGTCATCAATACGTAAATATGACGTCAACATGGTATGAAATGACGTAACATGCAACCTGACAACCCATGTCCCAAATTTAAAAAAACTACAAATTTGTTTTTATGCATGGTTCGCTTAGTTTCCTTACTGTTTCGTTTAATAAGCTGGAGTTTAAATACCCCTAAAGTTTGACCATATATGGTTAATTCCACACTTTTAGCGGGAAATTTGAATTTCTTTAATTAGCTCTAACTTTGCAACAATTTAACGGATTTAAGTGGGGATTTCACCAGAAAACACCGTTTTTATCTCGTTAATGCGCATGCGCATTAAACGAGATTTCGTAATCAGTCGACGAAAAATGGGACAAAAGTTGTTAACAAAATTTTGTGGACTTTTGTCCGGGGGGATTTCTTCTTTCTTCTTTATAGAAGCTATATTAGGGCATTGAGGATATGGTTGGTTAAAGCGGTTAGGATTTCAAGAAGGGCGTCACATACCGTCACTAAAATTTTTGAGGAACACCCCCGGTCCTATTGTTAATTTCCCTAGGGTATTGAAATGTCATGAACTTGTCATGTCTTACGTTACCTCACCACAAAGGTATTACAGTTCTTATTAAGTTTCGATATCTCACGTTAGGTATCAATCTTTCAAATTTGTTTTTAAGTTTATGTGTCCTAGACGTTCTACGCTGTTTGCGTTTTATGCTTTTTGTTTACTGTGTGGATGTGTCGCAGACGTTCTACGCTCTTTGCGTCTTAAGTAGTTAGAGGCGATCAACCTTTCCCCTGACCAATCAGGAGCCAGGATTTAGCACACGTGACTTCGGTTAGCCAATCAGAGACGACCACCGAAAATCTGTACACGTGCAATGACATCATGGGTTTTTCATGAAAACGGAAGTGACCTTGGGTGGCGCTTGCCTGAGGGTGGGAGACCGCTGACCGGAAGTGACCGTATTTGGATCGCGGGCTCAGGAAAAGACCGCTGACCGGAAACAACCTTTTTTGGGATCGCGGGCTCAGGCATTGGAGTGGGTCCCAGATCCCACTCGGGGGATGGGTTCGGGGCTCGCTCGGGGATGAGTGACGGGACGCATTGGTTCCGCTCGCGGGGTGGGTCCCAGATCCCGCTCGGCCAGAGAGACAGAAAAAAAACCCAGAAAATAACACAAAAAAATGACTTTTTTAATAGTCACACAACGAAAAGCTATTTTTACAAGCGGGGACATGGGTTCATCCCCGACTGGGATAACGCCCCTTTTTTAGTAGTCACATAACGAAAACAACAACAAAAGCTAGTTAACAAGCGGGGACATGGGTTCCATCCCCGAATGGGAGAACGCCCCTAGTTCGCCCCTAGTTCGCCCCTAGTTCGTCGGCTCAAAGTCACGTTGCCCTGGATTCGTGTCCGGGTTTTTCTTCGCGGTCGCCCCTTTTAATTAAACGGTGAGATCGTCGTCGGGTCGAAGCCAACTGAAGCCGTAAGGGAGAGTCTTGAACGTGAATTCGTCGCCGATGACGCGTTTGTCGTAGACCACCCCCCATCGTTTGTCCCTGCGAACGGTGGTCAACGTCTTGGCACGCTTGTCTCTCTGGATGAAATGGGGGTTGGGTACGTTGACGGTGTGCGGTTTGGGGAGAGGTGAACGCAGTTCGAGGAACAGGGTGTCCTTCATGGCTTGAAAATGAAGGTGTTGTTGTCCGCGCATGTTCAAGGTGAACCCGCGAATGAACTCTTGATGGGCCTCGGTGTTGAAGAAATGCGGGAAGAAACCTTTCTTGCTTTCCGTCAGATTGAACGTGGCGGCAAAGGCGGAGAGGGCAAAGGGGAGGAAACACAGACTGTCCTTGAACGTCAACCGTCCGGCTTTCAGGCTCAAGATTTTCGATCCCACGCAAATTTGATCTTTGACCTCGATGCGATTGTCGTAGAGGTACTGGAGGATGAACATCCCGTCGTAACCTTTGAAATTGTGAAAGATCACAATGACTTCCCGCGGTTCGCCCAGCACCTCCGTTTTGGAAAGCAGCCAATCGTAAAATTGCCCGGTGCAATCGCGACCGTAAAACACCAGGGCGGGCACGGTGTCGAGGTGATCCTCCCCTTTGGCGCAGATGAGGATGGGCACGTGCAATTGTTCGTCCTGCGTGCATTCGTAGTCCGCATACACGAAATAGGTCGGTAATCGGGGCCGAGTCTCCTCCTCCTCGTCTTCGTCTTCCTCCGACTCGGGCTCGTTGGCGGCTAGGAAGCGGACGGCGTGGGCGGCGTGACGCGGGGCAGGTCTGGCGCGTTTGGCGGGAGGCGGTCCCGCTGCGGCTTCCTCCTCCGGGTCTGGATCGTGTACCGGGTCAATGTAGCAACGGTGGGTGGTGACGTCCGCATAATCCTTGCAGGTCTTGCAAAAATATTCCTCGCACTTGTGGGGACGTTGACGTTTGCGTCGATTTTCCACCAGTCGAGGGATTTGCAGCAATCCTCGCACGTTTGGAGATTGGCGCAGACGGAGTGTTGCGGGGTGTCGGCCCCTTGTCCGTTGGGCGAAAACACCCGGTGATTCTCGTAGCAACGGTCTCCGTAGAAACAGCGTCGACAGTCCGGGCAGGGACGTTGCGTCGCTCGTGGGGGTTTGCTGTGGCCCGGGAGGAGTGCCAGGTAATTGCGGCAGTCTTTCTGTTTACAGGCCACGCAACGTCGTTTCACGCAGGGATGATGCGCAAAATCCTCGTGGTCGTACCCCTTGTCGCACAAGCGGCAATAGTAGCCGCGTCCGAGAATGGCGGGGATGGATTTCAACCCGTAATAATGATCCTCGTGTTTCAAGAGAAACAGGTAACGTTGGTCGGCACGTTTCTCGCCTCGTCCAAAGATCACTTGGTACCCCACATCGGCGCTGAGGACTTTGATGTGATAGTCCGGCAACACGATTTGGAATTGATGGAGGGCCCCCAACCCGCAAGTCCCTTCGGGAACGCGAGCCAACGCGTGCAAGGCTTTGGCCAATCGGGTTTGACCTTTTCCTCCTCCTCTCAAGGTTTTGAAACCAATCTCTGGCGTCCGTCGACGCGGGGGATCTTCGTCGACCCACGCTTGCATGGTGACGAGGGCCCGAGCGCAGCACAGCTCGTCCCGATTTTTGATTTTAACGACACACTGTTTCTTTTCGAGAAAGGTCAGGATGGGGACGTTGCCCGGGACGGCTTCCTTTCGGCGTCCGCTACCCCGTCCGGGATCCTTCACGGTGGTGATTTGCACTTTCAAACGATCGTCCGCTTTGAATTGTTCGTTCGAGTTTAATTTCTCCGCCATTTTTTGCAAGAGGAGGGTGACCCGTTGACTCTGTTCGCGCCATTCCCGCACCAGCACGTGAAACGATTGAAAGGCGTGCAGAAAGCTGGGATGTTGCATGGTAAACAACACGTGATCATCGTCGGCTAACTGTTCCTCCTCCAATTGGCGATCGATCGCCCGACGCAACGCCTGTTCGAGTTCGTAGCCCACATCGTATTGTGGGGGTTGTAAGAGTTCCGTGCGAGCGTGGATGGTGGCATCGAACACCCGACGTCGTACTCCAAACTTTTGAACGCGTCGATCCGTGCCCGGGGTGAGTCGAAACTCGAAGAGGTGGCCCCGGTTGCTCTCTTCCGCGTCTTCCATGGCCTCCAACAAGACGTCGTCGTCCAATTCTTCCTCCTCGCGGTCGGCCATTTTGAAGGGTTTAACACTCGACGAAGAGGACTAGGAAAAACAACTTGTCCCGATCGGCGAGGTTGAACAGCGTTCTACAGCACCGACACAAATGGAGTTGTCGCGAGTTAAACCGTCGGCGTTTGGCTTCCTTGACGTCACGCACGAATAGGGTGATGGTTTCCCCTCGATAGGTCTGCAATAGGGTCAATGGATCTCGGCCCCTGATGCGAGAGACGCGACAGTGAAAGCACTCCATGCGAAAAAGGTCGTCGTCGGGCGGTACCCGCCCTCTTATTATACTCTCGAGGAGAAGGACAATGCATGCTGGGGAAGGAACGGGGTACCCATGGGGGGTATGGGTCTTAATTTTTTTTAACTCGCCCCAGACCCCGGCCGGGAGGTGCGCGGGGATCTATATAAAGGCCGAGGGCTTGGCTTCAAACTCACACCAAAAATCCCAACTGTCAAGATGAATGCTGTCGATGAGCATGTGACCATTTTTTCGGTCGAGATGAATGAAGAAGAGAGGAGAAGAAATGAGTGGGAAAAGAAGAAGAAGGAAGAGAAGGAGGAGGACCGAAAGTGCATCATATGCCTGGAGGAGAAGAAGCTCAGTGTGCGAGAGTTTAGAAAGAGAGACGGGACGCTGGCCAGACAGTTTTACCGCGCGCGGGCCAACAAATTGTTTTGCTGCAGTGGCTGGTGCCATGACAGTTGCCTGTTGAAGTGGGTAGAGGAGAACGGGAGGCTGATGCTATTATTCAAGTGCCCCCATTGCAGATCACTGGGGTGTGATTTCGAGGAAATTTCTGCCTTCCGTGACGGTGAACTGTGAAATAAAGAAAGACACTGAAAGAAACATTTATTTTCAAAAAACATTTATTTCATTTCAATGAACATTTTAATTTTATTTTACAAGAAACAAATTTAAAACGTGTGAATCAAAACACAATAAAACAGTTGTGGTTCAAAGTCTCATTTTGCAGTGTTCTCATTGTCTCATGGGGTGGGCGTCAATCAATAATAATCATCAAAGTGTCAATGCAGTGATTGTAGACAGCCCACGGTGCGCTCGAATAATCCGGCGACGGCCTCTTTCCATCGGGGGTAATTGTCCACATAGCGGGAACCCACAATGGCACTCTGGGTGTGTAAGAGGGGAAAATTGCCGTTCCCCATCGCGTGAAACGTGGCGGTGCCATAGTTGTACTTGTACCATCGCGATTTCTCCAGGTCGTAGGCAAAGATCTGCCGATGCAATTGCTTGGCATATTCCACGGTCCACCCCGTCCCTCCTTTCATCTGTTTATGGTTGAAGGTAAAGAACCCAAACGCGTAGACGCCGCCGGCCCGTGCCGCAATGTGAAAGTTGCGTTTCAAATATTCGGCCGTGATGGCGTTGGAAACCCCTTTTCCCAATCGAGTCTGCGCCGTGATAAAGTAACTGTCGGCTCGGTTTAATTCTTCTTCCGTCAAGGGGGTGATGGTTTGACGGCGAGGGTGATGGGGTCCAATCACCACGTCCAAACGAGTCCCGAAATGGAGGGCTTGACGTTCCGCCTCCGCATCCACGCCCGGTGCTCCACCCGTGATGATGGTGTACTCGTTCAAAACGGGAATATCCATGGCCATCGACATGAGGAGGAGCGCTCGTGAAAAGAAATCAACGCAAAAATGAGTCCGAGCCGGGGCAAGCGGGGTCTTTTTATTTAGACCGTCGTCGACTTTGTCCACACGGGACGGTTGGCGGACCAGTGGTATCTGTACGTGGACTGATACGTCATCCCGCATTGTCGTCGCATCCAATCCACGAAATGATGGCATTCGACTTGCGGGCAATGATGACGTAGGGGGTCGGCGTGAAAACCGCAACCTTCCACGCGATCCAAACGTTTCATTTTACGAAACGGGGGACACCCGTAAGTTTCGAGATCGAGGTGGGGGATGCCGAGTCGATCCAAGAGATCTTGTTCCACGTGCCCCCCTTTGAAGGCCACCGTATCTCGTTCGTCGGTGCGGAATCGTTCGTGCAGAGCTCGGATTTGCACGTCCAAGAGCCGGTGGGGGTAAGGCGCGGCGGCGGGGGGTGGTTGAAAGTGGAGTCCGTGAATGTTCCGCATGACCCAACGGGCGGTAATCTTTTCCTTGTCCGACAACTGAACGTACTCGACGGGGAGATGGTAATGGACGACGCCCGAATGCTGTCGCGTCCAATCGCAGTACCCCATTTCGCGGCACAGAAAACATCCCTGGATTTGGAACCCTTCCAGGTCGATGCAAACGCAAACCTTTTCCATGTTGCTTGTTTTTGTTTTTGTTTGAATACGTGCGAGGGAGGGGGTGTGTTTTTTATAGAGACTGGCAGGTGGGGTGGTGGTGGTGGGATTATTTTTAACCAATCGAAGGAGGCCACGTCACGAGGACGTCCGCCAATCGGATACGACCACGTCACGCTACAGGGGGTCGTGGACTTGGCATTTAAGGCGTGACGCATTCTCTCTCGCCCTCTTTTTCGTTCCAGTTACTGTTGTCGAGAAGAAAAAAGATGAGTATGAGTCGAGTACCCACGCAACCGACTCCCGTCGCTGCACCTAAAAAACGCAAAAACCCCACCGACTCCAATGCCAACCCAAAGAGGAAGAAAGTGAACAAGGAGAAACGTTTGAGCAAGAAAGAAATGGCGGCCTTGAATCTTCCCGTGGAGGTCTTACCACCACCGTTTCCCTCTGAAAACCAAGAAGACGAAACTGTCGCCATAACGGTACCACAATCCAAAAAGCTCGAGTCAGCCATGGAAGCCATCTTTGGGATTCAACCTACGAATGGTGACACTTCCACCGGAGAAATGGTCCTCAAGAGTATCGCCAAAATAAAGGCACTGGAGGATAGACTGAATGGGGGCCCCGAAAAGCAACCTCTCCAAGATCCCCCTGTTTCCGATTCGCCTCCCTTGTTGACCGAGGAAGAAGAGAACGAGGCGGATGCGTTTCTGGCGAGCCTTTGCAAAGACCCGGCTCTTTCCACCCTGGTGGACGCGGCCACGCAGACGGACCCTCCACCTCAGTCCCCCGTCGTCGTCACCGATTTGTCGTGCCCCATTCACGAGTGGGAACCCTTGTGCCCGGGCAGTTGCGGGGACTTTTCTTACGAACGTTGCGGTCACGAGGGATGTCTGGTGTTCATTCCCACCCGTCACTTGGACACGATGTTGAAAGAATTGAAAGACCATCTTCACCCCGCCCTGAAAGCCCAGTGGTCTTCCTTGCGTTGCGACTGCGGGTTGAGACCGAGAATGAAACTGAGTTTGTCCCCCAAGAATTACCAGAAGGTGTTCCTGACCTGCGGCGTCAACCAGAAAGGCGTGGAACAGTTTGGCAAAGAACGCTGCGGGTATTTCCAGTGGATCCATTGGAAACCCCGCGTCAAGAAAGAGGCGTACGACCCCGTGCCGTGGACCTCTTGGGAACCACCCCTGGTCGACAAAGAAAGCAAGCCAGAAAGAGAGCCAGAGATTCCCCGGTGGAACAAGTTTTGGCGAGGAGGGTTCGTGGTGGCGGGAACGAAGAACACCATCGCCTATCCCGAAGAATTCAGAAATTTGAGTTCTCGCCCTTACCTGAAGGAGGCGTACGAGATGATGAAACAGTTTCCCCCCAAAATGAAAAAGATCATTTACGTGCAGGCCTTGTGGCGGTACCTGAAAGAGGAAGACCCTTCGTTGGAGATGTTGAGGGATGTGCAGTGGTTAAAAGACAAGTACGTGCCCGACGAGCCGACCCCCACCTTTGACTATTGGATGCGTCGAGCCGCCGAGAGGTTGGCCAGAGCCGCAGAAGAGTCACCCCGTGGCAAGTACAAATACGTGTCAGACGGGATTGGTTCGTTTTGAACATTGCTTTTCTTCATGTAAAAAAATATGATCTTGTTTGGTTGATTAAAAAAACATGTTGTCACGAACATTCACGGTGTGGTTGTTGTTGTTTGTTAACGATAAAAGTCCCCTTCCCTCTCCCTTTTGTTACAAGTGCCTCGGATCCCCTTGCCGGCGAACGACATGGCCCCGCGTGCCAAATCCCAAAAAAAGCGAGCCTCGGTCAGTTGGGGAGAGGTTTACGAATCCCCCGAGAAAAAAGGTAGTTTGGGGGGCGTGCAACGATTTGCCCAGCAGACGGGGTTGCCTCTGGCGCGGGCCAAACGCGTCTTGGAAGCGCTCTTGAGTTATACCCTGCACAAACCGCGTCGGAAACGGTTTCCCACCACCCCCGTGATCGTGTTTGCCCGCGACGAACAATGGGTGGCCGATTTGGTGGACGTGTCGGCCTTGAAGAAATGGAATAAGGGGTACCGCTACATTTTGACCGTCATCGACGTCTTGTCCAAGTACGCGTGGGCGGTGCCTTTGAAGAACAAGACCGGTAAAGCCGTGACGGAAGCCTTTGCCTCGATTTTGCGAGGGAGTAAAGGACGACAACCCTTGCGTTTGCAAACGGACGACGGGACATAATTTTACAACCGGACCTTCCAAACGTTTCTGAAAGAGCGAGGGATTGCGCTCTTTTCCACGCGCGGGGATAGCAAAGCCGCCGTGGTGGAACGATGGAATCGCACGTTGAAGGAACGCATGTACCGCATGTTTACCGCCCTGAATACGCTCCGGTACGAGGATCGGTTGCCGCTGTTGGTCCGAGGGTACAACGCCACCCCGCATCGAAGTATTGGCCTGCCCCCGAACCAAGTGACCCGCGCCAACGAACGCACCGTGTGGGATCGCTTGTACGAGAAACGGCTTCGACGGCGGAAACGTCCGACATTGAAGGTGGGAGATCGCGTCCGACTCAACAAGAAACATCGTCCTTTTCAAAAGGGGTATTTGCCCGGATGGACGGAAGAAGTGTTCATCGTGCAACGCGCCCGAGGAGGCCCCGTGCCCACTTACAAGATCCAAGAGTGGGACGGGACGCCCGTGGAAGGGACTTTTTACAAAGAAGACGTGCAAAAAGTCCAGGTGCCGGACGATGCCGTGTTTCGGGTGGAAAAAGTGCTTCGACGACGAGGACGGAACGTGTTGGTGCGTTGGAAGGGGTGGCCCAGCAAATACGATAGTTGGATCCCCAAACGCCATATGACCTCGCTATAAAGAGGGGCATCGCACACCCAGACTGGCTACGAAGTCGTCGTCGTCGTCGACGTCATGAATCGCGTGGTGCTCCTGAGCGATGTCTCCCCGGAATTTCCCAACAACACCCCGGATGCATTCAAGGTACGATTGGCGGAACCGCTGGCGTTGGATGGGGATTGGGAAGTGGGGTTGTTGTCCCTCTCCACCCCCGATAGCGGACGGGCATTGACGCACGTCGCCGGGCTCGAGAAGGATGTCATGTTTGTGCTGGCTTACACCCTGGTGGATACCCTCGATCAACCGACCCTTCACAGTTACATGATCAACGGCGATCGTTTGCAAGACGAGCAATTCATCAAGAATGGGGTGGACATGATGGCCTCCATGATTCGACTCTTCGAGCGGGAAGCCTTTGCCCAAACGCAAGCACTGGGACGTCGTTTGGAGAAGGCCCGTCGACCCACCTTTCATTGGGAAGGCCCGTCCTTGGTCGTGGAACATAAACTGTTGGAGCACATCAAACCCGTTCCCACCAACCCCTTACTCGGCATTCGATTGATGGTGAATAAAAGGTTGGCGGTGGGCATGGGGTGGTTGAACGCCGAGGGGACGGCACTGGGGGAAAATCTTCACTATTCCCTCCCATTTCAAGAATCCAAGCAGTCCTTCTTTTTTATCAAGGACACGGAACTGGGCACGACCAAGATAGACGAGACAACGGAAACGCCCATCCTCTGGCACGCGAACCGAGGGTACCTGTCTCTCTCGCTGACCGTGAATTGGCACTTTGTGAATCTCAACGATGCCTTTGCCGAGTACGTGGGGAGTACGGGACGACGCTTCTTCGTGTACACGGATCTGGTGGAAAGCAATCGGATGGGCGGTCAACTCCACCCCTTGATTCGAGAAGCGCATTTTCCCAAAAGCGGAGAAGGGGTGCAGTTCTTTGAACCCTTGCACATCCAATGGGTCCCCTTACGACGCCCCTGGATCGATATCGTCGAAGTGCAACTGGCCGACCCGACCGGGACCTTGGCAAAAATGAAAAAAGGCCAAACCGTCGCCACCTTCTCGTTCCGCAAGGTGACGGTATAAAAAAGCCAGCCCTCCCACCCTCCCTCGTCGATCCTCGAGTGTCGTCATGTTGGGTGGCAGTTTAACGCGTTATCATCCCCCCTCGACGAGAACGGGGACGGGGCAAGGCGGAGGTGCCTTCATGCAAGATTTGATCAAATTGGCCACCCCGTTGCTCGCGTCGTCGTTGCGCGAAGGAAAAGCGTCGCTGGACCGAGGTCAATCGTGGAAACAGGCGGGAAAAGCGGTGTTTGGCGCCTTGGGACGAGGGGTGAAACGAAAAGCCCTGACGAGCAAGCAAGGGATCTATAAAAAAGCGGCGAAACGAGCCCGAGACATTTTCGGCGAGTGAAGACAGAAACATTAAAGAAAAAAACAGCACCACCACCACCATGGTCCACCCCCTGGTCGTGCAATCGCGACCCCGGCATCTGACGGGAAGGGGACGGTATAAAAGTCCCGTCCAACGCGGGGGTTGGATCTCGTCGGATGTGGCACCTCCCCCGGGGTATTGGTTCACTCGACGACTACGTCAACGCGGAGGTTGGATCTCGTCGGACTTCGCGCCTCCACCGGGGTATCGGTTCGCCAGATACATAAAAAGGGTCCACGTGCGTCCACGGCAACGCAAACGTACACGTCCCTGAACGCAACCATGTCGTTGGAATTGTTTACGATTCCCACGGCCGACATTGCTCGGCAGGGGTATCGGATGGTCAAGTACAGTCCGTCCACCACGGGCATCCGACCCATCACCTTCACGGTGCAAGCATTGGACGATTTTTGCGATTTGGATCGAAGTTATTTGGAACTGGAACTTCGTTTGCCTTCGGCTTCCACCAACGGCCTGGCGGCGGACGCAAATGCCGCCTCGGACGCCGAAAACACCCGGTTCGTGTACGCGGTCAACAACATTGCGCATTCCATCTTCAAACAAATGAACCTGCGCTTCAATGGAGCCCTCATGAGCGAACAGACGGACACGTACGCGTACAAGGCATTCCTAGAAACCATCTTGAATTTTAATAGAGAGGAAGGAGAGACCTTGCTGGCCGCGCAAGGGTGGGTGAATCAATTGGATGTCGTCCCTCGGATCCAAGCCACCGGCCAAAACGACGACCTGCCTACCACGGCCGGATGGTTGCACGATTCGGTGCAAGCGCTGAAAGCGGCCTCCGTGCGATTTCGCGGCAACCAGACCGTGACGTTCCTGATCAAGCCGCACCTGGAAGCCTTTCACACGGGACGTCTTCTCACCCCGGGCGTAGAAATGGTCTTGGAACTGTTTTGCCATGCCCCGGATTTTTTCACGTTTGGCACCAAGACGAGTGGCACGGGGGTGAAACGGATGGTGACGTTGAACCACGAGGATCTGAAAGTGACCCTGCATCTGTGCCGCGTGAGTTTGAATCCCACGGTGTACAGCGCGTTGCAAACCGATCGAAAAAGCAAGCGACAGACGGCCAAGTACCCGGTGGTGAGAAGCGAGATCCGGTCCTTTTCGTTCGACGGACGGACCACCAAATTCACGGAAGATAACGTGTTTGTGGGAAAAGTGCCCGATCGGATGATCGTGGCGTTGGTGGACAGTCGAGCGTTCAACGGCGATGTGGAATGGTATCCGTTTGCTTTTCAAAAATTTGGGGTGACCCGCATCAAGCAAGTGGTGGATGGCGAAGAATACCCGTACCCCACCCTGGAATTGAATGGAAACGATAATTTGAAAGATTTGAAAGGCTACCGTCGGTTCCTGGAAACGTGTGGACGGTTGCAGCACCACGGTTCCTCCATGGTGAGACCGGAGGATTGGGGGCAAGATGGACAATGCACGTTGTTCGCGTTCAACAATGTCCCCTCGGGCGTGGCGGACGACCCCGAGTACCGAAACCCGAAACAAGCTGGCAATTTGCGCGTGGAAATTGATTTCCAGGCTGCTCTGGATACCAATATCACCGTGTTGGTCTGGGGCGAGTTTGAAAATCTATTTGAAGTGGATGGCAACGGCGCTGTCTTGTATAACCTGCACCGTTAGCTGAAGAAAACAAGAAAAGAAGAAGAAGAAGAAGAAGCATGGAATTTGTAGCGCTGAGCGATACCGTGTTACGCTACCTGGCCAGGGACGACGACGCCTTGAAACGCGTGTTTTGGGACGTGTTCCCGTCGGACGGATTGCCGCAACCTCCCACCGTGACGACCCGAGCAGGCTACATCGTGAACACGGACCCGACGGGGGAACCGGGCAAACATTGGCTGGCCGTGTGGACCGAACCGGGACGAGGTTGCGAAGTCTTTGACAGTTACGGGCTGCCCTTGACCACCTACCGGGCCCCGGGCATGCACGAATGGTTGGCGCAATGGCCCACGGTGTTTCGAAGCGGTATGACCCTACAAGCCCTCCGGAGTCAAACCTGCGGACATTACGCCTTGTTGTTTCTCAAAGCGCGAGTACGAGGGGTCTCGTTTGAAGAGTTTTTGGCCGACTTTTCGCCGCACGACCTGGTATCCAACGACGCCAAAGTGGCGCAACGAGTCAAAGCCTTGATCCAGGAAGAACTGAGCGAAGTGGACAATGCCGTCCCCAATCGTCAATGCAGCGTGAGCTTTCAAGAGAACAAGGAACATTTCCACGTGTAAAACAGAGGAAAGAAGAAAAGAAAAGAAAACAGTTGTTGTTGTTATTATTGTTATGGTTGTTGTTAAAAAAAGAAAATAAAACAAGTGGTTGAAAAAAGTGTTTCCGGTGCAACTTTTAATAATGTAAATAATTAAAAAACAGACCCATTTGACAGCGAATGCTTTGATGGTCTAGTGGTAAAGACGCTGCGTTGTGGCCGCAGAGACCCAGGTTCGAATCCTGGTCATTGCATCTCTTTTTCTTTTTTCATCATAAAAAGAGCCATCCCTGGCTGGGGAGGGATTCATTCGAGACGACATGCTGCAAGGGAATCGAACCAAACGACAAAGACGACGACGACGACGCACCACCCGAGGGTATACGGGCAAATCGGGACCCAATCCCTCCTTTTTGACGGTGTTGGGAAAACGCGGGCAGATGAGCGAGACCTTGCGACGTAAACGAGAGCACACGGGCGGGATCTTCACCGTGTTAGCCTCGGCGGCCAAACTGGGGTACCAATTGGGAAAAATGAACTCTTACAAAAGGATGGGCGTGACGGGTGCCGCGGGTCATTATCGCGGTCGACGCAAACCGTGGGAAGTGTGAAAAAAAAACCAACCATGATCACCAGACAAGATGCGCAACACGTGATTCAATGCCTGAGAGAATTGGAATGGGGAGAAATTCTATGCCATCCCGAGGATGTCTTGTGGAATCGATGGGATTATCGTCAGTATCGTCGATTGCGCACCTTGGCCGAACGAGGTGACTGGGATGCCCTGGTGACCGCGCTTCAAACTTGCGGGGAAACTCGCGTCAGGGAAAAAGCGTGGCAACCTCGATAAAACAACGCACCCCTCGATGGTACGATCACTACTTAGCACGATGATTCGTATGCCGAGTAGCGTCATGGTCGGCGGCCCCTCGGGATGCGGCAAAACCCAATTGCTGGACGACCTGTTGACGGAACAACGCGCGTTTCAACGGACCCCGGCTCGGATCGTGTACTGTTACGGGGTGTGGCAACCCCGCTTTGTTGGCATGAAGAAGAAAGGCGTTCGATTTCATCAAGGCATCCCGACCCCCTCTCACTTGGGACAATGGTTCGAGGGTCGAGGGGGCGATATTCTGGTGTTGGACGATCTCATGGAAGAAGGGGGCAACGACAAGCGCGTGTTGGATTTATTCACCAAAGATTCCCATCATCGCAACATCACGGTGTTTTATTTGACGCAAGATTTGTTTCCGCCCGGTAAATTTGCCAAGACCATCAACCGAAATGCGCATTATGTCATCGCCTTCAAGAATCCGCGCGATCGCACGGGTATGCGAAATTTGGCGTTGCAAGCGTTCCCGGACCAATGGCAGGGGGTGATGGACGTGTTCAACCTCTGCACGCAGAATCCCTTTGGCTATTTAATGTTGGATCTCCACCCGGCGTCCGACGATCGGTTTCGGTTGTGGACGAATCTGCGCGAACGAGAAGCGCCTCCGGTGGTCTTTGAAGAAACGGCATGAGTCGTGAAAGTTCACCCTCCCCGCTACTCATTCGCGAGGCGCGGGAGAGCGACGACGCCCTGCTGGATCCGGAATACCTGAACAGATGCAGCGAGTTTTGGCCACGCTGTCGCCGGCCGGAGTAGGCACGAGCCCCCAACCCGCTGCCACGGCGCGTCCGGCGGGAGTTGGGGTGTCGACCTCCTTTTCGTCCCCTCGAGATCTGAACCCGATCGAGTTGTTGCAAGAATTGGGATTGGCGGTATCCCCGCCACGTCGTGCCGCCGCCTCCTCCTCCTCCTCTTCCTCGTTTCGGTCTCCATCGCCGTCCCTGCCACCCACCCCGTCCGGAGCCGTCTCTGGCACGAGAAGGAATTTGGCCATGCATCGGATCCTCAACGCTCCCATGACGAAAGAGGAAGAAACGCGATTGCGGCAACAATACCGTATCACGGACGACGATTTGGAGAGGTACATGGCCACCCTCCCCCCGTACGACGACGCAGGCTCCCCCGCGTCACCTGCCACCGCCCCACCCACGACCGTCTCGGCCACCAGGACGGCAGCAGGCGCTCCCGGCGGACCGGGAGGGTCCCCTTCCTCCTCGTCGTCATCGCCCTCTCCGCCTCGTTCCCCTCGCGGACGTGGCAGACGACCCAGAGGACGTCGGGGTCCCGGCCCGACCAATCGACGGAATCAAGAGGAGATGCGTCGACAAATGGATCTGTTGGCGGAAGATGCCAGACAGCAAGCTCGCAACCGTCGCATACGCAATATCACGCATACCAATACCGTGACCACGGTGTACGAAGACAACGGCGAAGCGCCCACCGTACGACGGACCTCCTCCCGCATCACCAATCCATAAAAAAGAGGGAGGGAGAGAGAGAGAAAACATAGACACACACCCACACTTTGGTGCAGACAGTGATCGCCATGGTTCGAGGCAACGGGATGCGTCGACGCACGACTCCCCGCATCCGACGACGACGGCGTGGAAGGTCCCAACACCAACGGGGAGGAAATCTCCTTCCCGTGTTATTTCGCGACTTGCAACGGACCTTTGGGAAAAAAACCGTGGGCACTTTGGCCAAAGGCGCCTCTAAAGAAGCGCAAGCCTTGGCGTTGGCCAAAGGCAGTGTCGCCGTGGGCAAACAGATGAAACGAGCCTATCAACGGGCAAAACAACGCATTCCGCCGGAACTACGTCGACAGATGCTCTTCCTATAAAAAAACGGAAAGGGGAACTTGCCCACGTCATTGTGGGACGACAGGATGCCAAAACGACGGGCCGTGAAAAGACGTCGACGGCGGCAGACCAGGGAGCTTCAACGCGGGGGTGGTTTGGAACAACTGATTCCCCCCATCTTGCGCGCGGTGAAATCGCTCATGGGAGGTCAATCCGTGGGAGCCTTGGCGAAAAAAGCCGCGAAAGAATTGGCCAAAGAAACCGTCAAGAGTGGGGCGCGAGGGGTGGCCCGTAAAATGTCCAGTACCGTGCGAGGCATCAAACGGAAAGCCACGCGAGCCGCGCAACGCGTCAAACGACGTCTGCCGGGACTATAAAAAAACGACCGAGAGGGCTTGCCGTCGACACTTGGGACCTGGATCATGCCGAAAGGAAAACGACGACAACGTGCCCTGCGTCGATACGGAGTCAAAACACGACGACGACCCCGTAGTCGTCAACACGGAGGCGTGTTTCCTTTACTGGCCTTGGCCGTGCCCGCCTTGATCGCCGCGGGTAAAGCGGTCGCCTTGGGTGCAGCGGGAGGCGCGGCGGGGTTCGGGGCCAAAAAAGCCTTGGAAGCCGCAACGCGTAAATGGAGGTGAAAAAAACAGAAAACAAGAGAAGAGAGAGAAAACCCGTCGTCGAGTATAAAGCGAGCACCATGCCTACGGACGGCGGTCGAACCGAGTGTGCGTCATGCGTCGCATCCATCGTCAATTGCCCTTCTTAAAGAGTGTCTTGAAGGAAGCCGATCAGCATCGACGACAAGAACGATTGCAATTAGCTAATGCGGATCAAATCAATGCCATCAGCGAATTGGCGATGAATACTTTACGGGGCACGGTCCCCCTGTCCCGCGCCAATTATCGAGTGCTACTCCCCCACCGCCAGGCCTTGCGCGAGATGGCGAAAAAAAAGAATTCGATAAAAAGACGTCGAGAGACCATGCAATCGCAAACGGGGGCGCGTCTCTGGCGCGGGTTGAATTGCGTCTGCGAAAGAGCCCTCAAGTCGCGATGAATCGCGTGTCGCACCTTATAAGAAGAACGGAACGACGGGAACAAGAACGTCAGGCCACCTTACAACGCGTGGTGGAGACCTTGCAAAGTCGAAATCGAGACGTGGAGAGGCTCGAAAAAGAACTCGACACGCTTCGCGAGCGATTGAGGCAAAAAGAGGACCACGTGGAGGTATTGTGTCAACATTTGCTGAATCTACGCGATCATCAACTCTGCCGCTACTGTCGAGTCTACGCCGACGTATTGGGAGACGGAAGCGGCAAAGAATTAGCATGAGCGCGTTCCAGGCCCAAGCCGTCACCGACCCTCGACGGTTTCTCCAATTGCAAGAACAGTACAAGCAACGGTTGATGGAAGACAGTCGATTGAATAAGGCGGCGACCTTGGCGGCCGAAGAAGACGTGTTGCTCAACTCCGACCTGGACCCGGGGCTCAAAGTCGCGTTGGCCAAACCCTTGGCGCGTCAAGTGCGCGTGTGGACCAAACGCGTGCGACAACCGGGCATGACGGCCCCGGGCACGGGAGTGGGGTCAACGGCGGCGGAGGAGGAGGATCTGGCCGAGGCGCCCATCTCCACCTTCCTCAAACACATGATAAAAGGACGCACCCCGTCGACACCCGCGCCAGGTCCAAAACCGGCCAAACCGACGGGAACCCCGAAAAAGGTCAGCGTCAAGAAACTCACGACCCCGTCGGGCATTCCGAGACCCATCCGTCCGAGGCAACTTCCCTTTGACACGCCGGCGTCGGCACCCGGTCCGTCGACGTCCTCCTCGTCTCTCAGCGGGACGTTGAAGAAACGAGCCAAACAGACGATAGGGAGTGTCGCGAAAAAAACCCAACAAGTGATCCGAGACAAAGCCAAGGCGGCCCTCGAAAAAAGAGCCAAAAGGGAATTGGAGAAACTCAAGACGAGTTGGTTGGATTGGAAGTGATGGGACGCGGTCAAACACCCAAACGAAAAAGGCAACCGGCTCCCCGCCGACGAAGAGCCATTCGCGGAGGAAGTTTCGACCTTCAAAAGTTATTGGCCAAAACGGGGATCGAATTTCATTGGCCGGGGTATCAATACATGGGCCCCGGAACGCATCTCGCCAAACGCCTGAAACGAGGGGATCCCGGAAAAAATCGATTGGATCGATTGGCCAAGCAACACGACATCGATTACGGTCGTGCCAAGACGTTGCAGGACAAGTGGAAAGCGGACGAAAAAATGATCCGAGGGATTGCCAACCTGCCGGGAAAACACACCCTGACGGAGAAGATTGTGAAAAAAATCATGCAAGTCAAGAAACGTTTAAAATTGTGAAAGAACACTTTATTGTAAAATCCAACGTTGCGTTTAAAGTTTAATAAAATCAACCACTTGTAAAACAAAGAAAAAAAAAGTGTTTTGTGTCAGTTCACGCCTTATTGTCTTTCGAGGTCGAGACTTGGACGCCTTCGTTCACCAATTGTCTTTCGAGGGCTTGTAAGCGGGGATCCTTCTCGAAATACTCGGGGATAACAAATTCGCCGACGTGCTTGTCCATCCCAGCCTGCAAATTGTATTTGGCCAATTTACAGATTCCCTCGCAACAGTTGGGTTCCCAGTCGTAACCGTGTCCCGTGGGGTAGGCGGCATCTTTCTCCTCTTCGCACTCCCTGCACAAAATTTGGTCCAACAAGAGATCGCAGCGCACTTGCCATTGCAGACCCCGACGACGTTCCTCTTTCGTGTCTTTCAAGCACTGCGTTTTCTCCCGTTGCAACGTCTCGACTCGAGCGCGGGCCTCTTTCATGTCTGTCGACCACTGCATTTTGTCCCGTTGGTAGGTCTCGATTCGAGCGCGGAGGGACGAGTTGTCGGTCTTCAAGGCCTCGACGCAACTCGGAATCTGGCTCCAGGGTACCCCACTGAGTTGACACGTGACATCCGCCATGGCATTTCGCAGGAACAGATTTTCTTTTTTCACTTCGTTCAATTCCTTGGTCAATAACACGTTTTTCACGGACAACGGATCCATCGCGTACCCCAACATCGTGCCCGTCCTTTTCTCTCTCTATCTCTCGAGGCAATTTAAATAGAACGGGGTGGGGTGGCGAGAGACCCTGGGACGAGTGAAGAAATCAAGACCCATACCCCCCATGGGTACCCCGTTCCTTCCCGGCATGCATCGTCCTCCTTCCCGAGGGTATAATAAGAGCAAGGGGTTCCCACCGTTTTTCACCCTTCACTCAGTTGTTACGAGCTCTAGTGAAAACCAAACATGGCGTCCAACAAAGTGGTCACTCCCTCGGTGGTGGAAGTCATGCGTGCCAAGCGAAAACGTGTCATGGATGAGAAGGAGACCCGGGCCGCCAAACGCGTGAAAGTGGAACCGGTGGGAGAGGATCCATCCCAGACTGCCTCGCTTCCCCATGGAGAGTCTTATTGGGATTATTTACCCATCATCCTCCAAGAACGCATCCTGGATTTGGCGGCCAGGCAATTGCACCGCGAACGCATGGCACGGGTATGTTTCGACCTTGTATTTCATCGTGTTTGCCAATTTCATAAATGGGTCAAATATTCAGTCAGATGTGTCGGTTGCAACCATTGCTCCCGTCGACGGCGTTACGGGGCCATCGATCAATTATTAACCAAAGTGCGTTCCATCCAAAACCCCCATTCCGCCCATTGGACCAATGGCTATTGCAACGCCTGCCACGACGATTTGATGCAATCCCGGAAACTTTGTAACCTTTAATTTTTTTTCCTCTTTAACTACAAGGTGATGGTCGCAATGGGTGCGACCCTCTCCCAGTCGACGATCGTTTATTGTGTGGGACCTCTCTTGCCTCTACTGCCGGCGACGTGTTGTTAATCTGTAACGCTGTTATTTTTTTTCACCCCAAAAACACAGATCACGGGACAGTTACGGGACTTGTACCTCTGCCCACGCTCGCTATGGTTGAACACCGAAAAACATACGAACAATCCTACGGTGTGCCAACATTGTAATCGTAAAGTCTTCAAGGGCAAAATTGATCGTTTGATTAAAAGAAGGAAACGCGGAGATCACTAATGTTCATTTTTTATTTCACACTGTACAGTTGATTTTAGAAATACAAGACTTGCCCGTTTGCGCCGTTTCTATTTGGGGCGATCCCACTCCGTCATCGTATTGTCAACATTGTTTGCGACGATGGACAGACGGGGACATTGACGATCGTTTTCTTCTCCGTTTCTTTTAGTTGATGCAAGAACTCGGGCAATCCGTCGTGTGTCCGTGCACCAAATGGGTCACCAATCCCGCGTTGCCTTATTGTCAACATTGTCGACGCATAGAACTGTTTGGGCGACTCGATTTTCTCGTCGCCCATTCCCTCGATTGGGCTCACGACGACTTTATGGACAGACACGACGCCGTTTACAACGATGATCATCTCGTTGCTTTTGCGGACAAACGTTTAAATTTACGTTTTTATCAACACGTGTAATTATTTTTTTAAAAAACAATCGTGAATAAATGTTGTTGTTGTTTTTTCAGATTCTGGATCAATTGCTGTCTTTTCGCGTTTGCCCCATGTACCTATGGTCCACGCGATCCTTCTTTCTTTCCTATCCATGCTGCCATTGCGTGCGGGGACTGGGCCTGGGAACCATTGACGATTGGTTGAAATACAAAAAGCGACAAAACCACTCAACGTGACTTTCCATTTTTTCAGGTCATGACGCAATTGACATCCCCGTTTGTTTGCGGTCACACCCTATGGTCCACCCATTTGGTGCCTAAATGGATCACTCCCAATCTTCGAGTGTTTTTATGCCAACATTGTTTACGAAAAAAACACGTGGTTCCATTGACAGTGGTTTCCTCCGTTTCAGGTCATGACGCAATTGAAATCCCTGATCGTGTGCGGCTTCCGACAATGGACCACCCGCAGCGCCGATCCCTGGATCCTATGCAACCATTGCATTCGGTATTTTGCTCTCGGGTCCATTGACGATTGGCTCGCAAAGAACAAGCCGCCGCCACCCAGAAGCTATTGGGGTGAAATCTACAACACACGAACAAATCCATTCATAAATTGAACTCATGTTCCCGCATGTAAATTCTTGTTTTCGTTGTGTGACTATTAAAAAGTCATTTTTTTTTGTGTTATTTTCTGGATTTTTCTGTCTCTGTGGCCGAGCGGGATCTGGGACCCACCCCGCGAGCGGAACCAGTGCGACCCGTCACTCATCCCCGAACGACCCCCGAACCCATTCCCGAGGGATCCCGAGCGGGATCTGGGACCCACCCCGATACCTGAGCCCGCGATCCAAAAAAAAAGATTATTTCCGGTCAGCGGTATCTGAGCCCGCGATCCAAACGAGGTCACTTCCGGTCAGCGGTCACCCACCCTCAGGCAAGCGCCACCCATGGTCACTTCCGTTTTCATGAAAAACCCATGATGTCATTGCACGTGTACAGATTTTCGGTGGTCGTCTCTGATTGGCTAACCGAAGTCACGTGTGCTAAATCCTGGCTCCTGATTGGTCAGGGGAAAGGTTGATCGCCTCTAACTACTGTCTTATGCTTTAGAAATTTCTTTGTCCGCTTTTTGAGGTTTATAGCAGAGTTGTTTTTCAACTGTTTTAGAGCTGACCTCATCACCTGACAGATTGTTTCTTATCTAAACCACAGAAACAAAAATGTTGAGGTGTCATGATTATGCAATAGTATGCAAGAGAGGTGAGATTTTGCCTATTCAGCTAACTAAAAATATTTCGGTTTGATTACGCAAGAGTATGCATTACGGTTTGATTATGCAATAGTACGCAAAAGACGTAATAATTTTGCTGATTTTGTTAACAAAGTTTATCAAGCAAACATTTTAAGAAGAATTTTTCGCCGTGTCTAACTGTCCGGCGGCCGGGCACGGTCTCAAATAGAGTAAATGCCCGGCAGTCAGAAAATTTTACAAAATTTTCACTGAATGGCTCTTTCAAACCTTTTGAGAGTATTTGATGTTCGTTGAGAAATGTCAAGCGATTCCAAAAATTATTTTGCTTTTCCATTTGACGAAATATCCAAGCTTGACATTTCTAAACGAACATCGAATGCTCTAAAAAGGTTTGAAAGAGCCTTTCAGTGAAAATTGTATGAAAATTTCTCACTGCCGGGCATTTAGTCTATTTCAGACCGTGCCCGGCAGTCTGCAGAAATGTTCTTAGTGTCGTAAACATAGCGATCTTATAGTATGCCGAAGCTTGGATATTTCGTCAACTGGAAAATCAAAATAATTTTGGGAATCGCTTGGTAATTCTAAACGAACTTTGATTACTCTTAAGAGGTTTGAGTGAGGCGTTCAGTCGAAATTCTGTGAAAATTTCTGACCACGAGTCTCAGCAGAAATTTTCTAAGTGTCGAGAACATAGCGATCTTATGCTATGCCCAAGCTTGGATATTTCGTCAACTGGAAAAGCAAAATAATTTTTGGAAGCGCTTGACATTTCTAAACGAACATCGAATACTCTCAAAAGGTTTGAAAAAGCCATTCAGTGAAAATTTTGTGAAAATGTCTGTTTGCCGGGCATTTAGTCTATTTAAGACCGTTCCCGGCTACCGGGTATTTAGACACGGCGCATTTTATAAGCGATTTCAGCGTGTAGATTTTTTTTCCAAGAGAGATTTTGTCTATAACACAACAGATCGCCCTTGTTAGTGAACACCATCTTAGCTGAACCGCTTCCAAATATCCCTCTAGCAAAGAAACTGCAGACGCGACCAATTCTAAAAAGACACATTTTACAAACATCTATCAATCATGAGGCACAAACAACGATACAAACATCTCTTAATTTTGCATCAACCCTACCCGTCTGGCTTTAAAAGCCACTGTCAAACAATTTACAACATCACACAATATTATACAACAAAAAACAAACTGTAACCTCAACAAAATTAGCGATTTTCTAAAACCATACATTTTCTAGTAAACATCAATCTATTCAGATTCCTTAAATTCCTTCGAAACAAAACATTCCCATATTATGAAATGTTTTATCACAATCATTGTCACACAACAACTGATATATATAAATACCTTTAAAATTTTTCATAAGAACCTTCTTTCTTTAACCCTATTCAGACTGGGGGGCTTTTCGAACCCCCCCTCCAGTAAAATTGTGATAACTCTTACACCGAAATAGCTATAAGGCTGAAATTTTCTGACTTTTCCTAGAATTTATCTAGGGACATTTTGGTACCCATAACATGTCAGTGTGATTAACCATGTTGCCATGGCAACCGGTTATTGGCACATAGGTTTTCAAAATATTAAAATATGGTGAATTTTTTATTTTAAGATCTTGTTCCTTGACTTATAGTGCATTTTCTTGTTAGAATAGTTTTATCTTGTGATTAGTTCTTGAAAGACATCAAAAATTTTTAACATCAAATATTTGGGGGGGAGGGGTAGGCAAATTTTTCCTCTCTTTTACTTATAGAGAAAAATGTACTATTTATTAAATAACGCTTCTAAGTTCATTGTTTGGATAATAGACATTAGTTTGATACGTGTTTTATACATTCTGACCCTTTTCTTTTTTAGATATTTTTTAAATTTTAATTTAAACGAAAAAAAGGAAATCCAAAGTGGCGGATCCAAGATGGCGGATCCAAGATGGCGGACAATAATTTCAAAATTATAGTTTTATCGCCTTTTTTTCTTTTTCTCGCTTTACAAGTGTGTCCTTGTTTGTATTTATTATGTTTTAATATTAAAGACATGATTTTACAGTTATATTTGATATTTTAAGTATCTGGATGGAAAAATATCAAAGAAACGTCGAAAATACAAAAATGACGTCGTTGTGACGTCATAATTGGGTGTGGCAGGTCAAAACTGGGTGTGAGATTTTCTTTTATGGAGATGAACATTGTGTAAAAATTTCATGGTCCTAGCCTTACTGGTTCCAGAGATATGAAGGAGGGGTCCGAGGAGCCCCCCCAGTCACAGATTGCCTAAAAAAGCCCAGTCTGAATAGGGTTAATTTACGAAATAACTTTGTCACACCGATACCCCTACAACTTTAAAAAATTAACACCCCATCAACGTACCGCCTTAGACATAAAATCTGCACATATTAAAAAAGAGGCAATTTCATTCGAAACGTACTCTCCACTCCTAAAACCAAAAAATATGAACACTTTTTTACAAGAATTAACTTCAAATAGCAATCAAATACAAACCAATTCATTTCTTAAACTTAAAAGGATCCATTTAATCCCTAATAGTTACATGGTAGTTAGCAAACAGATGACACCGGAAATACAAAACTCTCGAATTGAAAATAAAAAAAACAGACAAATAGTATATATTCGCAAATAGCCCATTCATAATTACCTTATGCAGCCATTTCTTTTTAAACTCTCCACATACCAAAAATCAATCTCCGCTTAACTTTGCAAAAAAATTCCACATCGATCCCCGGGCATCGATCTCGATACAGCGTTAAATCAATTCTTCAACAGCCATTGACAAGTAGCTTATTAGTCCATCACAGACATACCGCTAATCGAACACCGGAAAATGAGATATTTCGGTCCTCCCACAACTAAACAAGTTTCAACAAAATATTGCACATCACACAACATTTAATAAACCAATCATAAACAATTTGTCAATGTTGCTAACCCTTACATTTAAAAGCGATTTCCGACAACCCATCTTTAATTCATCTTCATTTTCTTTCAACTCACCAATTAAACGTTATCCTTATAAAAACACAGACCTAGGGATTGTCTTATCAAACATATCAATCAAAATATAAAAGGTATCTCCGCAATGCCGCAATGTTCTTACTTAAAATGATTTACACCTTTTCAGTTCAAAAACAAAAGAGAGTAATCACTAATTTTTCCGTCAAGCTGTAAATCTAATTATAAGACAAATTCGCCGACAACTGCACGAAAAAGTGCTTTTCAAACACTACGAACAATGTCTGTCTTGAATACCAAAAAATAAAACAATAAAGTAAAACCTAAATCTTTTAACAGTATACACATTCTGCAATTTCTTACGACAAAAAATAATGCGAAAACGTTATTATAGTAAGCCCATTGACTAACTATAACATGCCATATGTGCAAGCTGAACCTTCATCTTTCACGCAATCGGCACACCCTTTTATCGCCTAAATAGACACATGACTAACCAACACCACAGCTATCCTTAAAATAACAAACAAGTGGCTACAATTATAAACTCATGAAATTTTAGCACGCTTCGAAATCTTATCATAACTTAACCCTATTCAGACTGGGGGGGGGGGGGGGGCTTTTCGAACCCCCCCTCCAGTAAAATTGTGATAACTCTTACACCGAAATAGCTATGAGGCTGAAATTTTCTGACTTTTCCTAAAATTTATCTAGGGACATTTTGGTATCCATAACATGTCAGCGTGATTAACCATGTTGCCATGGCAACCGGTTTTTGACACATAGGTTTTCAAAATGTTAAAATATGGTGATTTTTTTATTTTAAGATCTTGTTTTTTGACTTATAGTGCATTTTCTTGTTAGAATAGGTTTTCCTTGGGACTAGTTCTTGAAAGACATCAAAAATTTTTAACATCAAATATTTGGGGGGAGGGGTAGGCAAATTTTGCTCACTTTTACCTATAGAGAAAAATTTTGTACTATTTATTAAATAACGCTTCTAAGTTCATTGTTTGGATAATATACATTAGTTTGATACGTGTTTTATACATTCTGATCCTTTTCTCTTTTAGATATTTTTTAAATTTTAATTTAAACGATAAAAAAGGAAATCCAAGATGGCGGATCCAAGATGGCGGATCCAAGATGGCGGACAATAATTTCAAAATTATAGTTTTATCGCCTTTTTTTGCCTTTTCTCGCTTTACAAGTGTGTCCTTGTTTGTATTTATTATGTTTTAATATTAAAGACATGATTTTACAGTTATATTTGATATTTTAAGTATCTGGATGGAAAAATATCAAAGAAACGTCGGAAAAACAAAAATGACGTCATTGTGACGTCATAATTGGGTGTGGCAGGTCAAAACTGGGTGTGAGGTTACATTGTATGGAGATGAACATTGTGTGAAAATTTCATGGTCCTAGCCTTACTGGTTCCAGAGATATGAAGGAGGGGTCCGAGGAGCCCCCCCCAGTCACAGATTGCCTAAAAAAGCCCAGTCTGAATAGGGTTAAATGACACGCACTATTTAGAGTTTCTTAATATAGTCCTCCTTATTTTAAAAAACATTGTAATTGAATTTCGATAATGCCTCAACTGAAAAAACATTCACTTACAAACACTCATAATAATATCACGTTATTCCGTTCTACATAAAATCTTTGTCCCGTATGTACGCTTTGAAAAAATTGAATATTCAATTTTACAGCCCCCCACCCCCCGCCCGGACTTAATTCTGCCTTAAATTATGTTGACGTGTTTCTCTGAATTACATTTACCTCCATTGTCACACATGGCGTTATTGCGTCCGGTTTGAAATATTTGAATCTTCACCATCGATGCATCATAGCTGTTTGGTAATTCTTACATATGCAAGTCGTCACTATTGTATACTATTTAAGCACGACTGAAGACTTTGCAAATCCAACAAAAATCGTCTACCGATGTACGAACTACCCATTTCATTCACAGTCGAAGGCCATTTTCACAGAATATTCTCTGGCATCATATCGCAGCGCCACGTGCATTTTTAAAACAATGTAAGCTGTCAAATGTTATGGTTAAAACCGCTTTGATGACATATCTGATCTACAACTCAAATGAAAATGACGTTATGTACCCCAGGGAGAATACTCCCATATAAAAATGACGGCTTCTCGTACCTTTTAGTGTTTCTATTGAAATCAAGGCACCTTCGACTGTCGAGTCTTCACAAATAACCAAACTCAACTTCACGAAAACAAACATACATTTATACATGACATGACAATAAATACCTTTCTGAAACCCATAACCAACCAACAATACAAATTATTGACACTCTAACAGAAATATACAAACCAAAACAACTCGTAAAAACGATACAACTTTTGCCCCTTTCCGTTTGCCCTTTAATATAAATGTATCCTAACCGCAAAACCACAGAACGGAGTCTCTATAAGCCTAAAAGTTCACTACCTCAATGCCACACGTGACTGACAAAGTCGAATGGCGCGCTTGAATAAACGCAACCCAAAATACCGCTCCTCCAAACCACGAACCTATTCTCACACCACTTATAGAATATTTCACATAACTGTTCACGTGATTTCTAATATCACTGTAAACTAATATGACTCTAAAGACTTCTTATATCATCACATACCATGAAACTTCACCTTCAAAGCCATCCATTTAATAAAATTTACAAAAACTGTTTATTAAAAGTTTGATAGCAAATCTTAGTACAATATCTATTAACAAATAACAATTCACTTTCAAAAAACACGCTTTTTCCAATTCTACATTACTTTAGCTAATTGCATATTCACTGCCTTTCTAAATTGAAAACTTGCCAATACAAATCGCTGCGAAGCCCACGAGAGGGTGACGAACCTACGAAAAGCGAGCGACGAAATCGCAACAGCCCGAGCGACGAAGTCACGAAACCACTTGAATCCAATATGGGGGTGACGTAATGGTGCAAGCTTCGGGCTGCTAAGGGACGGACCATTTAATTTGTGTGTGTGTGTGTGTGTGTGTGCGTGTGTGTGTGTGTGTGTGTGTGTGTGTGTGTGTGTGTGTGTGTGTGTGTGTGTAGGGGGGGAAGGGTTGGGCAATTTCTTCTGCATGAGCATGAATCTTTTTTTCCAGCATCACTATTTGCAATAATTTTTTTTACCTTAATGCTTGAATTTTTTTTCACGTGTTTTCTTGTGCACGATTTTTTTTCTCTTAAATTTCTTCTGCACGATTTTTTTTTCGTAATTGCCCAACCCCCCTCTCCCTCCACAAAAATTAAATGGCCCGTCCCTAAAATAAACAGTTCTCAAATGACTAGATACAGGCCTCTACTCTGAATTCAACACGGCTATGTCTAAAATAGGGAACGGAGAATCGAGGAACGCGGAACGGGGAACGGGAATCTCTAAAATAGGGAATCTCTCAAATAAGGAATCTCTAAAATGGGGAATCTCTAAAATGGCGAATCTCTAAAATAGGGAATCTCTAAAATGGGGAAATGTCAAAAGCAGCTGTTACGAGAAATGATATCACAAGAGTTTTCTGAAGGCGGCCGTAAGTAAAGCTGTCCGCTTACGATAAACATTTCGCTCAGAAGACTATAACTGAAATTCAAGATTGCTACAAACCGTGTTTTGTTTGATATTGTGTGACAGATCATGCTGTGACAGTGTCTGGTTCATCATAAGTTTGACAATGTTTAAATATCCGGTGTCGATTGCGAAACCGTCACACAAGTAAAAAAACTCCAAAAAAATCACTCTGCTTTCTGGTAAGTTTGAAAGAAAAAATAAAATTAACAACTTCTCGTTACATTTTTGAACACCCGGAGAGAACAGCTTGATATATCTGCAAGATCGCGTAAGCTCGCGAACGTGACCAATTTGCGTTTTTTCGTGCTGGAGTATGCCCGCGGTTGGTCCAAAACGAGAAGCACTCATTTATGTCGCGGATCGCGACTGAAAGTCGGATGATAAGTGTGAGTGCGAGTACTAGGTAAAAGGAAACTAGACCCTATTTTAGAGATTCCCCATTTTAGAGATTCCCTATTTTAGAGATTCCCTATTTTAGAGATTCCCCGTTCCCCGTTTCCCGATTCCCCGTTCCCTATTTTAGACATTTCCAATTCAACAATGAATTCACAGCTTGTTTTCTTTCAAAAATATAACACGCCTTTTCTAAATCTTCTCGTTTCTTTCATCTTAAAAAAATCTCTAGCTGTGACTGACAACAAAAAATCACGCTTTCTACAGCCGTTTAGAATCATTAGTTACGCCGTCCACGGATGTATTGAGGACGTATTGAGCCCGAAATCCTTAATGGTCACCTCCCTTACCCATGGGAGCATGAAAACAAGGAGGGGAGACTGAGGTATGAAATGCGCGAGGAGAGGAATTGGTATGGTGAAACAGTTGAACAAGAAACTTGCAAGACATCGGAAGGAGTCTCATCTCAGAAACGGAAAAACCACGCTCCCCTCCAAGCCCCCCCCACACACACACACACACACACACACACACACACACACACACACACACACACACACACACACACACACACACACACCCAGGACGCAATAAACGATCTGAGTTTCAGTTTTTACAGGGTAGAACTAAACAGTTTGCAGAATTTTGGTAAAGGGTGAAATAGAACTTTGAAGAACTTAAGCTCGAAAGCAATTCATTGGAATTGTCTGCAACGCAGCCTGCTATACAAACGGCATTTCTTTTCAGAGAGAAAAATAACGTCTCGTGATATACGTGAGAGAAGGTGAGGGTAAGAAGACGTATTGAGGAACTTTTGTACTTTTACTTCCTGTACCATTAAAAATCAATTACCAAGTGCATATTATCACAGAATCACTCTCCGTCACTTTACTCTGCCCCTTCGGCGTCCGTAATTACAGAGATTAAAACGAGCAATCTTTAAAATGAAAAATAAAAATTCACAAAGCAATGATTATTCGTCCAATTTTTTTCTTATTAAAGATAACAAGCTTAACACAATTCCTGCTCGTCGCTAAAACCATTTTAACCCAGCTTGACGCAATGAAAGCGCCAGCACCTAATATCTTTAACTATCAACATTCTTCTTTTTTTTATTAACCTCACGTTCTAATGCATTAACGAGATGGCTTTAAGAGCCGTTTGATTTTTATAGATTTTATTTATAAAGTTATTTAAGTCAAATACTTAATTCCAAATTTTAGCGCCATGTTTTAACGTCACTTATGACGTCATGCTGTCAATCAAAAGTATAAAACTACCATCAATACATGTAGACTTTCTTTTAGTATGTTTCTGCCAAGTTTCGTCTCATTCGGAATATTTCATAATCAGCTATGTGTCTCTAATGAGCCATGTGGGAGGAAAACACCCATTTCTGACCATCGTGATAGGCTGAGCCTATAACAGCGTCGCTCTCTGAACAGAAAGCCGATAATAAACTTAATTGAGGTGAAAGGTCGGCAACACAAGAATTAAGATTGAAGACGGGGCTATTTTTCAATTTTAGCAATTCTCAAAAACAGACTTACGCGACCGTCTGCACAGTACATTTAGACCGTACAAAAGTTGACAAAAGCAACTTTTTCTCCGTCTAGATACTAGGAAGACTAATTTCCAAACAAAATACATCTGTTGCTTGTCAAAAATTGTCCGAGAAACTGATTTGGAAATCAAAATTGCAAAAAATACACAAACATATTTGCATAAGGCCACGCGAGTGAAGTTTAGAACTATAAAATCCAAGTCTTGTTCTGTTTACATAAAATCGCTTTACAACCTATGAAATGAATGAACAAACACATAAAAATGGACAACACAATCTTCTTTCGAAAAATTTTATTCAAATCTCCATAAGTTTATGTTTAACAGCAAAACGTGAACCATTTATAGCTCATCAAGGCCGAGCTGTCCTCGATGAAAGAAATCAAAACGTCTGAATTTAAGCACGTTTATAAACAATTCTCCAAAACTAGCGAGAAGACAAAGAAAAAGTCAATCACAGATTGACATCAACATAAATTCCCATCGAAAAATGTAATCTGTTTTACCTTTAAGTCCCTCGCTTGCTTAGAAATTCTTTAAATATTTGGTTGTGAAATCCGTAATGAAAACAAACATCTCGGATGTTTTGTGGCGTCATACGCGCATGTTTTGCAACGTAATACGAGCCCGTAAACTAACCCTGTCCAACAAGTTCGCACGAGCGCACGGCGGCTGCACACGCGCGCCCGCGAAACATTCCGCTAGCCATGACCATGAAAAATGACTGGCATAGGTTCTATGAGTATGGGGCTGCGTGCGGGCCTTCGGCCCGCAGAGCATCGCTATAACTTGCTTACATGAGTGCTGATAGCGTTATTGTGTTGCTGTTATTTAAAATGGGTCACCTAGTAGTAATATTTCTTTTCGCCCTTGGGCTTTCTTCAGGATTTCTGCCTCTCTTTACTTGTCACTTAAGCAAGCAACATATTTCTTTAATATTCGTGACCGCTTATAACTTCGTCTTCCAAGACATATACTGATTATTTCAAATATCCACTCGTATTACCCCTCAAACCATCAAATTAGGTGTATACAGTAAGCTAATGAGTTGTCTGATTCTATAAGTTATTTATGAATAGAGTTAATGGTCTTGTGAATAACTTCTTTACATATTTGTAATAAATCACAACCATTAGCGATTACGCCAAGAGGTTGTTAACAGCATTTGGTCTAAGTTCTCCTTGACCAGTTCGAACAATCGATCGCACAATCCTGCATTCCATTCCCTCCTGAAGGCCTCAGCTGTTTTGTTTTCTAGCTAGCTCTTCAAGTGACATATCCGTCTTGAAGCCACGCTGCTGTCGCACTCCTGCGAGCTCTTCACAGGTGTAGTCCTGGAAATGGAAGATTGATCGTATCCTTCGTTTAAATCCCGGATTCAACTTCATGAAATCCTCCATTTGCGCTGGATAACCTGCAAAGATCATCACCGGATTGCACCCGAGCATCGCTTCTATCAAAGTATCCAACGCCTCTTTTTCCATAATCCTTCTCTTCTTCCATAATCCTAACAGCGTAATAACCGATAATAGTTACCTTTTATAGTAGAGCACATCACCGACTATCTATGAAAAATAATATGTTTATGAATGTGTTTTTATATTTTTGCAGATTTTTCCTACTTTTAAATTGCAATGTGAAGGATTAAGCAAAAGATGGAAAAATTGATGCACGGATTGATTATTATGGTGCTCTGGAAACTGCCAGGTGAGTCATGACATGTTATAATTTGTATTGTTTTGTTTTGTTTTGTCGTTTTGTGTGTTATTTTGCTCAATTAACGAAACGTATTTAAACCAAAATCCTTTCTTTCATGCCAACTTTTTAACAATCTCAGAACATACTACGTCAATATGATATTACCAAGTTAGGTTCTTATTAATGGCAACGACCAAGTAAGTAAAATGGTCAACAGAATCCAAGTGTTCTCAGCCTCTGCAAATGTTGACACCATTCACGTACGTTCTGGAAAGAACGCGGAAATTTATAAGCGCTGCGGGGACTGACTGAGACTGAATTAACTGAATCAGATAGTCGTTGTATCTTAAGCATCATCGTCTGGTGTAGTCTTGCCAATTTCATTAATATTGTCTCCTTTTTAAGAAGCAGTTTCTATACTTGGCTGGCATGGTCCTGAAAATACCTAGTAAGACTAGATTAATTCTTATCTTTAGTAAATCCCAACTTTTTACTAAAGTTTTTCGAAAGAATATCACCTCGTTTCCACAAGCCTTCGCCATCTTATTTTTATTGTATATTGACTGTTTATTAATCAAGATGATTTGGTTGTTCCAAATTTTTGTGTGAAAAATATACCATGTTTTGTTACTGGTATGTGGAAGTTAAACTGCCTTGCCCTGTTCTCAGGTACATTAAGGACTGGCTCTAAGGCAAAAAATTCCAAAAAATCAAAAAAAAAATAATATTAAATCTATCCTTTCACCCAGAAAAATTCCATTTAGACCATCTGACAGGAGATAAGAAGAGGTACTTTGGTGGACGTCGTTGTCATGGTAACTGATGACGTCATTAGGCAAGAGTCGTTTAAAGATAGCCAAATTTATAAGCCCTGGCAGCCCAACAAAACGTGCAAATATTCAGAGTTTTCGTTGTTCACATAAAAGTAGAATAGCGGTAATTATAAAACAAACTGGAAATCGTGTCCTGCAAGACGCCTTTAGGAGCCATAATCCTAGCCAAACGATAACACAAGCGAAATACAACTATCGAACCCTTTTTAAGGGGTAATCCTGAGTTAAGGTCTTGATTTCCAGTTTGAAATGTAAAAAGCCGTTTGCAAAGTTTCGTTATTTCACATAAAATAGGTAGAAAGTTGTTCTTTAGGGGGTCTGCAAGCGAACCGTTTAGTGCAATGGAATATAAGATTTTTAGCGCCATTTTGCTTTCTAACAGCGTAACTCATGAACAGCGGTTATCAACTTTAATACCAGTTGCCAAAACAACGACGACACAAACAACATGGAAATCAAAATGGCGGCCGAAGTAAGTTGTTTTCCTCTAACAATATCTTTCCATTTTCCGAGGCAAATAATGCTCTTATGGTGACAAAATCGTGTAATAGAGAATAAAGTATTGAACAAAAGGTACTTTTGGTGCACAAATACGCGAAAAGTGTTTGTAGTCGGTTAAAGAAATCGCTTAATTCAACAGAAAATTGCGAACTGCATCTTGCTCTGCTTTACTCTCATGATGTGGATTGCCAACGGATATCGGTTAAAAGGCGGACTTTTTAATAATGTTGAAATCCGACACTAGGATAGAATGAATAACATACTAATTTTTCTAAAAAGCGCGCTCAATTTCAAAAAAAGGCGCTCGATCCACGCGAAGATGTTAAGAGAAAGCTACTGTCAAAAATCTCGGATGTTTCTTGGTGTTGCGGAAGCCATTGTTGTTTAGCTTTTGTGTTGTGGTGTGGGTATTGTTCAGTGTCTTGAATCTTTTGTTTTACGTCATTTGGTGATCACACCATCCGCAACACCAAGAAACTACCAAAATCTCCTTCTGGCTTACTTTGTCCGAGTTCTTGTGGTTTTGCAAGAGTTGCTGTTCTTGAATTAGGAAGGCAAGTCTCTGAAGAGCTTTTGAAAGAAGAGAAAGAGGGGCAAACAAAATTCTGTGTACGTAAACTTCAAGAGCACTACAAACGTTACACGGAACTGTTCAAGGAACAAGAAAGCGATTTTCAAATCGACCTGCTTAAATTTCGTAAGAAACTCCCCAATCTAAGGGAATTTTTCAAATCCTGGAACCCACGGCAGAAGGTGGAAAAAGGACGATACCTTAGTCATATTTCACCCGAAAGCTGGAGTCAGCTACCGCTAGAAAGGAAGAACGAACATCGTCTTGTCGATTGCAAGGGATGTCAGAAACGAAATGCGGAGTTCCAGGCCTTACTTCCTGTGGGATCTAGGTATTTCAGTGGAGTTGCAAAACAAAATATCCACTTCAGTTGTAACAAGGTCAAGATCCCAACAATTACACTGAAACGTAAGCAGCCATGCTCACAGACCGACATCAAGAAAATTGCAAAGGGTCTTTATGAAAGGGTGAACTCGGCGTTTGAAAAGATTTGTGAAGTTCCGTTTGCCACTGCCATCGCAAACGTTCCTGAAATTGAACTTCAGAAGAGAAAATCCCCAAATGAATTGCGGAAAGCTCGACGTGAGAGGTACAGAAAAGCAAAAAATAAAATCGAGGATGCATGGCGCAGAGACTCTTTGGAAAGGTAAGGGTCATTATGGCGCTACTGGTCTGTTACAAGGTTATGGTGGGAAAGTGGGGATGGGGAGGGGGTACTGCTCTGGATGATTAACCCCCAGATCTAAATTGGTAAACACGTAACTTTTCTTCTTAAACATTCATACAATGTCAAGCTTGTGACAAGAGTAATAACAAACTAGAGGATACTATCTTGATGTACATGTACGGCTCTACCAGCAAAATAATTTCTCACTAGCATTAAAAGAAAAACAATGGAGGGAATTGGCATTAATCTGTAGGTTAGGTCTTTCCCTTTACCGCAATGTTTGCTAAGCAAACAATGTAGCTTATAATGTAAGTTCATTTTCATGGGTCAATGAATTAGAAGTCCCAGAGAAACAATGACAACAAAAAACTGTTCAGGCAATCAGCATAACTATGTTTATTAAAATACTTGTTAATAAATAACTACTTAATTACTAGATGTTTATTAATAAATAAATCACATAAGTTCTTGATCATTACACAGATGTCTGGGAGAACGACAATCATTTGCTGCGAGGCAACGACAGAGGTTGTCTTCGTCATTCGAAACAAATGAAGCTGCAAGAAAAAGAAGAGATCGTGAGATTAGTGAAGAAAGGGTTGGAAAAAGACAGAAGAAAAATCACTCTGGAAATTTCAATGAAATGACATGGGACAAGGAAGCACTAAAGAGAGAAGTAGAAAGCTACAAGGATGAACAGAAAGTCAACTGGTCAGAGATTGCCCGCCGCTATAATGTGACTAACAGAAAAGGGGAGATAGCTAAGAATGGAGGGCAAATTGTCCAAGAATGGCTCGTCAATCAGGGGATCAACATTCACCGTTTCAAGAAGCCCCAAGAATTTGCAAAAAAGCAGAGGGTCAAGAGAAAAAAGAAGAGAGGACAAGGTGGGGAAATAAGTATCCCAGTCCCAGAAACAAATGCAGATCTTCAAAACCAACTCAAACTGAAGATACTGTCTGGAGAATACACTGTGGGGGAGCTCATTGTCACAAGAAAGGCAACTATGGAATGTAACAATAATATTGATCTGCTGGTTTCAGTTTCCATTGTTCTAGGAGGAAACAGGAGAGCTTCTTATACATGTACATGTAACAAGGCATTGACCATTAACATCATTTATGATACCGGTAATTATTATTTATAACCTGTTAAGAATGAAGATTGTGCCCTCAAGGTGGTCATGTAGTATGTTACACTTGCAGAATTCTGCAATACAAAAAATTAAAAAAATATTACACAATCATATTATTTTTCAATTACATTTTTTAATACATAGATTATTATTGGTAATAAAAATAATACTTTACCATGGGCAACTACATGTTGATGTAGGTAAAATACATGACATTTCCAGGCATTTGTCTAGCATACATGTTTGTAATGCCACTTTTAAGTCTCATTCTCAATTAATTATTTTGTTATCACTTGTCTATTATTTTGTAGTATGAAAAGCTGATCCTTGACAAGGATGGGCAGATCAGAAAAACCGAATTCATTGTTCAAGGAAGAAAGCAGCCACTGGAGGAAATCAGGAAAAAAACCTTGAATATGCATCAGAAGTATACAAGGGTTAATCCAGATGTGTATTATGATGAAATGCCACGGGAACAAGTTATATCTAGGTTGAAGATATTAAACGAGTATGACAACAATGATGGGCTAACAAAGATGCGAAAGAAACTGAAGACAATGGAAAGGACGCGTCACCTTCAAATCTGGCATGATCATTCTACACTTGCAAACCATGGTCACATCCTCTTCATGGTTTCCTGCCTCTATGATCCTGCCATACACCTAACAAATGAAGAGTACAAGTTAAAGACAGGTGAGGAGATTGATGTCCAGTCCCAGGTAGAGTGCCCTGAAATTTACATTGTTGGCAGATGCAACAGCAGTGACACAGAACAACTTGGTTATATAGACACAAGATTATGTTGCCTTCAGCAACTTCAAAGAGATCTGACAACCGAGCAAGATGGATGCACAGTGCCTATAAAGGATGTCATGCGTTTTTTCCATGGCGACTCACCAGCTCAACAGTTTGAAAGTGGCCAGCAGAAGGGTGGATACTACTACTGCTCAGGATGTGGGGTCCATGCAAGTCGTGTGTATGAGCTTGACCACACTTTCCGGTGCAAAGCAGTTTCTTTGAAGGATCGGCAAGAAACAGTCTTAAAAGGTAGTGTTGGGAGGAAGAACTCCATGAGTAAAAAGCCAAAGCCATTTGGTAAATTGAAAAAGGAAGAACTAACTCTGGAGTTATCCTCAAGAGGAATTTTTGAAGGAGAGAAAAAGAAAGAGTTGGAAGATGCTCTCAATGAGGAATTGCATGGTGTTCAAAGAGTTCCAGCATTGCTGTTTGAAAACCCCAAAGAAGATTTAAAAACCATAAACCTTGAACATTATGAAATTCTTGTTTGTGAGCCAATGCATGATGTATCAAAGCATATTGAAAATGTTTTAACAGAGCTTCCAAGCCATGTAGAAAATCCAGATCACAAACAGCTCATTCATTTGTAGCCTACACATTGTTAGGGGAAAATGTTACCCAGTTGAGTCATTTGAAAACTCTTTTGGGTAATATTTTCGTTGAAATTATCGCTCTGCGCGATTACTTATTTTGGTCATGTTACTCATGTTTCATTCGGTGTTGTTTTTGTTGTGTTATCATATTTTCCGACATATTTTATATTATATTACGAGGGAATACGATACAATACAAACCTGCAGACGATGTAAAGTCGACTTTGGACAAATTTCCAGCTTTGAAATAACTACTTTTCTCTTTTCAAGTCATTTTTGAGTGTATTGAATGTTCTGACAGACAAATGAAATCAACATGGCGTGACACGGTGAACAGAAATGTTCATAAAATGTGGTTGCGTGGCCTGACACGCGCCAGGGCATTCTTTTAAAAAAAATTTCGCTTGAAAATAAAGTTCAGGTTTACACTTATTATAATTACTTGAGTCAAGTACTTACTGTAGAATATGAAGTTTTACTCTGTCTCTGTCTGTCTGTCTGTGGAGAAAAAGCCTGAAATGTCACCATCCTCTTCACGGATCTTCACGGCAATTCCCGAAGAACCAGGCAGAAGGAGGAGCAAACTTTCAAATAAGCAAAGCTCGTTACATAAAGAGATCATGGCTAAATGGAACCCTCTTGTTCCAGATGGTGCAGGCATGAACGCAGACGATACCCGTGGATTTACATCTCATATTTACGCTATAGTTTTGGTCTAGAATAGAGCATCATTTATCGAGAAAATGATCAGTGGTATGAAGAATTTAGTCTAGACAAGAAATTGGAATTCAGATCGGAAGCGACACGTGGTTGCATGCAGCCGGACATTGGTGATTGCACTGTACAACAACAACATGTGCCACAAATCTCCTTGGTATTGAAAGCATATACCACTGCTTATGCGGGTCAAGGGATGCGCTTGAAATCCTCTGATGGGTCGAAACTTGGAACGGAGGCGAAGCCTCTGATGGTCTTTTCTGTGTCGTTTCTCCATGAGGACGGCAAAGCGAATGGTTTATTGATGAAATAGTAGAATATTACCTGTTTAGTAAGAATTTAACTTTTCACAAACACCCCAGGCACAGTTGCCGCTATGGTAGAACGCGAACATGCAAAATCGTGTACATTTAATTAACCCACGTACGTCAACAGGCAATGAACAATGGAACCGCGCGAGACCACTGATGGTCTCGCGCGCTCGAGCGTTTTACTCGCGCTTTCCGAATCAACAGTCATTTTTAACGTGTTGCATGTATTCTGCAGTCTACAAAAACAAAAACAAAAATTAATAGGTTGTGTTTTTCTCCATGCATGCGGGTCATAAAACATTTTGTCACTTTCTCTCATTGAAATGCGTTTTATTAACTTCACTACACTCGAACAACAAACTACTTGCGATCGGAAATTATTAACGATATCTCTTTGTAATAACTTATCTTTTTTTTTTAAAATAGGGTGACTCAAAAAAAAAATGGCTTATTCCACCTTTGTAATAACAGGTACAGTTCAATAAGACGTTCTGCGTGGAATCCACGAATCTGGATCATTTTCTGACTATCAAAACAAATCAATCTGTTTAATTATTGGGAACATCGTCATTTCGACAACTCTGTCGGAAGCGCTAATTAATATCTGTCGCTAATAAAAACACAACCCAGAAACCTCATGCGGCTCCTGTGGAGAATTTTTTTCAGGTCTAAGCTGCTCATGACACAAACATATTTCCATAAGGCCACGCGAGTGAAGTTTAGAACTATAAAATCCAAGTCTTGTCTTGTTTACATAAAACCGCTTTTCAACCTATGTAATGAATCAACAAACACATAAGAATGGACAACGAAATCTTCTTTCGAAAAATTTTATTCACATCTCAATAAGTTTATGTTTAAAAGCAAAACGCGAACCATTTATAACTAATCAAGGCCGAGCTGTCTTCGATGAAAGAAACCGAAACGACTGAATTTAAGCACGTTTATAAACAATTCTCCAAAACTAGCGAGAAGACAAAGAAAAAGTCAATCACATATTGATATCAGCATAAATTCCCATCGAAAAATGTAATCTGTTTTACCTTTAAGTCCCTCGCTTGCTTGGATATTCTTTAAATTTTCGCTTCTTTGGTTGTGAAATCCGTAATAAAAACAAACATCTCGGATGTTGTGTGGCATCATACGCGCATGTTTTGCGACGTAATACGCGCCCGCGAACTAACCCTGTCCAACGCGGGCGCACGGCGGCGGCACACGCGCGCCCGCGAAACATTCCGCGAGCCATGACCATGAAAAATGACGTGCATAGGTTCTATGAGTATGGGGCTCCGCTCGGGCCTTTGGCCCGCAGAGCTCCGCTAACAATGCTCGCTTGTGAATTCAAAGCTTATGCAGTGTAACCTCTCTACAACGGCCACCTTTGGACATACCTTTGTGGCCGTTGTAAAGAGCTAGCCGTTTTGGGGAGGTTATGAATTTGGGTATTTGAATGAGTGAATGAGAAATCGGGACAGGAGAACATGGCTGTTGTGGAGAGGTGGCTGTTATGGGGAGTTGGCCGTCAGTAGAGGTTCTACTGTATCTTTAACTTTATCTATTTTGAGATGACAACCAAACATGAATTGAAGCAATACCTATTCTTAGCACAACCCTATCTCTCTTTGTGACCAGATGACCTCATTGACTCAGAATGTAGAGGAAGAAGTACACCATATATGACGTCACTCTAACAATAATTACATTCCATCATACATAGTTGATATCTATATCAATTAGACGAATCATTCCAATCCACCTATATCACTCAACGGAAACTGCCTTAAAGTGCAAAACGACATCTTGTGTGCTATTGATGATAGACAGTCGGTGATACTGTCGCTACTTGATTTGTCTGCTGCCTTTGACAGTGTGGAACACTCAACCTTGCTTTCCAGACTATCAACTAGTTTTGGTATCAAGGGTCGCGTTCTTGATTGGTTTCGCTTATACCTCACATCGCGCAAGCAACTTGTCCGTGTTGAAGGATGCAAGTCCTCTCCTCGAAGCCTTGACCAAGGTGTGCCTCAGGGGTCCGTTTTGGGACCGCTACTCTACTTGGTGTAACATAGCCACATGGAAAGATCATCACGCGCCATGGTCTCCAGTACCACCTGTATGCTGACGACACGCAACTCTATGTCTATTTCAGGACGGATTCATATGAGAAGCTGCTGATAGCCAAGTCCAAAGTTGAGCTTTGCGTCACGGACATTGACACCTGGATGGTTCACAATGGCTTAAAGCTAAACCAGGATAAACCGGAACTTTTTGTCTTCACCTCCAAATTCCGCGCTGGACCAGCTTTAGATGGTGTCATAGTTGTAGATGAGAAGATGAAACCAGCTCTAGCTGCCAGAAATCTTGACGTCGTCTTTGACACGTATCGTTCTCTCAACGATCATATTAATAAATTATGTAAATCAGTCCACTTTCATCTTAGGAATGTACAATAAGTAAAATCAGAAGATATCTCAACGGTAACTCTACAGAAATTATTATTCATGATTTTGTCAGCTCCAAATTATACCACTGCAATTCGTTATTATATGGGCTGCCAGCTGCCTACCAATTACATAAGCTGCAACTGTTGCAAAACACTGCAGCTAGCATAGTTACTCTTACTAGAAAATATGATCATATTACCCTTACACTTCATAGACTTCACTGGCTGCCTGTGCATTACAGAGGTATCTTTAAGATTTTACTAATTGTTTTCAAAGATCGTAATGGCTTGGCTCCATCCTATATCAGTGAACTACTTAGTTATAGGAACTATTTCCGGCCTTTAAGGCCAGCCTCTATGAACTACCTACAAGTGAGTAGGACTAACACCAAAACGTACGATGGTCGGGCTTATTCTGTGGCGGGCCCGAAGCTATGGAACGAGCTTCCTGTAGAGTTGAGGTGTTCTGATACTCTTCATAGTTTAAAAAGGACATTAGAAAATCATCTTTTTTTAGGCTTGCATATAATTTATAGTACCTTTTATTTATTTTCTTTTTATTTGCTTTTCAAACATAATTTGTAGTGTCTTTTATCTTTGTTTTTCAATTATAATACCTATGACTTTTCTAAAATTAAAATGTAACTTAGTCCAGGATTGTTTATGTACGTAAAGTAATTATATTTTTTTTAATATTTTATACATTGTAAAGCGCTTAAGACAAGTAGCGATTTTGCTCTATAGAAATAAACTATTATTATTATTATTATTATTATTATTATTATTATTTTAGCATTTTTCCCAATGATGTCGTCAAGACAAGTTCGGGGTATATATTAGCGGAGCTCTGCTGGTCGAAGGCCTGTGTGTAGCCCCATACTCATAGAACCAATGCCCGTTATTTTTCATGGTCATGGCTAGCGGAATGTTTCGCGGGCGCGTGTGTGCCGGCCGCCCGGGTTGGGCAATGCTAGATCGCGGGCGCGTATGACGTCGCAAAACACGCGCGTATGACGCCACACTTTAGTTGGAGCTGTGTTTAGCGGAGAAAACCAAAAGTCGTTATTTTCTCTGCATTTTTCCGCGGTTTGCTACTCAAGACAGTTTTCACATTTTTCAAACAGTAGTCAAGACCGCATTTGAGGCTGCATAACTCTGCAAATCAAGCGTTTTGGAGGAATATAGAGCTAAGTGCTTATTTTTAAACCTGATTTCGTTTGAAATTGAAGCTAGTATCAATGCGGGAGATGTTTGTTTATATTACGGACTTCAGAACCAGAAGCGGAGATTTAAAGAATATCCAAGCAAGCGAGGGACTTAAAAGCAAAACATATTACAATTTTTGATGGGAATTTTATGTTCATATCGATCTGCGATTGACTTTTTCTTCGCGCTATTGTTAATTTTGGAGAATTGTTTTTAAAACGTGCTTAAATTCTGTTGTATCATTTCTTCAATTTCATCTAAGGTAACTCGAACTCGATGCGCTATAAATGGTACGCGTTTTGCTGTTAAACATAAACTAATGGAGATTTGAATAAAATTGTTCGAAAGAAGATTGTGTTGTCCATTTTTATGTGTTTGTTCATTCATTACATATATTGAAAAGCGATTTTATGTAAACAAAACAAGACTTGGATTTTATAGTGTAGTTCTATCTTTACTCGCGTCGCCTTATGCAAATATGTTTGTGTATTTTTGTAATTTTGATTTTCAAATCAGTTTCTCGGGCATTTTTTGACAAGCAACAAATGTATTATTTGGAAAGTAGTCGTACTAGTTATTCTAGACGGAGAAAAAGTTGTTTGTGTGAACTTTTGTACGATCTAAATGTATTGTGCAGACGGTCGCGTAATACTGTTTTTGAGAATTGCTTAAATTGAAATAAGCCTTCGTCAATCTTAATTCTTGTGCTTCCGACCTTTCACCTTAGTTAAGTTTCACCTTAGTTAAGCTTGTTCACAGAGCGACGCTGTTAGGCTCAGCCTATCTATATATATTAACGCTCCTATTATATGACTTCAACAATATTTTAATAAGATTACGTCGTTGTCCATGATAACGTCATCTCCTTGGGAAATTATGATGCACCCCAAGCACTCCTGGTGTTGAACCCTCAAAACTACACTGAAAAATTATTGACATCCGAAGCCGTTAATTGCGGCGAACAAAATAGTTTTAGATGGCATTCGATTCCATTGCTGCCAATGCATGGTGGCACAAAATGGTAATTCAAGAAGGTACTTTTTTTTAAAGATTTAGCATTAATAGTTATTGAAATTTTCTTAACAGATGTGCAGTCTACTCCTTGCTCCTTTGCCGTTAACGGCTCCAGTGGACTCATCAGCTCCAGCTCATCCGAGAACTACCGTTATTGTAGCTGGATCATCACAGCACCACCTAACCATACAGTAAAGTTGAATTTTACAATATTTGAATTATCTTCTGCATGGTATAATCAATCCCAGATTAAAGTATATGATGGATGGAGTACAAGTGGTACCTTACTGGGAATTTTTACTGGAATAAGATGGCCTTTTACCATACAAACAAGTGGCCCATTTATGTTGGTAAACTTAGAAAAAGACTTTACACATACTCCGTGCAACTTTAAGGGGGCCTATGCTTCAAGCTCAACAAAAGGTAAACTCTAGTTTGTTGACAAGTAAAGTAGTTTAAACTTATCGAAATGTAGACTTATTTACATTTTCTTTTTATGAGTTTGTTTCGGGCATACTTTTTCTTGAAAGGTGACTCAGTCCTGCTCTCCTCGAAACCCGAGTTACAACGTCTTTACACCTCATTTGCAGTCTGCCTGTCCCATGGTCTACGAGCCAGTCGGGCCGATGTTATACGAATAATTTGACCAAACCACAATAGACGTTTCCCATTAGATGGTCTCTCGAAATCATTTCATATTTTGTTACATAAAAAAGTAACAGTCACCGTATAATAAGCAGCTTGACAAAATCTGTCAACCCCAACGTGTTTCACAAACTTTTCTTCCTGACTTTGTTCATTTTAGAGTTGAGCTGGAATCTTTTGTTTGGTCTGTCCGTTGTCTCTTTGGCCAATCTGATCTGAAGGTTATTAGACACAACCGAAAATTAACCCTCGGACGTACCAGGGGGGTGCCACCCCCTTAAGGTTTTTCTCCGATAGTTTCAAGACCATTAAAGATTAGCACAAGCCGTTTTAAGTAGATGTTCAGTTATCCTTGAGACAGATTTTGGTAAAGTTTGGCGACAACTGGTTGCTATGGTGACGAGATATGATGTCATAAGTAACATGTGGTCAAGCCATTTTTGAGGAAAAATGCGTGTTTCACCTTTTTTCAGCAAAAAAAATAAAATGCTACCGAAAGCATCAAAACGTTTAATTGTATGTTATTTTACAACTCTAGCAAACAATATTTGCAATTTCCGCATTTTTCCGATAAATTTGAATTTTTAGTAAAATCCAAGATGGCGGCCATCTTGGCGGCCATTTTGGATGACGTCACGGACACTCAGCAGCGCCCCAACCCATAATGTTTACCTTATCTTGTAGAGCACATCGCGGACTATCTATTAGATGAAAAATATTTCCGAAATATTACAACATTGCAAAAACCCAAGGGGGGAGGGGGTTGTAACACCCCCTTATACCACGGTTGGGGTATACGTTTGCGTGTACGTCCGAGGGTTAAAGAGTTGCATTTGGGTCAGTTTAGTTGGATATGTAATGTCTTCCCTGGAAAGTACACCAGGCCGCCTTCGCTACAGATAATCAAACCTTTCCCAAGCTTTTTAGGGCGAGTTAAACGTCTGCTGATGTAACCCTGTATTTCGAACTAGCCAGCCAAGACCTTAAAGAGGGGAAAAACTAGAAATAATTTGGATATCGTTAACAATTTTAGTTTGTTAAGTTAACACTGTACATCAAGATGTGTAATTTGCAAGCCGCTTGAGTTGGTTTTCAAGGTGTGGTATAAACTTCTCGGATTGGGTTCGGGAGTGGTGGCAGTTATAATTGGATAAGTTTAAGCGGCAAAGACAAAAAGTTAGCATAAAAAAGGCCATACAAAGTCTTGAGTACGCCGACGTTGATATACGCAAGTAATGAAACCATTAATCACATGCACATTGATCACATTGAATTAGCCTTTGGTTGTACGGCATCCTTTTGATACACAAATCGCACGAGGCCAGAGACTGGCCCCAAGTTGGTCTCAAGAATATTTTCAGGAGAATATTTTCAATATGTTCGAGACATAATAGACGCTTCACAGCTTGTTTGTGGATGCATTTAATTAAAAGCTAATCTCGCACCAACAGGAAGAAGAGAAGTATTGGCAAAATCCGATATCATTTCGTCATCATATGTCGCTCCACAATTTGAAGATCTCCCTTCAGTTTCTCAAACGTTTTAATCAGAAAATGATTTCTCAATTTCTCAATCCATTTATTACCCCTGCCTCTTATAGTTATTATACCCGCTATATATTTAAGAGAACGCTCCCAATACGGTACTGTCAATCGCACTGTAAATTAGTAAAACACCGTGACATAAAAATACTCGTTTGTGAATTCAAAGCTTATACGTGGAACCTCTTTACAACGGCCGCCTTTGGACAGACCTTTTTGGCCGTTGTAGAGAGGTGCCGTTATGGAGAGGTTATCGATTAGAGCATTTGAAAAAGTGAATGAGAAGTCGGGACACGAAAACATGGCTGTTGTGGAGAGGTAGCTGTTATGGAGATCAGGTGGCCGTTAGTAGAGGTTGTACTATATCTCTAACTTTATCTATTTTGAGATTACAACCAAATATGAATTGAAGCAATACCTATTCTTAGCTCAATCCTCTCTCTATTTTTACTTTGTGGCCATATGACCTCATTTACTCAGAATGTAGAGGAAGAAGTACACCATCTATGATGTCACTCTCTAACAATAATACATTCCGTCATACATAGTTGATATCTATTTTTAGCTTTTAGCTGATGATGTTATTTCGACACGTTTGGGGTGTATATTAACGCTCCTATCGCACAATGTATATGACGTCAGCACTATTTTAATAAGATAACGTCATATCCTTGGGAAATTATGATGCACCGTCCCAAGCACCCCAGGCGTTGAACCCTCAAAACTTCAATGCTAATGAGAGATTATTGACACCCGAGGTCGGTTATTGCGGCGAACGAAATATATTTTTAGATGGCATTCGATTTCAGTGCTGCCAATGCATGAAGGCACAATTTGTAATTCAAGAGAGTACCACTTTTTATAGATTTAGCATTAATTGTTATTTGAACTTTTCTTAACAGATGTGCAGTCCGCACCATGCTCCTTTGCCGTTAACGGCTCCAGCGGGATCATCAGCTCAAGCTCATCGGAGAACTACCGTTATTGCAGCTGGATTATCACAGCACCACCAAAACATACAGTAAAGTTGAATTTTACAACATTTCAACTATCTACTCTGTTGTATGGTACAGCTGAGATTAAAGTATATGATGGATGGAGTACAAGTGGTACCTTACTGGGATTTTTTACTGGAGGAAGCCGGCCTTTTACCGTACAAACAAGTGGCCGATTTATGTTGGTAAACTTAGAAAAGGAAAATACAGCTCTTTTGTGCAACTTTAAGGGAGCCTATGCTTCAACCTCAAGAAAAGGTGAACTCTAGTTCGTTAATAAGTAACGCAGTCTAAATTCATCAAAATGTAGACTTATTTACATTTTCCATTTATGAGTTTATTTTGGACATAATTTTTCTTGAAAGGTGACTCAGTCCTGCCCCCCACGAAACCCGAGTTACAACGTCATTCCACCTTATTTGCTGGTTGCCTGGCCCATGGTCTACGAGTCAGTTGGGTCCATGTTATACGAATAATTTGACCAAACCACAACAGACGTTTCCCATTAGATGGTTGAAAACTTCGAAATTATTTCTTATTTTGTTACATAAAATGTAACAGTCACTGTATAATAACCAGCTTGAGAAAATACATCAACCCCAACGTGTTTCACAAACTTTTCTGCCTGACTTCTCTGTTCGTCTTAGATTTGAGCGGGAATCTTTTGTTTGGTCTATCCGTTGTCTCTTTGACCAATTCATAAACGTAATGTCTATGGTTGCTAAAAAAAATACTTTTTTCCAGTCCGCTGTCTTGGTGACATGTGGCTCTTTTCAATATGCTCCCTGTTTTTCGCGTTCTGGAACATATCTCACAAAAATTTTACCAAAATGGTTAATACCACACAATAATTATATCATTAAAAAAGGGGAGAGGATCAAAATGCTGCATGCACATCTCCATCGTTATTTACGCGTCATAAGCAGTCTGTCGTCATATAACGATTTTATCAATATATCACCAAGTTTACAAAATGGTCTCGGAAACGACTTGACTTATTTTTCTGTCATTATCAATTATGTAATTAAGAATAACGTTACATTATCATTTTGAAAAAGATAAATAATCAGTTTTGTTAAATAACTTCTTTTTGCAGATAAACCGAGGATAAGGACAGTGCTGTCAGTAGTACGAACAGTATCAGACCATTATGTGTGGTTTTCGTATGAAGGTACCCCACCAATAACGAAGACATTATCAAACTCATCTAAGCCCGTGGAGGGTGGTACAGGCACAGCAGGGAGCAAAATAAACCAGACGGGCAACTACACTTTTCTAGCGATAAATGACGCTGGAAATGACTCAAGAGTTATTCCAGTTGTTGTTTTGGGTAAGTTTATAGGTGCTTTTTTTAACTTGTGAATATGTGAAGCGTTTAATGAGTTATAGCAGACTTGAGCAAATGTTCACTTCTTCCGTCCGTCCGTCCGTCCGTCCATCCGTCTATCCGTCCGTCCACCCGTCCATCCGTCCATCTATCGGTTTAGAAATCATCACATTTTTAAGTGATATTCCTAACGTATTGTTTTTGCAGATTGCGGACGTTTGTGCCGCAGCCAAGGTACGATAACACGGGCAGGCCAAGTAACTAACAATCATGACTGCAGTGGACTCAATATAACAAACGAAATATGGAATTGCATTCCAACGACGACTACTAATTTGTAAGCGTATTTTCTGATTTTTCTAAGAGTAGATTTCTAATTTAAGCTACAGCTGTTCAAATATTTTGCAAATTCATAAACTTGTTACTTAGAAGAATATATACTATGTTCTAGGGAATAATCACTGTCATAAAATCTGGGTGACGGTTATATTATTTCTAGTGTTATGACTGGTTTAAGGCAATTCTTCTCTGCCAATTATCTACTTGTGACAAAAGAGATGGAAGATCTTCAGAGTGAGCTAGAAATTATGAAAATAAATGGTCACTGGGCGAAGAATATGGCTGATCTAAATCTCCTTATTAATACATTTTCTGAACGCTAGGCGTTAAAGATCACGAGACCTTTTAATTTGACTTTTTGTTGAGTGTAGAACATGCATTAAATTTTCTTCTGTCACACTGGAGGACAAACCAACTATCATTATAACATTCTACTTATAACGGTTTTAATTTGAACAGGTACATTTTATTTGTTCTCTTGGTATTCGAAACCTTTGTTTTTGAGTATGGAAAAGTATAAGATAAGCGAGATAAGTAGGTCTAAGTCTACTGCGAGCGATCACATCACGTTCCTGAAAGAAGTGGCCGCCACGGAACAAATATTTTTAATGCAGATCAACTGTACACTTTTATTACAGGAAACGAGGTAGAGCAGATAATGATAGCTTCTATTATTCGTGGGTGAGACATATATTTACCAGTTCAAGTCATTTGAATGTCTATACAAGATAACGTATTTGACTTTTTTACATTTGATGCATTTTGTTTCATTATACGCTTGAGAAATCATTGAACAACATTAATGTTTTCCTTGTGCATTGTTGATTCGCTTGTTTAGTTGAATGGTTTGATTGAACCGTTCCGGACATCAACCGATTCGCGCACAGCACGAGCCACTGTGAAAAAACGAGATAAAGTTACAAACACTGTTGACCCCTCCTTAGGATTGTAATTGTCCAAGAGACACTTATGTGACCAGACCAGACCAGGGTGTCTCTCTCTGTCTGTCTCTCTCTGTCTGTCTGTCTCTCTCTCTCTCTCTCTCTCTCTCTCTCTGTCTTTCTCATACAGAGGAGGAATGTTGTGGAATTCATTACCAAATGACATAAAAGCGTCCGAATCTAAAGCTATCATTAAAAGAAAACTGGCTAGTAGGCAGGCAAACTGTTGACTACATTTTACTATATTTTATTATTTGTACATATTTTTAGTGTAGTTGTACAGTATTTACTTCTGTTTCTATACGGCTTTCATGTAAAGAAGTTATGTAACTTATGAAATTACCGTATTCAAATAAAAGTGAATCAATCAATCAATCTCGCTCCAGGGTTTTGGAAGAAGAGATACCCTGGAGATGAGATTGCGTTACTTCCTGCCTTGTTTTAAATCTACTTCTGTAACGTCCCGATGGCGGTGAACACTCGACGAAAGCCATCCAGGAGTTTATTAATCTCGACGCGTGATCGAAAAACTCCGATGAATCTCCGAACCTCAATAATTCGGCTCCAGATCTCGTAATAGCAGACCGTAACTTGTTATTTAAAATGGCCACACGACTCGAGCAGAGACAAAGAACGTTAACTGTTTCAAACTTTCATTGATGTTTTATTCATGTCAGGTCTCATTGAGATTTCACTGACGTTTTTAATTGGCTGTAATTTTCGAAAATCAGGTGGATGGAAAAGTTAAGTTAAAACGAAATTGAAAAACAAGTAATAGTTATTGACTGATTGAAAATCTTATTTTAACCCTATTTGACCTGGGGGGGGGGCACAAAGTGCCCGCGCTGACTTTGAACATTCATAACTTCCTTAATATGTATTCAAACCCCATCAAACTTTGTGACTTTTCCTAAAATTTATCTGGCAACAATTTGACATGACAAATTTTTGATCACGTGACTTGATGTTTCCATGGCAACAAGATTTTGACAGCCATGTTTTTTGAAATTTGCATATTTATACCTTTGAATGAAGAAAACCAATGTTTATTGGTATAACTTTTGTATTTTTACGTCATTTAACGTTTATTTATTGGTTTTCATTAATTTTGGGTGAATTTGGACGATTTTTAAGAGGTTTTAAAAAAATTCCGAAATCCAAGATGGCGGATCCAAGATGGCGGCCGCATAACTAATTACCTAATAACTACGTCATATGACGTCATCGTCCCATTGTGCCGACCGCAAAGGAGACAGTTTTGGACGTACTATGTACCCTCTAGGTTTCATTGTCATAGCCTTAATGTTCTTGAAGTTACGAAGGGGGGCACAATGTGCCCCCCTCCCCCAGGCTCAGAAACTCAAAAAAAGCCCAGGCTGAATAGGGTTAAAAGCGACAAGGATGTGCTTCATTGTGTTTAAAATATCTACGTTTACGACCACGGCAAAACGTTAACAAACGTTATTACATTTTAAAACAGAAACCTTCCTCACAATAAAGACACGTTTGAATTTGTAAAACGTGTTCGACATACTCATGGCATCTTCCGTTACAACAGGGTGCATTACATTTGTTTACGAATGTATTGTAAATAGAGTTCCCAGATATCTTTTTAACTATTTTAACCACATTTTGCCTGGGCTTTTTCTGAGTTCCTGAGCCTCGTGACTTCAAGACTATAAAGGCTATGACTATGAAACCAAGAGGGTACATAAGTAGTGTAAATAGGCCGGTTCAAACACATTTTCATTTAATTAACGATCATTCACATTAATTTAACGATAAAATGCCCTGTTCACACATGCACACGCGTTCACGACTCGTGACTCGCGAGTCATGCGCATAACACATTTCATTTAATTATCGATCATTCACATTAATTTAACGATAAAATGCCCTGTTCACACATGCACACGCGAGTCACACAATCACCTATTTACCATTTTTATCGATAAATTAGTGTGAGGAAGTAAAGAGACACACCTAATGAACAGAATCCCCCCAGAGAGATATCATTCAAGCAAACTGTTGAGTAGTTATGTAAGGAATTTTTCTTAAAAAATGGAATTAAAGAAATCTTGTGTGTAATGAAAATAAGATGGATTCAAAAATTGTTCAACAGCTTAGGGCAATTGCGCGTGAAAGCGGTTTGAAAGCTTATTCACGTTTGAGGAAAGTAGATCTAGTCAAACTTATCGAAAGTACTATAAATGCTCCATCTGCAAGCTCCCACCCATCACCACACGTTTCACGCAGCGCTATTAATTTTATAGATGAAGAAGAAGTACCACCACCCAGGGAAAGACAACAAACACCACCCCCACCTCCACGAAAAGTAGAACCAAAACCTTATCAGATGAAAGCTAAACAAACTCGCAGACAGAAAAGAGAAGAAAAGAACTTTGAAATGCCTTCACCAGTTGAAGTGGTGAATGATAAAGCTAAAGTTAAACAGATCAAAAGAATCAAGAAAAAACTCCAAAAGGTGAAAAAAAAGTAAAAAAATAATAACAAACAGAAAAAAAAACAGTGGGTTTCAAAAAGAAATTCACTCCAAGAGGCTTTAGAAAATTTAAAGCCTAAACAAACACGCACGCAGCGCTTCAAGCTTGAAGAGAGGAAGTCAGCTTTGAAAAAGTTCGCTGTGCAGTATACTATTGATGGGGTTAAGGGGTATGGTCCTAAAACATTCTTGTCAGCTGTAAAACCTACCATACTTCAGTTCCTAAACGAACACCGCAACATAAAGTTGAAATTAATCCTAAAGTGTACCATGTCGAAAACAAATATAGCAACCGGTGATGTAGAGTACCAAACTGGACATTTTGTTTCAAAGGTTGAAATAAACCTTCAAGGTACTAACCTTGACGATCTCTACCAAAAAATGACGGGTAAGATACTGGAGAGTTTAGCAGCCTATCAAAAGCGGGGTAGTAATTGGATATTTGATTCGATCGTTGTTTTGGAGCTTCATACAGTGAAATATGAACCGCTGAGCGGTTCCTCCCACACTCCACTTCCAAATTAGCTTGTAGGTAAAAGGGCGATAATAAACATGGAAAACGATGACGATGAGTGTTTCAAATGGTGTATAACAAGAGCACTAAACCCGGTAATTAAAAATCCCAAACGTATAACGAAAATATTAAGGAAACAGTCTGAAAAATTAGACTGGGATGGACTCGAGTTTCCATTGGAATTGAAGGACATTGATCGTTTTCAAAAACAAAACCCAACAGTAAGTGTTAACGTTTTTGCTTATGAACGTGTAATTTACCCCTTGAAATTAAGTGAGTTGCGCACATGTAAAGATAAAATAAACCTCTTACTCATTTCTAGCGGTGAAAATAAACACTATTGCCTCATAAAAGATATGAGTAGACTGTTATCAAGTCAAAAATCAAAGAAAGAGCATAAAAAGTATTTTTGTTTAAGATGTCTCAACTCTTTCGGTACAGAAGAATTGTTAAATAAACATGATGAATACTGTAGAGACAACGAAGCTGTTAGAATTGAAATGCCGGAGGAAGGATCGTTTATTTCATTTAAAAACCATAATCGAAAAATACCTTTAGAATTCGTCATCTATGCGGATTTTGAGTCAACCATCAAACCGATTGCTGGAGAAGAAGAAGAAGAAGAAGAAGAAGAAGAAGAAGAAAAGAGTTACACAAAGAAGATACAAAAGCATAAACCGTCAGGTTTTTGCTATTACATAAAGTGTTATTTTGGTGTCAACTATTCAAAACTTGTTGAATATACAGCAACCTCTGAAGATGAAGATGTAAGTCAAAAATTTATGGATATGTTAGAATGTGAAACTAAGAGAATATATAACCAGTTTAAATTCTCGAAGATGATGATTTTTAGGGATAAAGAGAGACGTAAATTTGAAAGGTCAACAAGGTGTTGGATCTGTAAAGGTGAATTTGAAGATGTGGATGACAAAGTACGTGATCATTGTCATTATACTGGAAGATTTCGAGGTGCTGCACATAATGAATGCAATCTTAAATGTAAGAAAGCGAAATTTATTCCTGTCTTTTTTCACAACTTGAGCGGGTACGACGCTCACCTATTTATCAAAAATCTCGGAAATCCAGAAACAATAGTAAGTCAGGTATATTATTTTCTCTTGCATAGCATATTATACTATCTATAAGTCGAATGTTTTCCCCTATAAATCTGCCTTTCAAAAAAACCTGTCTGGTCATAATTGATAAGAATAGGTAGAACATTTTTCAATCGGTTAGCAATAGCCTTGGCTGCTATTTTGTAATCACAATTTAGGAGGGTTAAAGGTCTCCAATTCTTAGTAAAATACGGTTCTGTGTCCTTTTTGGGAACACGTTTGATGATACCTCTCTTCTGAGTTATTGAAAATTTGTCTGTTTCGTAAGCGTAATTTAAGGCGTTAACAAGGGGAGTCGATATATCTGTCCAAAACATCTTATAAAATTCCGCCGGTAAACCATCGGTGCCAGGGTTTTTTTCTGAATCCATGCTTTTAATAGCTTCTAGGCATTCTTTTTTAGTTAATAAACCCTCGCAAGATTTCTGTTCATGTTCTTGTAAGACTGTATCATTTTCAGTTTCCAAAAATATGTTGCAGCTTGGCGACTGATGGTAGCATCCTTAGACGTATAGAGATGTTTATAAAACGATACGCATTCGGTTAAGATTTCTTTGTCTGAGGTAACAAAATTGTTATCATCGATTTTAATTTGACTGATTGTGCCTTGCTTATAGTGACGCTTTTTCCATATTAAGAATGTATTTTGTGCATCATACTCTAAAAGCTCTACCGACATTCGTCACAAACTCATCTGGTCAGTTGTCTTCAAAATGCGCGGGACAAAATTATCATGGGCAGCACGATCCTCTCCAGACCAGCCTGTTCGATGGATCTGGGCACCAGTTTAAACTTAGCTAATAAATAGTCTTTAGCACCTTTTCATTGTTTTGGAACAAGTAATGAGTCGCTACAATGTTTGGTTAGTTAGTTTTTATACTAATTTTAGAAATTCCGTTAGTATTTTGCCAAAGTCATCAGTTGAAATCTGAATAAATTACCTTTTCTCCAGATTTTTGGGGTTTCTTGTCTTACTACTTTAGTTATTATGGGTTGTGTTATTGAACAATGCAGTCTTGATGTACATGGAATATTTTGACTTCCAAACGTAAACTACAAGTCGTGTTGTATCGTACTATGACTAGACAAAGTTGTCATTGCTTAAATTATATTTTTTGTTATCCTATTTTCTAAAAGAAAGACGTGTTTGTTTTACTGACAATCTTCCATTTATGAGGTTCTCTTTACGGTTTACAGTCCCCCAATACTACCCTGTAGGGATGGACATATTGTACTTTTCCCAGAATTCCAATGTTCTAGAAAGCTTTTTTCGACAACATTTCTTCAGTAAGGTATATATGATTTCTAATGTATTAATTCTTATCACATCTACTCACTTAACGGTGTATTTGAACTGGCAATTGACCGCTCTCAACATATAAGGCCTTGGTAGCTTATTTGGTCAGAGAATCGCCCTGGCAATGCAAAGGTCACGAGTTCAAATCCCGTCCAGAGCTTCGAATAACTTTCACAGGCTTAGTCGCAATTTATTTGATTGCGTACGTCACTGCGATTTTCATTTCGTTCTTTCATTTCATTTCGCAGTTCATATATTATTTATGTTCATTTGCATCCCATGTAATTATTGTGTTACGCAATACCTATTGTTCTCTTTATATGTATAAAATAAACTAAGAAATTAATAATTGCTGCGGAACGAGCGCAGCGAGTGAGCAGCAACATAATCAGGATTTAAGAGAAATATATGAGAAAAAATATAAGCTAGGAAAAATCTCGAATTGATCGCTTTTTACCAGAATTCACTGCGCCACGAACACATTTTGGGCCAGAATGCACTGCGCCACGAACAATAGCCTCGCTTGCTGCTTCAAGCTGTTGGCTGCGAGATTTGTAATATTTTGGTCCAACATGTCCCAGTCGAAATCGGAACTGAAGTGTCGAAGACTACCGCGAGTTGAGCGAGAACTGTGAGGCATGGTGATAGGACCGTTGGATAGCAAAGAGTTTCGAAGATTGTACGGAATGAGAGACAAATTTATTTTGAAATCACTCCGACAGCGGTCGATGAGACTGACCCGAACATGATACGGCTAGCTAGTAACGCAACATATTCATTATCAATAATTAGCCTAAATTTTCACGCCTTCCTCGTGGTGAACGCGTCCTTTGCTCAACAATATTCTACAGACATTGCAAGAACTTGATGCATGAATTACAAAACAAAATTAGTCGTCTTATCAGCTGGAGTTTTCGTCGATTCATCCCGGTTACATTTGCTTTGCTTCCCCTCAAAAAACGAAAGAGAAAATTTTGTAAAACCAGCGAGACGATAAAACAGCATTATTACAACAAATTTATCGCAGCAATTACTATCTTTTGGATACACTAGTAATAATAATAAACATAATAATAATAATAATAATAATAATAATAATAATAATAAAACCATATTTATACAGGATTGCTGCTTCAGTTTTAAGGCGATTCCCTAGAAATAAAAGTTGACATAAAATTTTCTTCAAACTTTCCTTGATTGTTTCCCACAAAAAAGTGATCCGAAATCTACAAAAAAAATATAGGTCACCAAGCTCGTGTAGGAGATATAATTTTCTCAAGTCACCCTTGCAACTGCACTTATCAAGCGCACGTTTATTCCAACAGTTCACACTAAGTTTCGCAGAGACTGGAAGCACAGCTTTAAAGAAATTCTTGAAATAACAGAATAGATGTAATGTATTGACCGAAAGGAACAATTTGATGTTTGCTTGATGGCACAGGCACAAGTCCTGAAAAGGTATTAACTAAAACTATTCGTCGGGTGCGTGATCTCGAGGATAGAATTTTGTGTCCACGAGCGATGGTTACGTATACTTTTTTCGCGCTAACTGTTTTCTGACATGATTTTTTTTAAGTTTTATGGCATAAAGAGGACTAAAATAATTAAATTATGCAACAAGATAGGTCACCTTGCTCGTTTAGGAGAAAACAACCGCTTATTTACTTAGAGAACTGAATCCTCAAAGGAAACCCTATTGCTTCGGAGTGCGCGCGCGCTCGTGCACGCGCGCTCGTGCACGCGCAAACGACGAAAGATATAATGCGCAGTAGTCATGCGCAATGCATTACTAGGGAATCACCTTAAGAAAGGAACTGAACTGCTATCAATACAGGTCCTATTGTAAAAACAATAAAAATACATAATAGAAAAAGCGAAACCATTTAAAAAGAAATAAAGTCACAACTTTAATGAATTGTTTTAATGAATTTGAAGTAAAAAGCGCGCTTGGTGCATTCTAAATTTGTCTTTTCTAAATGAGGTTATTGCTGTTCCAAGTGTTATGGAATGCATGGTTTCTTACATTAACCCTTTTCTGCCTGGGGGGGTAACTTTCAACATTCATAACTTCCTTAATATGTGTTTAAACTCCGTCAAACTTTGTGACTTTTCCTAAAATTTATCTAGATTTGACATGACATCTTATTGATCACGTGACTTGACGTTTCCATAGCAACAAGATTGACAGCCATGTTTTTTTGTAATTTGCATATTTCACCTTTGAATGAAGAAAAACAATGTTTATTGGTGTTACTTTTACATTTTTTACGTCATTTAGTCATTTGGCGTTTATTTATTAGTTTTGATTAGTTTTGAGTCAATTTGGACGGTTTTTAAGAGGTTTTAAAAAATTCAGAAATCCAAGATGGCGGATCCAAGATGGCGGCCGTATAACTAAGTACATAATAATTGCGTCATATGACGTCATCGTTCCGTACTATGTAAGTAGTGTAAATAGGCCGGTTCAAACACATTTTCATTTAATTAACGATCATTCACATTAATTTAACGATAAAATGCCCTGCTCACACATGCACACGCGTTCACGACTCGTGACTCGCGAGTCATGCGCATAGCACATTTCATTTAATTATCGATCATTCACATTAATTTAACGATAAAATGCCCTGTTCGCAACTCACGACTTGCGAGTTGTGTGGTTCATCTACATATATTTTAATCGATACTCATTGTTAACACAGCACAGTTTGAAGAAAAAACTTCATCTTCTTCGCTTTCTTCAGGTATTGTTAGTGATGAATTTTGTGGGTTAACATATATATCATGTACCTTCACTTGAAATGAAACTTCTTCTTTGCTGATATAAATACTATCAGTTATCAAAGCCAATTTGACTTTTTCTTGCTTTTTCATAGCGATTCTTGTTAAAACTTTATTCCTTTAATTGTTTTGAATATTTGAGAAGTTTAACATTAAACATTCGTGGATATATTGACCCATGAACTCTTGTACCCATACCTTCAAAATGAAAACCATAAAAAATACCTTTTATTTTATTAGCTATTTTTTCACCATAAACACCTTTTAAATGTCGCCTACAAATGTCTCTAATAAAAACCATACAATCAACAAACTTTTCTTCTTCTTCCGTTGGCATTCGACAACCGTATAAGCGAACAGGAATGGTGTAACCAAGTAGTTTACTACTTTCATTTTGACTATATGTCTCTTTTACACCGAAAATTGTAAGAAATTGCGATTCGATTACCAATGGACCTTTATAGGTGTCAATTTTAATTATTTCAAAATCGGTTTTGCTGTTTTTCACCGGTTTATGGAAAATAATATTACCATATTTATTTTTTAAGACGATTTTTTTCATTTCTAGTAAAAGAAATGAAAAATATTCAAATATTAAATCTTCTTCATCATCGCTTTCTTGTATCGATAATAATGATTCTCGTTGAGGTAACGGTTTGAAATATACCTCATGAGCCTTTACTTGAATTGAAACAGCTTTTTCACCAATATAAATACTATCAATTATCAAAGCTAATTTCACATGATAATATGAATTAACCCTATTCAGACTGGGGGGGGGGGGGGCTTTTCGACCCCCCCCTCCAGTAAAATTGTGATAACTCTTACACCGAAATAGCTATGAGGCTGAAATTTTCTGACTTTTCCTAGAATTTATCTAGGGATATTTTAGTATCCATAACATGTCAGTGTGACTAACCATGTTGCCATGGCAACCGGTTTTTGACACATAGGTTTTCAAAATATTGAAATATGGTGAATTTTTTATTTTAGGATCTTGTTCTTTGACTTATAGTGCATTTTCTTGTTAGAATAGTTTTTTCTTGGGACTAGTTCTTGAAAGACATCAAAAATTTTTAACATCAAATATTTGGGGGGGAGGGATAGGCAAATTTTTGCTCACTTTTACTTATAGAGAAAAATTTTGTACTATTTATTAAAAAACGCTTCTAAGTTCATTGTTTGGATAATAGACATTAGTTTGATACGTGTTTTAAACATTCTGATCCTTTTCTCTTTTAGATATTTTTTAAATTTCAATTTAAACGAAAAAATAGGAAATCCAAGATGGCGGATCCAAGATGGCGGATCCAAGATAGCGGACAATAATTTCAAAATTATAGTTTTATCGCCTTTTTTTGCCTTTTCTCGCTTTACAAGTGTGTCCTTGTTTGTATTTATTATGTTTTAATATTAAAAAGACGATTTTACAGTTATATTTGATATTTTAAGTATCTGGATGGAAAAATATCAAAGAAACGTCGGAAAAACAAAAATGACGTCATTGTGACGTCATAATTGGGTGTGGCAGGTCAAAACTGGGTGTGAGGTTTCCTTGTATGGAGATGAACATTGTGTAAAAAGTTCATGGTCCTAGCCTTACTGGTTCCAGAGATATGAAGGGGGGTGTCCGAGGAGCCCCCCCCCAGTCACAGATTGCCAAAAAAAGCCCAGTCTGAATAGGGTTAAGATAGTCAAGCGGTTCGACTCTTTTATTTCCTTTTGTTTTGAATAGCGTTAAAAATTTATCAGACTTTTCTGAATAATTGAGTTTAGCATATAATATTGGTTGATTATTTCCTATATTACTGTCCTTGTAGTATAAAAGGTGATTTAATCTATCAGCTATCTCTACACCACAAGCCTCTTTTAAGCGCTTGTAACAAAGTTCTTCAAAATTTTCCAAAGAAATATAAAACTCATTTTCTTCCGGTGTCGGTTCATCGTCTTTGGACCATAAACAAACCGGAATAGAATAACCAAGTAGCTTATGACTTGCGTCTTCTGTACTTCTTCTCTCGGTCACACCAAAACTGAAAAGAAACGGTGTTTCAATGACTAAAGGACCTTTTTTATTATCACCATAATCGATCTGTATTTTAATCCTTTGGTAATTGTAAAGGTCGCTTTTTATCGGTTTGCTGAAAATAATATCTTCATTGCGAACATCTGAAAGAATTGACAGTTGCATGTTGTTATAATTACATATTTATTTCTTTAAGACCATTTTTTCCTACCTACAATCCTTGCAACAGCGTTTGTTTTTCCCGTGAATACAGATACCGTTTCCACCGCATTCTTTGCAAGAATATTTTACACAGTTGTGTTCACAAATCTGTTTTCCCGAGCACTCCTTGCAATAGTATTTGTTATTCCCGTGAATACAGATTCCGTTTCCACCGCAATCTTTACAAACATGCCGTTGTCTACCATGTTCACAAATCCTTGATCCCGAACTCTCCTTACAACTGTATTTATTTTTATCGTGTGGGCAAAGTTGTATTCCAGCTTTTGGCGGCTTTGTGGGTTCTTGTCGTTCAACAGCTTGTAAAGCTTCGATCAGTTCGGCTTTCCGCATCAGATGCCATCTTTTAATTTTCTGCTTTTTTTGCCATAGCTTTGAGATCTTTTACCGTTACCTTCGGTTGCTTTTCCATTCTTCTATTAAGTACTTTTTATTTTTAAGACCAAATTTTTTGATTAACAAGCGCTTTCGAGTTCCGAGAAATCGGTCTTAATTTATTCATCTTTACCGAGAATTGCATCGCATTAGCATACGTTTTCATCGATGTGTGAAACCTTCTAAGGTGCATGCGCAGCCAGTCAAATTCATAGCGTGACACACACGTACCACATGTGTGAGCGCGATAATTTGGTCGTTAATATATAAGTCGATCGAACCATATATATTAATAAGTCTGTAATTCGGTAGAACTCAGGGGGGAGACGGTTGGCCACTGTCAGAACCCTGCTTACGGTTTATGCGATGTCAGACCCACGGGGTAGTAGTGTAGTTGAGTCAGTTGACTACGCTCTGGTGAACCAGCCTCGGCCCAACTGATAACAGGGGGGTGCTCAAAGATCTCTTCGGAGAACTTAACCTCACCCAGAGGTATAAAATGGGTGACAACCGCTTTGTCAGCGGGAAAAGTCCTCACTTCGGTGAGGCAAAAGTCCTCACTTCGGTGAGGCACAGAAACAGCCAACCGAGCACCCCCCGACCAGGTTTTTGCAATTTTTTATGAAGTCGTGGTCATACTATGAACTTTTCCTCGTATCTTTTTTCACTTCGGCTATTTATTGTTGGACAAAGATCAATTATAACATCATCAATCAACCTCATATCGCTCACAAACGAATCGTGGTTAAAATGTTTTCCTCGCAGACAAGAACGTAAGTCAACCAAAACTTTCTGATATGTTGTATGTGCGAATTTACTCATTTCAATCCTTCGATTATAATTTTTATAATCGGTAAATGTTTTTATTAACAATCCCGCGCCGGAGATAACCCCCAGTATTACTGGGTTTAGTGTAACTCCGCCGGCGATTGTACCGACTGTGATAAGAGTTGAACTACTCAGTTTACAGAATAGATTCATCAGTTTGAGACGTTCAAAAGTCTTTTTGTAACACCACCACTTTTGTGATAAAATCTGAAAAGAGCCTTAATCTCCGATAATCTCGTCTCATCGATCGAAGTATCGATGTGATTAAATGTGAAAATATCTTGTTTGTGTTTCATATTTTTAAATTTTATTATTATAATTTTAAACATAAAATGATCGCAAGCGTTTTCTTTCTCATCTCATTTATAAACGAACATATCTTTCAAGATTTATCTCCTAAATGGCTCAAGGAAACTCGAGAGATCGCTAGAGAGGTCGTAGAAGCGCTTGAACACGCTAGTGTGTGAAAGATCACCTAATTTATTATACGTAGCGTATAATAAATTTTAATTCGCGTAAAGTCGACTAAGTCGTCTCAAGCCACAGACTTACCAAACATTTATCGATGGTAGTTCCTTGTAAACTTTGTACTCTCACACGAAATTCATCACATTCTATCAGAGCGATATCGCTAGTTAAGTGACAGACCTGTTTCTTACCACCCTCTCCCCTTCCTATTACATTGTTTGTCAACACGGCAATAGGGGGGTATGTTTCGAGCGTATCGAGAATGTTTATACAACATTTTACAATTTTACACTTAACAGGAACCATAACATATTCCTCTCCTGAAAATAGAGCAAACATCTGATTCGCAGTTCTCTTGTAAAGACCGCTAATTACAAACGCACCACCGCTGGGACTAATTGAGTAATTGTTCATATCCAAATCGGTCTGCATAACCATTTTCCTACCCTCCAAAATATAAGGAGAATCGTAAACACTGGCCGGTAGATCTGAGCGGTGTCCTTTCATTCCGTAAATTACAAGGTAAGCTTGAGCTTGCGAAGGCGATGTTCGCGAGCCGCTACATTTTAAATCGACCATAATATATTCCGGCGGTGAAATATGCCACTTATGTAAATTGATTATGCTTCTAGCGTAATTCGTAAAGTTTTTGTCGATTGTTTATTTATGTTGATAGAAGTCGATTCAACATCGACGCTGACACCTCTCATCGTAGGAGGGATAAATTCAATACAAACGGTATATTCACCCTCTGGTAATTTATACATATTAAAACCGATTCTTGATGCGTAGCTATTTAACGGGTGTTTGTGCAATAAAAGACTGTAAACTTTTTTGTTTAACGTATGCGGCGACTCCACCAAATCGACTATACCGGTGACGGTTATATCATGTTCGGAAGAGCTTTCGTCAACATTTTCCATTAGGTACCTAAAATCATCTTTCAAATTTGTCGAGGTGGTGATATGCGATTCGTCAACATATGTTTTGAGCTTTTCTTCTAATTCTATCGTGTGAATTACCACATTCCCTATCTTGAGCTCAAGATTTTTATCAGCGCCGTCGACATAAGATTTATTACATGCGTCGGAACTATTTTGTGGATCTTCTAAATTTATAATCTTATGGTTTGACATATTGAGATCTTCACCGGACGGATTACTCAATTTACCGGCGACTAGGTGATCCACGTATCTTTTATTGACCCCTTGGTCGGCGACCGTTCGGTCCTTTACATTATAAACCGTATTATTTCCCATATCCAAACTAGTCTCCATCGGAAACGTCTCTTTGCGAGATAAGAAAATATTCCTAACATCGTTGTAAGAGACTAGATTGTTATAATTTGCTCCTAAATCGTGATAAGTCTGTTGTTTCGATTGGACAACATTGAAACGTTCTTTCAGATCGATATTTTTCACGACCTCATGCGTTGGTTCAGGAGCGTTAGGATGAAATTTTTTCAGAGTCACCATATTGACAGCGGACAGATCGTTATCTTCGGCCGTGTCCATGTTTGTGATTAGTTTTCTGTTCATATCGATCTCTCCGGGAAGAATCAATCTGTTTCCTCGAAGATCTAAATCACCGGTCATATGAGTCGATCCATCAACAAGAATAACATCTGTCGGATTTGGTTTTGTTGATAGCGCATTTTCCATCTGATGTTTTGTTATCGCATCATCATTATCAACTCCTTCACCAACATTTACAAGACGTTTTTGTTGAATATCGTAATTGTTATTGACATCTAATTTCAAACCGGTCCCTTGTTGTACTTGTTGATTAAAATTTTTTATATATTCAGATATATCTACATTAGTGAATCTTCTGATATTATTAAAAAATACCCATACGTAGTTATTATTCAAATTACATATAATTTTTAAAAAGCCTCATCAAAGTTTTTAGTAACACTTTTCTTTTCTTTGTCTAAAAATAAGAATTCATATGGACAAAGTTTATCAAAAAGAACCGGATCTATTAGATTTTCTTGCGCAATCAAATTTAAATGTTTTTTAGTCGTTGGTGGATACAAAATCATGTGGGAACAGTTCTGCCGGAGTTTTTGGGGTACATCATAGTAGGACTGGGACAGATAGATCGGGGAAATTTTATGATGTCGACCATCTGTATAATGATTGGCAATTTTGTTTTGAACTGCTTGGGGAGCGTTAAAAAGATCATCAAAAACCACCACTTTTCTATTATCGATCGGATAGTCTGTTGTGACCATAATATCATCTTCTCCAAGAAGTTCTAAAATATCATATCCAACTCTTTGACTAGCGTTTTCCATTAATTTTTGCCAGTCTTGAATTTTATCCTGATGTTGATTTGGTGAGTATAGATAAATCTTATCATAATAAATGAGCGGTTTTTATCTCGTTAATGCGCATGCGCATTAAGCGAGATTTCGAAATTACCACGAAAAAAGGGGCAAAAGCTGTTAACAAATTTTTGTGGACTTTTGTCCGGGGGGGGGAGTTTCTTCTTTCTTCTTCATAGAAGCTATATTAGGGCATTGAGGATATGGTTGGTTAAAGCGGTTAGGATTTCAAGAAGGGCGTCACATACCGTCACTAAAATATTTGAGGAACACCCCCGGTCCTATTGTTAATTTCCCTAGGGTATTGGGATGTCAGAACTTGTGATGAACTTGTCATATTTCACATTACGTCACTGCAAAGATATTAAAGTTCTTAGTTTCGATATCTCACGTTACGTATCAATATTTAAAATTTTCAATCATTTGTCGTAAAGCCATTCAAGCTGCTTTCGAGAATGGTAAAAATAGGTCAAATACGTTTTCTTGGGAAACGTAGTTTGAGAATTTCACGGTCTATTTTTACGAATGGAGACGTTATTGGACGGGAAAGTTTGTGTTTTAATATGAGCGATATGGCAGAGCAAAATAGCATGAACTTTGCGTTTGTATGCAATAGTATGGGAAAGACGTCATAGTTTTATTGGTTTAGCTACCGTGCACAAGGAAATTTTGACTGAATTTGTTTTGCGGGAGGAAATTTTTGCGCGTCGGGACAGCTTAAATTTCTGCTGGGAGGAAATGTTTGCGGATTTCTGGTCAAGTATAAATAAAATCTAAGGCATCGGTATTAAACAATTTCACTTCCTGACCGGAGGTTTTTATAGTTCTCCCAGTTATATGGTTGCTGTTCTGGCGCCAATATGAACATAAACAACGAGAAAACTAGTGAGTGAATTATTGTACGTTGTTGTAAAAATGTATCAGTATTATGATAACAGTCTCTGGTTCTTTTGAGGACGTGTGTGGAGTTGAATCGGGAATACAGATAACTGTTGTGCCGGTCGCCTCGGAGTTATGATAGGAATATATTCACTGTTGAAAAGTTCTTGTTAAGCCGATATACATCATTAAAACAAGTAATTTTTTTCTGCGCGATTATATTTCTGCGGTGGAAAATTTAATACAAAATAAAGTAATACTGCATAATAATGCAACAACGGACAACCTTTGCCTGTATCTCCGGCAGATCAGAAAAAGGTTTTGAAAAATACTGCGGTCAGGAATCCCGCATGTTTGATTACTTTAGTACAAATTTTATAATTTGAGAAATTGGGGCGCTAAGTTTCATGATGTCACTTTCCGGGAAACTTGATAAAGAGTGAACAGCTATTATGCTGGAGATTCAAATATTTCAAACCGGATGTAATGGAGATACTGCCTAGCTCCGAGAAACACATTACACTTACACGCGGAATAAACTCTGAGGAGCTACTAAAAAACAATTACAAGATCCCACTATTAATTCCAATATATGACTATCGCATAAGACTTTGATCTTAATAGAATATTTTACGAATTTTTACTGCGGTCGTGACCCCGGGGGTAGTCAAGAAGACACTGTCAACGCTATACTTTGAGGTTTAAAGCAGACCCATTTAATCTCTAATAGTTACTAAACACATGATACCGGAAATAGAAAACTCTCGACTTTCGAATAAAAAAAGACAGAACTACTATATATTCGCAAATAACCCATTCATGTATAACATTAACTTATGCAGCCATTTCTTTTTCAACTCTCCACAAAAGAAAAATCAATGTCCGCTTCACTTTCCAAAACATTTCATATCGATATCGATAACAACATACACAACTGCGTGAAATATTTCCTTTAACAAGCATTGACAACTAAGCGGAAAACAGATATTTCAGCCCACCCACATCTGACGTCTGAGTTATCAAAAGTTTCTCTGGCTTTTGTTGATAATTTTGTCCGATGGATTATGAATGTTCTGTGATACTTGTTATCTTTGTGGAATGTCCGGTTTCCGGAAGATTATAAAGAACAGGAAAGAGCGAATCTCAAAACTGTCTTAAAAATGAAATTAAGGTTGGAAAAATATATATTTGCTTAATTCTTTCTTTGAGGAATAGAGGAATTCTAAGGATATGCACTTTTTTGTCTTGACTTCCTGACTGAATTTAAGTCTTAAAATAGCAATGAATATGCGTGAACGGAATCTGATCGATCAATGACAGACATTGTAGCGACCATAGGTCATGGATCAGTTCTTTTCTTCTTTAAAATCTCCGTAAAATTCTTAGATGTTTATATCTTATATATAAAGATCTACAAACGCGGATAAGCGTAAACATTTATCCGATGCGTTGTGGCACACATCAAAGATTTAAATTGGATGATCCCACAGGCAGACCAATCGTGATGTGAGTCAGATCAAGTTACAGCACAGTAATGAAATATACTAGGAAATAATACGATTTGTCACGGAATTGATAAGCGATAGAAAAATCGAAAATATTACACACTAAAGTCTTCTCACCTTTACTTTATTGTCTCTTGATGTATCCTGACCGGTTTAAATGCATTTTTACAACTTTTGTTACTCGCCCCACTATCCACTATAAAAGAAGGGAAGGCTGGAGACCTCTGAGCGAACCCTCGCCACGCGAAAGCCAATAAATTCTAAACAATTCAACTCAAGCTCCCCGAATTGCCACCAGTGAGGCCGCAGGTTAAATGTCTACCCGTGCGATTCGTGCTAGCTTCCAAATTCCCTTTCACGGGCTCTAAAAGGGCTCCGTTTTGGAGCGATTCTGGCCATCTTCGCTTCGCCATTGTCCGCGATCCAAACGGCTGTATCACGAAATTCGAATACTAAATCTTAGCGACCGCGTCACAGAGACAAAATGACATTCACCCGAGGGGAGGGTCGTTACTTTTGCCCTCGCGCAAATTGACACCGTCGGGGGAGCCAGTGCGTGTAATTCCAACGGAAAACACACGCGTGACCTGTCACTTATTTGTCTTTATTTGCTAAAGTGCAATTTTTCATCAAGATCAAAAGAAAAGTCTCTTTTTAAAATAAAAATGCTCGAAGGAAAATTATTAAACTTGTTAAAACCAATTTGCACCAAAAAAATCAAAAATCAAAGGTCACGGATATGTATGTGTATACCGGGAGTCTAGGGTGTACTCTAACTGCACGTCCGATCCAAGAGAGAGGAAGATAGGGGCCTTGGGAACGAGGTTGGTAGACGTTTCAATAACAAATTGATCATTACATGTAAAACAGACCGTTGGCCGTCGGGTGTTGATATGAACGATATGGTCAATAATGTTTAATTTTTATTGGTAAATTGCACAACCTTCTAAAGTCGCTGTCGTAATTTGTCGTATTTTTGAAGCGGAATCGAGCCGTTTCTCGCTGTTCAGAATGTCTCATGTCGGCAATTTTCGGGGCCACGTCGCTTGTCGTTTTTACCAAGGCTTCTTTAAGCCGAGATGTTTTGAAAACAGCTTCGGCTATAAAAGGAAACGAAATCTAATCGCCAGCTCTATTCCTACAAGAGACACCATTCTGCCCGAAGGTACACAATTTTTTAGTTGACGGAAAAAGCGACAAGTAAAATATTTTCATTTGCCTTTTTTACAATAGTCTACCTTAGTGAAGTATTTAGATAAAACATTCCTTTTTTACTGAAGTCTTTTTACTGAACTTATTCACATGCACAAAGTTCTTGTTTTGTCTCATACATCCACATATACACTGCACATATTAATTGGCTGTTTAAAAACATTGCTAGTAAATCAATTTTAATCCCAAATGAAAATCGTTGCAATATGTTTTAGTTTTGTTTAAATATCAATAAATAAAGATAGTAAATATTTTTTAACCTTCGAACATCTTTCCCAAATTTCGATTGATAAGAAAATCGCCATTGTAATGCCATACAAGTCATTGCTACTAAAATACTGTGACTGATACAAAACATAGAAAATTAACTAAGTAAAAGGGCTCTCTAAAGATAGATTGAATCTAAGTAGTTTTGCCACCCCCATCCCTCCTCATAATTTCCCCCCGTAGCAACCAAATTGGCCTCGGCTCATTCGCTTAATATAATCAAGTTGAAGTTTCCCCTCAGCTGTAAAATGAAGACCATTTTGAACAAATACGCTAAATTAACATGAAAATTATTTACATTCATACTCGTGATTATTTTGTTGCTCATGACTTTTATTGATTTGGTGGCTCCTAAAAGAGCCTTTAAGTCCTCTATGACTGCAATGTCTAACTCTACGATTAGACCTACAGGTATTTTCAATCTTTCAACTTCAATAAACCATTTAGCAGCTTTACACATGTTACCTATCACGTCTTTACTACATTTACCTATCAAAGACACCCAACTTTTCCAATTCTTGTTGTTCAGTGTTGTTGTTGTTGTTGTTGTTGTTTTATTAACCTTACATTCTCTCGCATTAACGAGATGGCTTTAAGAGCCCTTTGATCTAAGAATATGCATTAACGTGTTTGTTTTTCCACATCGAGTTTGGCCTGTTATTAACATACGAAAATCTTCATTAAGAAAATCATTCAGTGAACGATTATTATCGTTATTTTTATTACATCATAATTTGGTATTTTCATATTCTTTATTTAATAAGGTCGATAAACATTTTAAACTTAAATGATTATTTTACAGATATTTTAAAATAACTTAAATGTTTATTTTACAGATAAATTAAATAATCTATTTTAATAAATTATGGATATTGATAAGATCAAAAAATATACAGATTCAGAATTTGAAGGCTTTAAAATTGCTAAAGCAGTTACTGAAGTAAAGAATGAGGTTAAAAATAAAGAACAAGTTCGCGATGTTGCAATGAGTGATTATTTTAAAACTCTGAGAGAACCGCTAATTGAACAACAGAAAAAACAGATGAAAAACAGGACAAAGTAATTCAGCAATTAAGAGGGATTTTCCCTAAGGGTCACCTATCACATGCAAAATAATTTTTTTTCAAAATCCTCAAAATTGGCACGATTAAAGGTCCTTGGGCACTGAATCTATCGCTATATGTTTGAGTCCGATCAGAATTTTATTTTAGGCAAACGGCGCCAAAATGTAAAATTTGACGTCATTTCCGGTTTTTAAAGGTCACTTGTGTGGTCTCCAAACACTGCTCAAAATTGCTTTAGCGTGGTGATATTTTTGCAAATAAATTTGCCAGCCTAAATCTAGACATAATAACGACTTTTCAACGGTAAAGATTTTAAGAGAAAATTGAAAGCATAATATTTTACAGAATTTTCAATAATTAGTACGGTTTTAGCACGATTTGCGTATGTCATGTTAAAACGCCTATATCGTCACTGGTACATGGCCTAGCTAAAAACTAGTCCACATGCAGCAAAAGCTATACCTATAGATTAGTTTTATGAAATAAAATTTTGGGGCAATTCATAAACAAATGGTGGAGAGCGATGAATGTGAGCTCAATGTCCAGCCATATTTCATATCAATTTACAAGGCAATATGTATACAATTTACTGATAAACTCACCGTAAAACAGCCTCTGTTTGCTTTTTATTCGTAAACAAACTTCCCCAAGCCATAATAGAATGATTTAATTCCATTTTGAGCTTCTACAATCCAATAAAATGTCTTGAAAGAGCATCGAAGCATTCACGATCGGCCCTGTGACAAGTCCGCTCATCGCCGTGCCGAGCGTGACAGGCACCGTGACAAGTTTTACTTTGTCCCAGGTCACCAGCTCTGTAATGAACCGAACCAATTGGCAGATAGAATGAAGATAATAATCGGTTAAATGGCTGCTGGTAATAATTCTCCTGTTTTGAAAAATGATTTATCGCAAATAAATGATGAATTTTTTAGAATAGGAGCAATAGATAAAACAATTCATGAGAAATTATATAAAAAATATTTAATGTAAATAAATAAAAAACTTACGTATGGATGTTAACAGAACATTAGTTTTCAAATCTATAGATGCAAGAAAACAAAATCCTGATAATAAACCAGGAAATTTTACTGTAAGGTTTACTCCTGAGTTGGGATTGAACGATAATAAAGAATGTTATTTAGCATTGGATCATCTAAGTGTGACTGCGAGTTGGCAAAACATTCGTCCTGAATATAATAACGACAAACTAAAAATATGAAAAGATAAAGGTAAAACATATGAAACAATTACTTTTCCATCAGGGATTTACGATTACGAAGATATAGATGATTTTATCCACAAAACGATTGGAAAAATACCCAACACGGATGAATATGGAATTAGCGTATTATTTAATCTTACAACTAACAAGGTATTTATTCAACTAAATGAAAATTATCGCATCGATTTTAGTTCGAGTGGAAATTTTAATATTTTACTCGGATTCGATTCGAAAGTTTTAACGAGCAGCGGTTATGGGAAAAATTTCCCTAATATCAGTAAGAGTCGATAATCTTTACCTAAAATGTAGTTTGTTGAGCGATTCGATCGTTTCAGGAAAGCGAAGCAATACTTTATTCACATTCTCAACAAATACAAAAACAAGGTCTTTACCTTTTGAAATCTACCCAAGAGTGAATTATTTGTGGCATAAGATAAATAAAAAAGATATATCTGAAGTAACATTTTACTTAACTGATGATGAAGATAGAAATGTTGATCTGAATGATATTGATATTTCCATAACTGTGGTATTAAAAGAAGTATAATTTTATTTATATAAATTAAACAATTTATATAAATGGAAGAACAAAGAAGGATTAGAAATTTTGATACAGGAGAAATTTCTTATATTAACTCTGTAGATCACTCTACAGAGTGTGGTAGCGGTTTCTTTGACATATTTACAAAAATCGGTTCCAAATTAACAGGAAAAACAGCGAGTAAATTAGCCAGTAAAAACGTATTGAAAAAGGTGCTGAAAAGGTTGGAGAAAAAACTGGTGAAGTTCTTGGTGAAAAAATTTATGACAAGTTTTCATCTAAAGGTAAGAAAGAACCACCACGAATATCAGGCGAAACAAAAGGAGATGAAATTATTAAATTTTTAAAAGAAGAAAACTCTAAGAAGGAGAAGAAAGAAGACAAATATCAATATATTAAAAGAGTAGTATAATAAAGATTATTCACCGACAACATATATCCTTTCTCACGCTTACCCAAACATAAACCCATGACACAAAAGCAATAAGCTAAAAAACCACAAAACCATTTTGAGAAATAAATTATTATTTCTGCTGATATTAACATGTAATGTAAAATTAACATCAACGAACCAAATTCACCCCCTTGTTTCGAATAAGCTAAAAATATCATGACATATGCCATTTTATTTTTTTGAATTTGAATTGGCATAAATCAACGAACCAAATTTACCCTCGTCTTTCGCATAAGCTATGATATTATTTGTCTGTTACGATTGGTAGCCATTTAGCTTATTGCTTTTGTGTCATGGGTTTATGTTTGGGTAAGCGTGAGAAATGATATATGTTGTCGGTGAATAATCTTTATTATACTACCGATGAAATCTCTCCCGAAATTCCGGCAGCGGCGGTGGAAAATCTCTCCCCAAATTCTGGCAGCGGCGGTGGAAAATCTCTCCCAAATTCTGGCGACGGTGGTGGAAAATCTCTCCCCAATTCTGTCAGCGGCGACGACAAAAATTCTCTCCCGGAAAGAAAATGTCTGATTCCGAAGAAGAAGAAATAGATGATACTCCTGAAATTATTCAAGAAATCTGCACAACATGGCAATCTCACAAAAATCCCAGACTGGAACATTTCAAAGTTGTCATCCGAAAAAATCAGGGGAAAAATCAAATTCCACTCAAAGATCTCGAATTTTATGAAAAAGAAATTCTCTCCCAAATTTCCCGTGACGAAATTACAAGAAAAAAAGTCAGGGAGTTTGTCAAAGCTTCCAAATGGAAAAAAGTTAATGGAAATGATTATGAAATTTTTAATCACATAACAGATCACGACGGCAATGACTATGAGCACCTGGAAAAATTTCTCATCGACGATTTTAAATATTTCTCACTGGCATATGATGACCTTCATCTCAGCAGAAAAAAGTTTCTCAATTGCCATCAAGTTCTTTTCGCCCTGTTGAAGAAGAACGGTTTCAACCCCAATGAAGATGATTTCAAACTGCTTATTCTCCCATCAAGACGGGTGGAACAAGAAAAAATCATCCAAGCCATCTTCAAAAAATTAAATTGGAAAGAAAATGGATCTTGAAAAAGCATTTTCCAATGAAGCCAGTGACCATGAAAATTGTTCCACATGCTCAGAGGAAGAAGAAAGGAGTGAAGATGAAACCCCAACAACCTCTGACGAGGAATTCATTGTCTCTGATTCGGAGATGGAGGAAGCAGAACAAGAGGAGTGTGTAGAAGATCAAATTGAACTCCTTTTTGAATCTTTTGTCAATCTCCAGGAGGAACACAAGATTCTCAAAACGGAACTCCAAAAGCAAAGTTGTCTCCTCTGGGAAATCCGCCGGGAATTGAAAGAAAGCGGTGATTTGAAATCATGAATATGAATGGCAAACATTCATATTCTAGCGCGTCTTCTGGGCATCACTTATTTTGAGATAAGTTCTGAAATGCATCACATCTTCACATGCTTGTTTATATTTTTTGATTGTGAGAAGATTCTCGCATGTTCTTTTGATTTCTTCCAAATAAGATGTCACTGGTTGTTTTTGGAGAATTGAGTTGAAATAATTCATCGTTGCTGTTTCAATCTCTTTCGTTTTTTCATAATTCTCAGAAAGTTGGTCTTCATCCCAGCGCTGAATCTTATAAGGCTCGCTAAGGCCGATATTAATTAGAAAATTGCGTTCATTCCCATCAAATCGGTGCTCGACATTCATGATTTTATAGGAAAACATTAAATATTTTTAATTTCAATGATTGACTTATTTTCAGCCAAGCTTTTCCACATCGCTCAATGGAATCCACGAATTGAATTTATCGGAATAGCCTTTCCATTTTACCAAGGCTTTCTTTTTCTTGTGATCGCGGCGAAGAACTTTTTCAATGCGGAAAACATCTTGTGTAGTATGCGACAATTCTGCTTCGTAAAACGATCCGGTGATTTTTTCTCCCAGCAGATCAACTAATTTATACGTTACAGGATTTGTGCTCAATATTTCATCAATCACAAATATCTCCTCTGTCCAGTTCGGGGTGAAACCTTTGTCGAATATCTTTCGCTTGTGTTTTGAAATTCTAACCCTGTCGCCGACTTTGAATTTTGCTGGGGCATGTTTTGCATAAATCATATCGCTGAAAAGATTAGCGAACACCTTTTTCTCATTTTTCTGTTTGCTCGCCTCTGCGGGGCTCATCCGAATGCTCGAATGAAAACGACGGTTATATTCATCCACTAATTTGTCTAGTTTGTCAAAGAAAATTGTTTTAATGTTAGCAGAAAACATCCGGAAGAGTTTCTCCTTCATGGTCCGATTCCAGCGTTCAACCACAGACGATTTCTTTTCATTTTCCGTTGTATACAATTTTACCCCATTCTTATCAAGCAGATCTTTCATTGTTGCGTTGAAAAACTCACTTCCTTTATCAGTCCAAAGCATTTTCGGTTTTCGCTTCGTTTTAAATATATCTCGGAAAGCATCAGCCACTGTTTGACCTCGCTTGTCTTTCAGGGGACGAATCCAACCGAATTTTGAGAAAACATCGATCACCATCAGGAGATATCTGATCCCTTTATTCCACCTCGAAAATTTCCCCATCTCGACCAGATCAGCCGCCCAAATGTTGTCAATCCCATATGCCATGACTCTCCTCTTTGGGAAGCGCCGCCTGATTGGCTGGTGAAGTTCATTTGCCAGATTTTGAGCCCAGCCTTCACTCAAAATCTTTTCCCGTTTTTTGGGGCACCGAGGCCAAGTTTTTGTTTTGCTTGAATTGTGTTTCTCGCCAAAGCATCCCCCCATTGCCTTTCTTTCCAGGGAATGGCATCCAAAGCGGCAACCATTTTCCTGTCTGCTTCGTTCTTGCATTTGCGCGGATCCGCTTTCTTCGCGCAGACTGAATAATCCACATCGTGTTGCATAGCAACTGCATCTGTTTTTCCTGTGGGCTGCTGCATAATTTCGAGAATTTTTCCCTTTTCATCAAATCTGACTTGTTTTTCGAGTGGGTTATAAGGGCCTGTATAATTATGCCCTGGGAGAGTGAAACCTTTCTTTGGTCTTGGCAGCTTCCCAATCAGGGAATGAACATCTAAAGCACCGCCATCCAAATCTGCTCGATCTGTCTTATATTTTCTGTTTGGTCTAATCGCCGTACTCAGTTGATTGAGCATATCGGAAGAGGTTTTGGCAAGAAATGGTTTCATCTTGTCCAGGGCAAAATCCAATGCTTTTTTCTGAGTGTTTTTATTTCGCAATAATTCACTGGCTCCATAACGACCCATTTCAACTGTTTTTTTCCCGAGCCAGGGAAGAGCATGAGCCACGCCAGTCAGCGCAAGTTCACCGATGCCCTCACCTTGTGAGGGCAGACTCAGTTTCCCGAATTCGCTCCGCGGCTCGCTCCGCTCGTTTTCACAAATCTTGTTTTTTTGATTCCGCAGGAAGCGCAATGGCAAAACCACATCTTTCTGCCATTTTTTGCAGTCATATATCCAGTTGGTTTCACGCATTCAGTTTGTTTTTTTTCCTTCACGCAATATGATTTCATTTTCAATCGAAATATTCTTTTATGAATTTTTCATTTTGCATCGAGTCAGTCAGACTGAGAGGCTGGAGAATATCATAGAAATCTTTCCCCTGCGACCATTGATGGAGGAAATAAAGGCAATAATACCCGCAAAGAACGCTGTTGATGTTTTGATACTGACTGCTGTTCCAAATCACCGGTTTGGAACTTTTGAATTCCTGGGGAAATCCCATCCCAAAAGAGTCGAAATACCATGTGAATTTCTGTCCGGGGGCGCAGCACACCCAGTGAGTTCCGGCATTTTCAAGCGAATCAAGATTGATAATGCAGGGGCTGTGTTCTCGGGGCCTCACTTCATCCCTGGCGAAAATCCCTTTGAAATTGGGAATTTTCAGAAAATCAATCCACTGGAGAAGATCAAGGTTGGTCAGTGGTTTGTTCACGAACTTCAGCTTCACAATATTGCCCCGAGAACTGGGATATTGTTGAATGGACTTTTCGATCCCAGCAGAAGTCCCGCTCCTTTTTTTGATTTTTTTCCCATCCCAATTTTTCGTCCCCAGGTTCCGATGAATGGAGGCGGGCGTTGGAAGGGAGTGCCCAATCTTGGAGCGCCGTTTCCTTTTGGGCGTCCAACTCTTGGCGCTCTTTTTCCCTTTGGGCGTCCAACTCTTGGAGCGCCTTTCCCAAACATGTTTTTCACCATGTCCAGCGCCAGTGGAATTCCGATGGAAGCCAGCACAGTTCCCAACAATCCGCCTGATTGTTTTGCTGATGGTTTCATCACCAGTTGTCCTCCTGATTTCAGGGCAGTCAAAATATCCTGTTTCTGTTTATTTGTCAACAGATGCTTATTGTCAATCAGTTTTTGAATTTTATCTTGGGGAATGAGAAATCCACCCGTTTGTCCGCTCCCGCTTATCTTTTTCACAACTTGACTCGCTCCTTCACTCGCCAAACCAGCCAATGCTGACAACCCAAGTGTCTTTGCCAGGGTGGATGCCAGGGAACGAGCCAGGGGAACAATAGCAGAGAAAAGACTTCCGCCTTGCTTCATCACTTTTCGGATTTGCGTTTTTGATATCTTGATTTCAACTCCCTTTCCCTGAGATGCGGCTTTGGCAATTCGGTTCTTTTGATTGACTGTCAGCATCAGTTCATCATTTCCGCGTGTTAGATTTTTTTTCAGCCTCAGGGTGATAGCGCAGTTTGCTTTGAATGCTCTTCCAAGCTTGCTTTTTTGTCCTTTCGACAGATTTACTTTATATGGGTAATATGTTGTCATTTTAAATGACAAGATATGTTTTTTCACAGATCACACGTCACACGATAACCAGCTCATTTCCAATCTTATCGATTTTCACTTCTTCTTCATAGAGAACTATCGCATGTACATTGAAGTTTGCAGCTGCATTTGCGCTTAATCGATACCTGAATATCAACTGCTTGGGATCTCTTGTTGGTTTTTCAGTTTGATAAGTCAGATCGAAATAGATCAATGGGAAAAGAGAATTGAAATTGGCCAGATTCAACTGTGTCCCTGTGTTGTAGTCATTTTTCCTCATTGCATAAGCCATGACATCCTGGAAAATCCTCACTTTGCTTTCACTGTCGTACTCTGTTTCCGGGTAGAAAACTCCGTTTCCATATTCCAATCGACAGTTCAACAAGGATGAAGTATTATCATCCACTGCATTCAGCGTGAAAGTGTCCATCAGATAGGGGTTGTCTTCTGCCTGGACGTTATTGGGTGGAGCGGTTCTTTTCAGCCAGACAAAAATATGCCTCACATTGTCAATGCTCGCTGAGATCTGGAAAAATCCTGATGACTGCGTAGGAGCTGATTGCTGATACATTTCCCTCAGATATTTCCATTGCGTTTCTTTCAGGAATGAGCTGACAAATTTGTCATACAGAGAATCTTTGGGAGTCAATCTTGGCACCCAAAGCAAAAATCGATTCAGCACAACTCTTCCAGCAGCAACGCCGTGTGCCATATGAATGAGGTCCTCATCATCATTCAGTGTTATCTCGAATTGAAGCTGCATAGGCACAAGCATCTTATCTTCCAACTCTTCGAAAAAGGAAAAACGATTCAGGGGAATGATCGCATTAGTGTTTTGAAGATCTCGAGTAATCACTCGCCGAGCCTCAAATCCGGCATTAGTATTAGCGGTTGTTGCATCAGTATCCAAATACCAGAAACTGTTCTTGGCGACTGATCTGCTGAAGTCATCGGAGTATTCTAACAAATTCTTTGTGAAACAGACTTTATGCAGATTATCAGTATCATAAATAATCTTTCCTGCAGATTTAATCGTCAGGTGTTTAATCAGGGAATGAGCCCCATTGATCACTGTGATTCTGTCAGCGTCATATGCCGCTCCATCTGCTAATTTCTGGAGTTGAAATTGCACCTCGAAATAAGCATTGTACCAATCATAGAATGCGGATCGGTCATTAATTGTGAATTTATAACCATTTTTTTGTTGATGTTGAGTATTAGCTGGAGCTCGGATTGTGTCATCCAGCTGGAAGCGCACTAATTCATTTCTTTGAAGATATTCATTCGATCGAAAAGCCATTTTAAATCATTTTTTTCTTTTTCGGACTCCCTGTCCAGAGATCAACCTGTTCAATATGGCATCAGAACTTTCTCCCTGCGGTCGCGTTCCGGAGGTTGACGCAGGGGCTGATTGTGGTCGAGCTGGTGGCTTTGTTTTGCCTGGTGGCTTCCCCTTTTTCATATTTCCCAGTTTTTTCATGATCAAATCACCAGATTTTTCAACTGCTTTTTTGCCGAGTTTATCCCCAGCGTGAGAAATTCCTGATTCCAATGCTTTTTTCGCAATGGGTTTCGCGAATTTATTGAAAACTGCGGATGCGATCTTCCTCATTGGTTTGAAAATATTGTCCACAATCAAACCTGTTCCTTTATGCCGATAAACAAACCGCCCCAGCTGGGGGTGGAAAAAACGAGCAAATTCATAACTTTTCATTTTATTTGCTTTTTCAAGATAAGCGAGAACGCTGTATCAGCCCCATTCAAATCAACAACCCGCCTTTTCCCATCGGTGATATAAATCCGAATGGAGCTTATTCTGTTTTTATTCACAGGGCTGAACATCACTCTCATGGGTTCCAAAGTGAAACTATAGGAGGCCTGCAGAACAGATCTTGAAAAGGAGAAGATGATATCACTCTCTTCCCCATCCACAAGCGAATCATTTGTGAGATCGCAATGAACGTTCAACATATCAGTATCTTGACTGAGGTTTGGAACTCTGGGGCCAACATTGACTTTATCTTTCAGAATCTTTTTCTCAAACCCAATGAGATCGCCAAAGTTGGATTTCTCGAGATCAAGTTGCCAGTTTGCTTCCAGCGTGATTGTTACTCTGAAAGTTGTGGGAGAGAAAGCAAGATTGATTGGGAATTTTTCATTCTTTCCTGGGGTGCTGCCTGCGAGGGGGCCTGTTGCGTTTCGAATTGCCGCATTTATTGTGGAATAATCCCAAACCCCAGCGGGAAAGGTGATATCGGAAAATGTTTTCCCACCATCAGAGCTGAATCTGATCAGCTGATTTTTCAATGCCGCATTGATGTTATACCACGTAAAACTCATATTGATAATTCTGTTCAACCCAACAACATATTGAGAATTTGGGTTCAAAACAATGGGTCGATTGAATTTTGTTGTGAAATTTTCTGGTTTGTTGCCGCCAGTCTTGACGGAAAAGGATGACAGGACAATTTCTCTTTCGATTTCCATTTTAGAGTTTGAAATACTTTCTGAAGAGCTTCTCATGCTGGGATCTGTTGATGGCGTTTTCTTTCAGGAGAAGATCAAGAATACCAACCCCGGTATTTCTGATGCCCGAATTCGTATTCCCAGCAAGAATGGAGCCAACGATGACTTCAAGTTTCTGGAGCAGATCTGTGGGGTTGGAGAAAAAACGGATGGATCCACCTTTTTTTCTTTTTTTCAACCCCGAACCCGTCCTCATCTTTTCCACCATCATCTTTCCCGCTTTATCGCTATAATGTTCTATGTAATCACTCAGAGCTCGGGCTGCGTAATCTATCCTTCGATGTTGCAACTTCTTTTGCTCTTCCGTTATTTCCCCTTTTCTGAATTTTTTGGACCAGGATGATTTGTAGCCCTTCAACTGATTTCTGCGGAACTTTGCAATGGACACAAGATCATTGAGATACTGGATTTTCCTCGCTATTGTAACATTTTCCCTGAGAGTTTTCTCCACAGTATTGTAATCCGTGAGGTCAAATTCTCTCAATATTTTATTGGCTTTATTTTCATTTTCATCTTCATCTTCATCGCCCGGTTCCAAAGCATAATCTGGGAAATCGTCTTCTTCATATTCAGGTGGATCTTCCCCTACCTCTTGCACAACTTCTTCATATGTTGGCGGCCCTGCTGGAATTTGCTTCTTTGTTTGGGATGGAACGGCCTCATCAAACAAGCCTTCGACATCCATATCTTCAAATGGGTCGACTTCGGGGAGATAATCAATCTCCGCTGGTTTGGCTTTTTTCTTTTTCCGGGAAAGTGGCCGAAGCGGCCCCAAATTCGACTCAATCACCTCATCCAGTTTCGATGTGATGGGTTTGAATGTTTTTTCAAGTCCGATTTGACTTGTCTCTTCACCCAACTTTTTCTGGGTGATAGCATTGTGAACAAAGTTGATTTTTTTCCCCAAAGCAGATTTGCTTTTGGCCATTTCTTGGCATTTCAAAAGACTCATTTTATATCCCAGAAACACAAATTTGGGATGAAGAACAAGATGTAAAACGCCATGTTCATTAATAAAATGAAGATTCCAAATTATGATTGTCAGGATCCAATCACAAATTTCAAACAACTTCACCCGTTCATGCCGGATCGAACTTTCAGAATGTTGATCTGTGGCCCTTCAGGATCGGGGAAAACAAATGTTCTCCTGGATATGATTTTCCGCCTGCTCTTCTACGATAAAATTTTCCTCTATGCGAAAAATCTTGACCAAACCAAATATCAACATCTGCTGAAAACATTTCGCCCAATCAGCAAAGAAGCGGGGTATGACGTCGTGGAAGCATCCCCGGATGAAATCATCCCAGTTTCTGAATTGACAGGGGAGAATCAAAAGCTGGTTGTTTTCGATGATTTTGTTTCCGAAAAAAAACAAAAGCCATTGATTGATTATTTCATTCAGGGCAGGCACAAGAAATGTTCTGTGATTTATCTTTCGCAAAGTTATTTCGGAACACCAAAAGATATCTGCCTGAATTGCTCGCATTTTTGCATCTTCGAATTCCCAAGCAACAAAGAAATTACGGCGATCTGCAGGGAGAACAATGTCAGCAAAGAAGATTATCGGAAAGCAACGCATGATCCGTTCTCTTTCCTGTATGTGGATAAGCCGAGGAAATTCATTGCCAAAAACTTTGATGAAAGCATTTAAAATGAGTTATTCAAATGGATTGCTTTCTGAAACAACTCGCTTCGCGGGAGGAAAAGATGGAAAAGATGGATTGCCAGGAGTTGGTTTCAAGCTAACGCCAGCAGGGGACTTCGATCTTCAAAACAAAAAAATGACCAATATCGCTGAAGGAACGGGGAATTCGGATGCAATCACAAAGCATCAAGTTGACACGCTTGCAACGCAATTGCGAGCAGATTCTCTCCAGGTGGATGGTTCCTCGCATATGACTGGGGATCTTGATCTCAGGGGACAAAAACTCATCAACCCCGGGGAAATAGAAATGAATCGCAAATTGATCGTCAATCTGGACACTGATGAAAACCAGGATTTGTCAGCGGTGAATATGGTCACTCTGAAAAAATTCCACCCTGATGCTCCGGCTCACACTCATGAAGTCACGAAGGATATTGATTTAAAAGAACTTTTCAACGTGAAAAACTCAAAACAACAAACATGGCATGATTTAGGAGCCATTTTTAACGTGAAAGATCCCGAAGTTGCCGACCAAGGCGCAAATATGCGATATGTGGATGGCGTAGCTCGGAAAAAGCTTTCGTTGGAAGGCGGGACAATGACCGGAAACCTGGATATGAACTCGCAACAAATAAACAATATTGCAGCGCCAACTCTGAAGCATCAACCCACGTCAAAATCTTATGTGGATAATGCGATAGGAGGTGTGGTAGCCCACACGATGGAATTAGAAGAGAAACTTAAAGAATATGTCAATGAATCGCATATCACGTCAACCTCTCACCCAAAGGACGCATTCCGCTATCTGATGGAAAATGTGGATGAATCCAGCTCTGAACATCATATGACAGTGACTGGGATAAGTGATTTTCCAGATTCGCCGCATCATTTCAACAAGAAGGCTTATGACTTACAAATCACAAAAGATCTTTTAAATGAATACTCTGGGAGACTTGGATTCAATATGTACAAATTACCAGAGGGAGAATACACCGTGTGCGTGGAATTCTTCCCCGCGTCAATGGATGGCGTGAGCGTCAACGTTGTGAGCACAAGTCTGAATATAAATCAGCAATCAACTAAGAAGTTTTCGGGGTATTCCAGATCCATCATCCACATGCACAAATGGAGGATTTCCCCACCTGAATTCATCTATCTGGATTTGAAATGGAGAGGAACTGCCGAAGCAGCCGAAAAAGGAAATGCAAATCTGATCATATATGGCATTGCTGGTTATCAACCTGATGTTGAAAGCAGCGTTTATGATTCCCCTTTCGTTTTCCAAGCGGGGAAGATGGTCATGGAGACTGACTTGGATTTGAATTCGCACTCCTTGTTGAATTTGCCGCTTCGCCCGTCAAAACACTTCATTTTTGCAAGATTTGTGAAAGGAAAACACGGTGATTGTTTGATCTTCCCAAATGAAGAGGAAGATGAAACAAATTATTGGCAACAATTTGGATCTGACTTCCGGATTTTGAATGTCACGGTTTTCATTCTTCAACGCGGTTCCAACCCAGTGAGTGGAGCAACCATCATCATGACAAGTGTTGTTAAAGGAGATCGCATCACCCGGAACGCAGTCAGACCTTCCACCAATTCATTTGGTTCACTGCAGTTCACCTTCAATCTCCATGTTGGGCAGGAAGAAGCTTTCTATCTGGCTCTCTCGGATGGAAATGCCATTCAAAGAGCAAAAGCGACAATTCTGATTGAAAAATGATTTCTCCCTGAAAAATGAAGCGAGCGAAGCGAGCTGAGCGAAAACAAAGCATCTTTGCTTTCAATCACATCCACCCCGCAATTCGGGAAGAAGAACTGAAAGAGATCAAAAAACTTTTTCGATTTTATCACAAAAGATTCTGGTGCCTGAAACGAGCGCATGGTCGATTCAAGAAAATGAATCTGCTCATGAATTTGACCTCTTCCGGTTGGTTGCAATCGGGACGATTGCTGGAGCCGCGACTTTGAACCCAATCGTTTTGGGAGTGATTTCAGGAGCAGGATTAGTCTTGAAAACAGCGAATGAAATGAAGAATCTGAAAAGCAAAATTGAGATGGCGAAATTCGCTTTCACCACCTATGAAAAAACATTGAGTGATTTGCGCTTCGCTTTGCGGGGAGGAAAATTCGACAGGGATGAATTTTTGTTTTCAATGGAAGCGATTGATGGGATTGTGATTGATTTGGGGTTGGATTTGGAAAAGTTTGAAGCTGAATGGGAGAAAAAATTTGAGGGTTGAGAATTTTCATTTCCCGGAAATGAAAAATCATGCAAGAAATCAGGGGAAAAATTTATTTGAATTTCTTAATTTTATTGAATATGTCAACGTGAAATGTTCTTTCATTTTTCCTCAAAGATGCTACAAATTGTGATCGTTTCACGGGGTTAAATTTTTTAGTTCCAACATTCGCCTCCAGATCTGCTCGGGCTTTCTCTTTGTTTATCTCAAAAATCACTCTGCAGATAATGGAAATGATTTTGATGAAGCAAATACTTTCCTCATTATATTTCAATTCTTTTTTCTTCCAGTCCAATTCTATATCTTCATCCGCGAATAATTTATTGGTAATCATTCGACAAAGTTCATCAAAAGATGAAACAGCGATCTTGAATTTGTCAAACCATTCCTCATCCATTGGGAGTGGAGAAAAATCTATCTGGGGAGAAGCTGATCCTTCCGCCTTTGGTTCTTCCACCTTTGGTTCTCCGAGATAAAATATTTTCTTGTCCGATCTCCGGGTGATGGATTTATTTCCTTTTTTCAATGCATTGGTGATGGCGCAATTTGAGATTGCATATTCTTTTGCCGCTGCATTGATGGAAGTGAAATTTTTGGTTTTCTTTCCGTCGGAGATTGAAAAATGCTGTGTTGTCGGTTTTAGCATTTTATTTGGAGAAAAAAAAGAATTATAAAATCAAAATCGCGTTTTATTTGGATAAAACGCGATTTTATGCGTGTCTTTTCCTGATTTAGTTAACTGGGGAAGAAAAATAGACAAGGCAGTTCTGAATTTTCAAAAAAATGAATTTTACGCTGATTTTCAGCGAAAGATTTTTTATTCCCGGAGAGATATTTTAATTCCGGAGAGAATTTTCATCCCAAAATCCGTTTTTGGAGAGAAATTTCATTCAAAAAACGGATTTTGTGGGCGATTTTTCGTTCTGAAATCCATTTTGGAGAAAACTTTTCATCCCCGGAGAATTTTTTTCATCCCCCGGAAATTATTTTCATTCAAAATTATTTTGGAAAAAAATTTTCCTCAAAATAATTTTGGAGAAATATTTTCCGGAGAGAAATTTCATTCCAAAATCAGTTTCCGGAGAAATTTCAAGTTCAGCAAAAAATATTTTTCCCGGAGTCAGTTCGGGAAAAACAAATTCTTCCCGGAGTTGGATTCCGCAAATCAAATTCTGGGGATTCAGATTTCAAAAATTATTTTCCGGAGCAGATTTCAGAATTTTTCCCGGAGTGGATTTCAGAATTCAGAATTCAAAAATTATTTTCCCCGGAGTGGATTTCAGAATTCAGAATTCAAAAATTATTTTCCGGAGCAGATTTCAGAATTCAGATTTCAGAATTTTTTTCCCCGGAGTGGATTTCAGAATTCAGAATTCAAAAATTATTTTCCGGAGCAGATTTCAGAATTCAGAATTCAAAAATTATTTTCCGGAGCAGATTTCAAAATTCAGATTTCAGAATTTTTCCCGGAGCAGATTTCAAAATTCAGATTTCAGAATTTTTCCCGGAGCAGATTTCAGAATTCAGATTTCAGAATTTTTCCCGGAGCAGATTTCAGAATTCAGATTTCAGAATTTTCCCCGGAGTGGATTTGGGAAAAATCTGAGAAAATCAAACCTGCCACACGTGGAAAATCTGAAAAAAATCTATCCAAAATCAAACCTGGCACACGTGGGAAAATCAAAAAATCAGGAAAAAAGTTCTGCCCAAATTCACAAATATTTTCCAGAATTGAATTCTGGAAAAGATTTTCTCCCTGATTTCAGCGAGATCCAACTTCATCATCCTCATTCTTGTCCTCAAAGTTCGGAAAAATGAATTCATTTTTCCGGATTGGTAAGTTCGGAAAAATGAATTCATTTTTCCGGATTGGTAAGTTCAGGCAAAATTCATTTTTCCGGATTGGTAAGTTCAGGCAAAATTCATTTTTCCGGATTGGTAAGTTCGGAAAAATGAATTCATTTTTCCGGATTGGTAAGTTCGGAAAAATGAATTCATTTTTCCGGATTGGTAAGTTCGGAAAAATTCATTTTTCCGGATTGGTCAGTTCAGGCAAAATTCATTTTTCCGGATTGGTCAGTTCGGAAAAATGAATTCATTTTTCCGGATTGGTAAGTTCGGAAAAATGAATTCATTTTTCCGGATTGGTAAGTTCAGGCAAAATTCATTTTTCCGGATTGGTAAGTTCAGGCAAAATTCATTTTTCCGGATTGGTAAGTTCGGAAAAATGAATTCATTTTTCCGGATTGGTAAGTTCGGAAAAATGAATTCATTTTTCCGGATTGGTAAGTTCGGAAAAATTCATTTTTCCGGATTGGTCAGTTCAGGCAAAATTCATTTTTCCGGATTGGTCAGTTCGGAAAAATGAATTCATTTTTCCGGATTGGTCAGTTCGGAAAATGAATTCATTTTTCCGGATTGGTCAGTTCGGAAAATGAATTCATTTTTCCGGATTGGTCAGTTCGGAAAAATGAATTCATTTTTCCGGATTGGTAAGTTCGGAAAAATTCATTTTTCCGGATTGGTCAGTTCGGAAAAAGTCATTTTTCCGGATTGGTAAGTTCGGAAAAATTCATTTTTCCGGATTGGTCAGTTCGGAAAAATGAATTCATTTTTCCGGATTGGTAAGTTCGGAAAAATGAATTCATTTTTCCGGATTGGTAAGTTCGGAAAAATGAATTCATTTTTCCGGATTGGTAAGTTCAGGCAAAATTCATTTTTCCGGATTGGTAAGTTCGGAAAAATGAATTCATTTTTTCTGGATTGGTCAGTTCGGAAAAATGAATTCATTTTTCCGGATTGGTCAGTTCAGGCAAAATTCATTTTTCCGGATTGGTCAATCAGGAAAAAGGTTCTGCCCAAATTCACTGAAAAAATCACTAAAATATTTTCCAGAATCAGATTCTGAAAAATAATTTGGAGTTTCCTCCAGATCTCATCGAGATCCAACTTCATCGTCCTCATTCTTGTCCTCAAACTCATCGAATTCCGAGGCAGCTTCCACCATTTCTTCCACCAAAACTTCGTCCACAATGCATGTGATTGCTTTCACATTTCCGCAGAAAAGATGTTTGATCGAAAAAACGACTTGCCCGCGGAGAGGCATGCCAATGAGTTCTTTTTGCTTCCGGATGGGTTTTTTCTTCCCATCATCGCACAACTCCCAAAATCGACACGAGAAATCCGATTTCGGGAGTTTGGGGGGATAAATCTTGGCATAAATCTTTTCCTGCTCGGATTTGTCGATTTTCACGAGGGTGAAATCTCCCTCCTGAAATCGAGCAAAAGACGGGGAAATCTCTTTGATTGCCTGCTTCTTTTTCATCGCAGCAGAGTTGAGATGTTTTTCCAGATCTTTGAAAAATTTGATGTTTTCTTCCGGAAGAGTGATTCCCAGAGAAAACGAGTCGCCTTGATGAGCGAAATTCTTGAATTTGGTTTGGAGTTTCACTTTGAGCCATTTGTCATTGTGAAGGCATGGGAGGAGACAGAAAGAGATTTTTCCGGAAGATTTTTTCACGGGGTTGTCGAGAGAGCAATTGGGGATAGATATTTTCGCGGGATTCATTTTCTTGGGTGAGACAAAAAAAAATGAATTAAATCGCGAAAATCCATTTTTCCATGAACTTGCGATCCTCTTCCGATCGGACTGGGAGAAAACCAGTGGCCATGTCAACCGCTTTTTGAAAGTTTCTTTCATTTTCAACCCCTTTATACCATGCGATGTCTTCATCCGTCAAACCACATGCTTCTTTGAATTTGGGATGAATCCAAATTGCATAATTTTTCATTTCCTTGAGTGGGATTCCCGTTTCCTCCACGGAAAAGAAATCTTTGTCTCCGATTGTGAAAAGTTTTTCTTTGTCAATCATTTTTTTTATTTAGCTTTTTTTTCTTCTTCAATTCTCCAATGACCCCAAGCAAGAGTGTGAATCTTATCTGGAAGGATAAATCGCTTGTCATCATCCGCAGAGAGAGCAGTTTTATTGACTGTTTTTGAGAACATCTCGTGGTGATGGCTGCGGATGAGATTCATAGTTCTCATTTGGCTTTCCCCGCTGAGAAGGCATTCTTTGAAGTCCTCATGGGTGATATGTTTCTTTATTGTTTGTTTTTTCACTCCCTTGCATTTCTTGCCGCCACCATCAGTTTCAAATAATTTGTAGCTGTATGATTTAGGGCGTAATCCAACAAATTCTTCAATTATTTTCCCCCCAGCTTCATCTTTCATGAGGCCGTTCACTTTTTTGTTCATGATTGGCATTCCTGAGGGGTGATCCGGGGGATAGTTGGATGTGTCAAACATCTCCTTTACATCTGGCTTTAAATCCTGATAGACGTCTGCTGTTTCGATTTCATAGCACAAAGAATCAGTATCTGTGAACAACAGCTTGGCTTTCTTCCCGTATTTGGGTTTCATATATTCATAGTGAAATCTGAACATCAGTTCCTTTGATATTTCAAGAATTGACATTCCACAGAAAATTGGTTTGTCGAATGTCATTTTCTTCCGCTTCATATGAACAGCGATGAGATTCTCGTCAAAGATTGTGCTATGTTGATATGTGGGTTTAGCCGCAAGCTTTGTCGCAATCTTTCGATCATTGACAAGTCTGATGTCAACTCTCTTGCGGATATTTTCCATTGTTTTGCCGAATATTGCGTTATTCATGAGTTTGAAAAACTCTTTCTCGAAATCATTCTCCGCTGCTTGACGGAGCTGGATGTTGAGTTCGATATATGATTTCAGCCAAGGTTCTTCAGTGAATGATATTCCCCTGTGAATCTTAGTGAGTTTCAAGCCATGTTTCAGAGCTTGTTTCAGTGCTCTGTGATGCATGATGATGCGTTTCTTGTTCCGCAGATTGGGGATTAATTTCTCAACGTTGTTGTCGCAAATTATTCTCTCGGGGGCAAAGGGGTAGTCATTATGCAAATCATGAAGTTTTTTGGGATATTCCAGATCCACTTCAAGCACACAGGGTGTTCGGCGCCATCTCTTGAAGTTTTTCATCCAGCGAAAGTTCCCCGTTGGAAGTGGTTGAGTCATTGCCCAGGAATAAAGGGAGTTCGCATCAAGATAGAGAATGTATTTCGTGGGTTGCGTTGGGTCATATTTGTCTCCCATATATGAATTGTTCGCTTTTCCATAGCGATTTGAGATCATGGCAATACCACCACGGACTCCCTTCTCGAAGAACAGGAGCATATCTGGATCATTCAACAATTCAAGCTTTACCCCTGATTTTTTCAGACCCGCGTCGAATGACAAACCAGGGGCGGTATAATACCACGCTGGATCCAGTTGATAATTCTCCAGGCAGATATTACGAAATGCTTCGAAAACATCTGCAAGGAGCATCACATCCGTTTTCAAATAGAGATCGTGATATTCTCCTAAATTGTTTATCCCCATTTTATCCCAAACATTTTGGGCATGTTGATAGTCTTCATCGGATATTCCCGATTCATTAATTTGAGAATAGAATGCCTCCTTTGGCGGCAGTTGTGTTTCCTTGAATTTCTCAATGGAATCCATATAATCATAGGGATAGACTCCCTTTCTGAAACGAAGCTCGGCTTTGTCTCCAAATTCGTTCCTGGTTTCCTTCAGTTTATCCATGCCTGACTTTTTCAAATTATTTGCTAGATTCTCAAGAGAAGAAGCCATGAATTTCATAGAATCGATGAATCTCACTTCATGAGTGATGTTGACCGTTTTACCCTTTTTGTTAATATATTCTCCAAGCTTGATCGCCTTTGAGAAGGATATATATTTTTCCTCATTGTTGGGGATGCATTTAATATCCCCAGGTATTTTGCCAAGGTTTTTAATGAAGAGATGAGAATCATATCCCGCAAGATTATGGAAAATGACTGGGGTGAACTTTGGTTTCCGGAACTGGAGATTGCAACTATTATGGGCTGCACCACGGTATTTTCCTGTGAAGTGGCAATGATCCCGCACCTTTTTATCAGATTCTTCGTCAAATTCTCCCTGGCATATCCAACAAACTGTGGTTACTTCATATTCTTTCTTATCTTCCTCGGTGAAAATTATCTTCTTTCTGAAGTCAAATTTCTTGTGAATATGTTTAATTGTTTCAATTAACTTCTCCACAAATATTTGTGCAACGTCATCATCCGCTGTTTTTGCCCGAAAGAGCACTGGAGGGAAATTCAAATCAACCCCATCCATGCCAACAACCTTGAAACAAAAACCACATGGCGTGTGTTTTTGAAATTTATTTGTGAAACTGCGATTATTCCCTGGGGAACAACCACTGATCGATTCAGTGCATGCTTCAAAATCAGCGTAAATCACAAATGGAACTTTGATAGATCTGTTGTGGTTTTTAAATTGCAAAATCTCTCCCTTTGCGGGCATTTCGACTTTTATCGCTTCAGTTCTGCAACACAATTCTTCATGCTTAGCTAGATGCGCTTCGTCATAAAAATGATTGAGACAATGCAGGCAAAAAAGTTTGCGACCGACGTGATGATTAACTTGAGCTGAGAGAAGGCGACTCAGGCTGTTAACAACAGCATAATGTTGGATTTCATCTTTCTCAAAAAGCAGCAGGGTTATATGGCGTTGACGTTTTTTATGTTTTGAAATTCTCAAGGGATGAACCACTGATTCATACCCGAGAACATTAACGGCAATGTCGGGATTATTTCTTTCAAAACGATCTATTTCCTCCAGGGGCGTTGGAAATGAAATTTTATCCCAATTGACATCATCAGCTTGAGCTTTTAATTCTTTTGTAACTCTTTCAGGATGAATTTCACATGGAAAGAGTGCCCTTGTTACTGCCCATTTAAAGCATTGATTATCAGTATTTTGCATATTAATGAGCGCTTTCTTCTTAGCAAGGAATGGCGGAAGAGAAATATATGTGCTCCCGCCGAGAGGTTTGAATTCAACCAGATGCAATTCCAAATGATTTACGCGAACAAATTGCCAATTCGAGCCTTTCAGTTGGAAAATGGCAATGCGTTCAAGAATGTCTGCTATCATTTCATTTAAAAGAGCGGCGAGATCCGTCGCTGCGAGATTCAATTCTACTTCCGAATAGATTGGAGCATCGATCTTAATTATTTCCCCAGTTTGTAAATTCTGGCGTTTCATTCGACAGGATAGAATCAGTTTGATTTTAGTGCCTCGATTAGCATTGAGAACAGTCAGAAGTTTATCAGAAACTCGCTGAAAATAACCTCCAGGGGTCAGTCCTTCCACACCGTCAAAGATGAATTGACGGGTAAAGTTTTCTAACGTTGAAGTGCTTTCGTGAACTCCTATTGGTTGTTGATAACTGACAACTTTGCGTTGAAAATCCGTGATCATATTAGCAGCCTTTTTCGCCAGAGTTTGTGGCGCGGCTTTTAACCAATTCCACCATGACCGGAAAGTATTGGAAATTGTTTTCAATATACCAGGCTGCGGAGGAGGAGGTGGTTGAGTTTCTGGCGGTGTGGGTGAATCAATATTGCGCGGAGATGCAGTAATTAAACGTATTAAATCAGCCTTTCTCCTAGCGCGAGTGCGGCCGGGGATATATCTTTCCCTGGCAATTTGTCTTAGTTCCCTAACTGTCATGCGTTCCATTTTTCAGGAAAACATAAAATATTTTTTATTTTATGTTCTTCTTCCCCACTCAACATAACAGATCAATAAAAAAAGCAAAACTGTTGGCCAACAGAATCTCTCAAGGGAACTCTCTCCTTCCACCACTTCTCCCCCACCCAGTTCCCTTGAGAGATTTTTTTTTTTCATTTTTCATTTTTTCATTTTGTTTTTCATTTTTTTGCCACTTAGGCTTGAGGCTGAACCAGCACTACTGCCGTGAACTCCCCGTCAACATCTGTCAACCTTCTTTCGAAGCGGTCATCGAGCACGACTTAGCTCTACTCAACAAACCGACACCCTTTCTTAGGCCTGCAGTATATATATCATAGCCGCGAGGGTTTTTAGCTATGATATATATACCGGGTGATTGATAGGCATGAAACAACCAGCCCTCGCTTTTTCTAGCTGTTTCATAACCCATCCGCCACCGATATGCCATATAGTTCGAACAACTCTTATATAATGATGAAAGCCGCCACGCTTTCACATGTGGTAACTCTTTCACCCCGCGTCTGCGCAAAACACAAGAATGGTTAATTTTATGCAAGCAGGTGGTAAGTGTAAGCAGGTGTTTTGCTTTCTTTTGTTTGTGTGAATTTCACTCTCTGCGTTCATCCTTTCTCGCCAGTATTTCTACGCGAAAACAAAATCTCAAAGCCCCGTGAAATTTTCGCGTAAACTCACAGAAAGCGAACGAAATGAACGAAGTGAAACGACTCGGTGAAACCGCTTCAAATACAGGGTAAGTCGCTTTAAATATTGAGTTAATTTCAACGGTGGAGCGGTTCTTTTCGGTAGTATAATAAAGATTATTCACCGACAACATATATCCTTTCTCACGCTTACCCAAACATAAACCCATGACACAAAAGCAATAAGCTAAAAAACCACAAAACCATTTTGAGAAATAAATTATTATTTCTGCTGATATTAACATGTAATGTAAAATTAACATCAACGAACCAAATTCACCCCCGTGTTTCGAATAAGCTAAAAATATCATGACATATGCCATTTTATTTTTTTGAATTTGAATTGGCATAAATCAACGAACCAAATTTACCCTCGTCTTTCGCATAAGCTATGATATTATTTGTCTGTTACGATTGGCAGTCATTTAGCTTATTGCTTTTGTGTCATGGGTTTATGTTTGGGTAAGCGTGAGAAATGATATATGTTGTCGGTGAATAATCTTTATTATACTACTTAAAAGTATAGTAAATGATTTGATTTAATTTTAAAAAATAATTTCTTCTTATTATAATTCATAATAACAATGAGTTTTAGAAATCCAGAATTGGTCATACGATATGAATACGTGGCCTTCGATTTGGAAACACCGCTAATCGATAATGTCGCAAATGATAATAGACAGGTTAAGGATAATTATCGATTCACAGTTGATAATTCATCAGAAGCAAATCCGATCGATTGGTATAATGCATATTTGGAAGTAGATTTCAAACTTGTTACGCTTGCTGATAGTGCAACCGGTATAACAGCCGGACCAAATAACGGTAATCAAGATTGTACTACAACTAATGATCATACATTTATAAGACAGATACAAGTTGAATGCAACGGTATAACAGTTTATAATAACTCAAGAGCTAATGAAACATCAAACGTACTTTCCCTCTTAAAATATACAAAAAGTTATGCAGATACGATCGGAAAAGATCAATTTTTATATTTAGATTCATCCACAGGAACAACAGAAGCACGACCGGCTCAAGCGCTACATAACGAAGGTTTTGCTAGAAGAAAACTTTTAACAGATGCTGCAGCTGTTAACAAAATATCGATTCCTCTAAATTTATACAGTTATTTTGCAGCTTTCAAAAATAACGTTCACCCAAATATTAAGACAAATCTTCTTATAGAACTTGAAAGAGACAACAATATAATTTTCAGAAAAAATGCTGCTCCAGATATTAAAGTAATTCTAACAAAATTAAGATTGTGGTGTCCAAAAATTATTTTTAATGGCTTAGGTATGAAACAATATCTTGAAAATTATCTAAAACCCAAAAAATGGACTTATTTGAGAGAACAAACCGAAATATTACAAACAACCTCTATAAATAACTCGTTTCGAATAAGTACCCGTATTAGGAGACCGAGACATGTTTTCATTTGGGTTGTTCCCGAAGCAAGTTATAATAATCAGGAACAAAATATATTTACTTTCAAAACATTTAAAATTGGAGCAAATAATCGATATTTTTCTAGAGCACATTTGGAAATAAATGATAACATCCAGTATCCTCAATTAGTCTTGACATCAGATGAGGAGTCAAGACTTTACAGAGCTTTGTTGTCCTACAGTTCCGCTTACAATGACTTTTTAAGCGGAACAATAATAGACCGAGCAAATTTCAGAAATCTTTTTGGAATTATATACTTTAATCTTAGAAACCAAGAAGTAGAAGTGTAAGATATGGTGTAGTTCCACTTACTTTTAAATATGAATTAAACGGAGCAAATCCAACAAATTATAGATTAAATGCTTTAGTTTTACATGAAAAAGAAATAAAGTTATACACATCATCTGGAAAATTATTAATAAAAGCGTAAATCTAATTAAAATGTTATTTCATATATAAATAAAAATGGCAACAGCATATTATGCATATGGAGTAAATTTGTCTCAAGGACAATTACAAAAGTTAAAAAAAGCATATGATGATAATTCAGAAATTACGATAAGGTTAAGTAAGAATAATTTAAAAGGGACAGATGAGTTGATGTTGACAAAAACCCAGATTAATAATATTAATAAAGCGCTAAAAAACGGTACCGGTACCGATATCAAAATATCTAAAACACAGATTTGTAAAGCGATAATAAAAGGTGGAAGTTTGTGGACTTCTTTGTTATCACCCGGTACAAAGTTGTTACCTTTTGCTACAAAAGTAGCTACAAAAGTAGTACCTCATTTAGCTACAGGAGCGCTAAGCGCTTTGGGAAGTCTCGGTATCGATAAGATTTTTGGTAAAGGAATTACGATACCGTTTAATTTTCTTCCTCAACTTGCAAAATTAAAAGAATTAACACAAGGACAAATAAACTTATTGAAAAAAGGTATGCAAAGCGGTAGCGGTATAACATTTAAACCTACTAAAAGACAGATAAATGGAGGATTTTTAGGAACACTTGCAGCAATCGGAATTCCTATGGCCATCGAATTAGCTTCTAAACTTTTTGGAAAAGGATTATCTGTACGCCCAAGAGAAGGCGGAGGATTACAAGTACCAAAACGAGGAGGAAACGGATTAGCGGTAAGTCCAAAACCTGGTAATTTATATCCTCCACCTTTTTACTGATCATGGGGTGAAAAAAAACCCAAATTTAAAGATGTAACGCTAAGTAATTTTGACCTCCTTGAATGGATAAATTACTTAAAAATACCTGATTTCAAAGGTATTTTTTCGAGAGATCAAACGGTAAATCATATACATAAAACAGGTTGTTGTATAATTAATCTTGATGATAAGATAGGGAACGGTACACATTGGGTAGCAACATTTGTAAAAAATAAAAATCTTATATATTATTTTGATTCGTTTTGTTTACCACCACCACAAGATTTCATTGATTATGCTAATAAATTACGTATGGAATATCAATATAATATCGGTTACCCGTTTCAAGCAATAAAATCAGAAAGATGCGGCTATTATTGTTTATATTTTCTTGATAATATTTATAAAAAATCATTTTATGATTGCTTAAGTAAATTCAAAATTGATAATCAAAACTATAACGAAAAATTTATTAAAAAATATTTTGTGTAATTAAAATTAAAGATTTTATTATACAGATCGTATAATAAAATGGAAGCACCACCAACGGGTAAAATATATTGTGTTAAGGAGAAAATAAAAACAAACAACGTTGAACCATCTGGTTATGAGCTAGCCACCAACGGCAGACCTTATTATTGGTGCACTAGCACTGGAAAAGTTGAAAATTTACAAGTCATGTAAATTTGGATTTACAAAATGTAAATTTGGATTTACATGATTTGTAAATTATAATTTACATGTTAATGCTTTGTAAATTAAAATTTACAAGAAATTTACATGTTTAAATGGATCATGTAAATGTACTGTAAATTGCCATTTACAGTGTCATTTTCTAAGGCTATAATTTGCCGAACATGTAAATAACATGTAAATTGTTTTCGGTAGATTTACAGGATATAAGACATGTAAATTTGCCGAAACATCCTGTAAATATCATGTAAATGGTTTACCAGACTGAAGGGGGATTCGAGAACCCTGTAAATTTAATTTACATGTTTCAATGGATCATGTAAATGTAACGTAAATAGTCACTAAATAATGATTTATGTAAGTGAGAAAAGGAGGGCTCAGTATTGAAACTGTGTACAGTGAGAGTATCAGTATCGAACTTCTCGACAACTAGAACTAAAGTCAGTTTCCCCTGCTTCACTCTTTTACAATTATTCGTTAACTGTTTTAAGTTTCCTCTAACGGATCGAGTTATGAAGATTCTAAAAACTCACGCTAAAATACGGGTGCCGTTGAAACACTGAAATCCACCGGCACCATGTTATTGAAGGAAAATGGAAATAGGAGGCTGTGAAATACATGAACACTGGTAAATTACATAGGACTTCCACCATACCATCGGATTTCATCGAAACTTACAACGTTCACCGATGATGACCCTTCTTTACTATTTAAAGCTTAGACAACATGCTTATCAAACACCATGTCATTGAAAAAGGGAGACTCCAGACACCAGTGTAACAATCATGTAACCCTTTAAAAGTCGTGTAAATGAAAGTATCGAGACTGATAAATCCTCCAAGGTGCGGGATTGCAGAAAATTGGAATATACTTATTTGCATCTCATTGAATAAGAATAGAGCTCATTGTCCCAATGCCTCGTTCTAAAAAGAATTGAAAAGAATAGAACCAATTTTCCACAATCCCGCACCTCACTCGATAAATCCCTGTAAAAGAAGTGCTTTTCAAGAGCGTGCACTCGGGCATATTGTTGACTGCCGGCAGCATTCGGGAAATGCAACAACAGACAGAGCCAACGTCAAGATTACTTAGCGTTCGGTATTGGTAGAATAGCTTGCCGAAATGTTATAAAAGTACGAAGAATTTCCTTGAAAATGATGTCGCGCATGTGATGCGTTACGCGTGACACGCGTCAGAACTCTCATGTAAAACAAGTCCGGTCCCCTTATTGAAATTGTTCCAGCATTGATAAAGTCAAAAATGATATAATCAAATAGTCCAAATTTAAATTTCAAAGAAAGATTCGTAAAAGTTGCGTAGTCTATTCCAGATATTCAGTTTCAGTGGATTGAGTAAATGGGTATCCCGTGAGCACCTGAAAATGTTTTACCTTTTATGAGGATCCTGGGGAAATATAACAATAAATTTTTCAGTTATTCTAGGAGCGAAATAACATAAGCAGAAGCTTGATTCTCCTCAGTGACTCCTTGGAAACGGGGAGGTTATAAATTCTCCAAAACATGCAACTCGGACGTATGAAAGGGTACAATCTATGTCCCTATAAATGACGCATCTACCGCTGAATAATGAAGGCCGCTGACCCGAAGGCGGCGAAGGCGGGATATTTTCAACGGTCGAGTTTGACTTCACGCGAGGCTTCGGGCCTTACAACGGCTTTATTCAGTGGAAATATCAATACAAAACGCCTTGGAAGAATGAAGAAGAACCCACGCATCTTTGCAGGTATGTTCTTACCGCTGGGGAGCGTTTCGATTTGATTTGTACTGTCAACCATGCGTGCATTTCTGGCATGAATCTACATGTAAGCAGATGTAAGTTAAGCTTAACTCAAATGTGACAATGTTTGTTCAAATTCAATTGATTTTCGAAAGCTACATGTAAATACTCAAATCAGTTTAGTTTCACAAAAATGGTGGGATATATTTCACTTTAAACTGCCACAACTTGATAGAAAATGAATCGAAAAAGATCAGTTTTGAGAAATGTACATTTAGGGTATATTTTATAGAGAGTTACAAGAACACAAGTCATTCAATACATGAACACACGTTAATATTTACATGTACGTTTATACCTGCAAAGCTTTTCAATACGTAAAGGGGCCTTGTTCTCATGGCAGTTGCCTTTACCTGGAAATGCCTTGAACGTTTCAAACTGTCCAATGGGCCATTCCATTTAATGTCCGCACCCCCTATTGAAGGGTAGGGAAATCCTAGGGGGAGGGGAGGGGGTTTGAGAGTCATTTCTGAAGGGGTAACTTTGTCGGAACCTTTGATCAATCAACAACATCTTCCTTTTTCTGAAGGGGGAAATGTGTCGGCACTTTGATCTTTTTTTTCCTTAGGGGTGAAATTCATAATTACCCTTCAATAGGGGGGGTGCGGATATTAAATGGAATGGCCCAATGATACTGTACATTTAAAATTAATACAGTTTTGTATTAAGCGCACATGTATAACTCTGAGAAATATTAAGTAACTCTTATTTAAAACAACAGCATTAAAGGGATGGTTTCACGGTTCGGTGAATGTACACAGATTAAAATGCTTTATTTGCTTTCTGACCAATTTTATTGGTTAAAAATCCACTCACATTTACTTCAATAATGACATACTATAATTAGTCCAAACAAAGTGAAGGATGACCAAAATTCACAGAAAATTTCAATGGATTAACCGACAAAGTCAACACTGAATAAAACCTTTGACCGGAAGGATTTATTCTAGGTTCTGGTGGCTTTCATGGCTCACATGGGTACAGTATGTATGTGTAATCATCCACTCAATCAGCTGACTGACTGTGGCATTTTCATGGGCAAATTTCCCACCAGAGTTATCTATTCACTTCTGATTGGTGTAAACAATGACGTTAAATGGGTTACATCATAGCTTGCACATGCGCCGAACCATGAAACCCTCCCTTTAAGTATAAATTAAGCTTAAATATGCAGATTGTATTGACTGGTCAGTATCAATAGAGGTTATAATTCAGCGAAAAGTTGTGTAATGCAGCTTTGTATTTTTACAAATCAGGTGAGAAAAAATAAAAACTGATGAATAAAAATGCCCAGCCCCATTACACAATTTTTCACTGATTAAGTTGTTTGTTGTACATGTACATGTTGTTTTTTATATAGTTCACCTATCATTACTACAACAATCGTCTTTCCCACATCTAATTTTTTGAAATTTTTTTTAATGTTTTCCCTTTTCCTTTATGGGCAGCCTGTACTCTCTATATTTAACAGTAGTTTTTTATATAATGTAAATCAATGTGGAGTACAAATAAAGTTGTTGTTGTTTGTTGTTGTTAGCCTATGGTCAGACAAGTGTAATAACACAGCATATTTGACTTGTTATGTTACTTATTTGTGCCGTCAAATGCTATGTTGTGTAATATATAAAAGTCATTATGGCTACTTTAGATTTTGGACTCGAGACAGTATAAAATGCTGACTACATTAATATACAGTTGTAAGACCAAAACTATTTCTTAGTGCCTTCAGTGGTGTGCAGCTGTGTGCTGACTATCTCTGAGTACCTATCTCTGATAGGTACTCCATACAATTCATTTTCATAACATTACAGATTAAAGATGTGAAGATGTTCACAGTTATCCTTTGTGATTGTGGAAAATAGAATACTGTCAGAAAGAAGAAAATATGAGACATCTGAGAAGACTCGAAGGCTTAGAAGGACAGTTTTGCAGCAGATTGCTTGATAGATTAAGTCATAAATTAAGATGAAGTGACAGTTTTGGTCTTAGTCTGCATTTTATACCCAGTCAGCAGACTACACTTGATACTAATATGCACTTATGCCAGTCTGCAATCTTCAGTCTGAATTTTATAACATCCAAGATTGTAACTTGGTTGATCACTTAAAGACAGTAACCTTACATAAAAAACCCTGTTGGTCTTGATGAGTGGGATTGACACTTTGTACATTGTACTATGGAGTATTAAAGTTAAAAAGTATTGGTCACCTCTTTCTGCACATTCTAAAATAATGTTCATATAATGTAATTGTGAATGGATTGCATCATTCTTTTTAAACTCCCAATGTGAAATCAAATATTCTAATCAGTTAAAAGCAACACATGCTGAGTAATAAATAACCAGATGTACATGTAACTGTGGAGAGAGATGAGGGTGTTTTTCTAACACATGTACAGTGGTGTAGGTTTACATAACAGTGTGACTTGAAAATTTAAGTCTCAGTATAAAGTGCAAGCTAGGCAATTTTGGGTTCACAGAAATTCTCTTTACACTATTATTAATTGTATTGTTGTTCGTAGTATTTTAGAGTGTGAATATGCACCAAGACAAAAGCAAAATAATATTTATATAAGAGCTGTACATTGTTCTGTCTTGAAACTAAAAGGTACATGTACATGTACACTATAAGGAGGATATTATACCATCATTCCAGCATGCTTTGAGTAAAATTCCTGTGAATGACTTCTGATTAGAGTTTTATGTTGGTCACAGCAAAATCTACAGTAAGATGAAAAAAAACTGAATGATTAATGCTCATACCATAGAAAATTCAGAATTGTGAGAAAAGCGAAGGTCGATTTTGAACTAAAAATGGTAACTGTAAACAAACGCAGCAGGTCAGTTGCATGCTGAGTGAGCTGAGTAGCTGTTGTTTTATATTTTTATTAGCGGGAATTATTTCACCAGCTCTGTTCACCGGTGTTAGATTCAATACAAATGTAAGTCAAACTGAAGGCAAGTAATAAACAGATATTTCTTGTAATTTAAGCCAGCATTGTTTTGAAATGGCAAGAAGGTTTATTGATTCCATGAATCTGTGAAAAGATTTCAAGTGTTTAACACGCGATGCTGATCGAGGATTTTGGCCCCTCTGGGAATTTAAGCAACCTTAAATCAAACTGTAAACATAACCTGAAATGGAAAAATATTAATATTCTGTAAAGGTAAATAGAATAAATAGGTTAACATTTATTTTGAAATATTTCTGCTATGACCAACCGACCTCCAACCTCAACAGCGTCTGTGTAAAATGAGCTGCTTGCATGTCACCATCATTTGATAATGTAGTTTGCTTGCAATGCATGCTGGGAAGATGGTACAATCCTCCTTTTTTAAACTGCATTTTCAAGTCAGTTTTTATTCTTAAGACAATGTTCATGTATATTATTCACATTGACCATACCCATCTATTCACTGGTACATGTAATATTAAATAGTGGCTCTGAGGATAATATATTTAATGTAGCAGTGACGTGGGAGTATATGCTTCATATTTTCGCAATTTGAAATACATAACATATTTAATACTGTGATTTCTTTTCTCTAGTTAGAAATGGTATCATTCAAAGAGATTCAAGGAGAGCTTTTTATGGTAAGAGAATAATTGATGTTATATGTCCATACACATTAAGGCTGTTTTCTAACAGGAGCCTGGTAGTAATTTGGTACCTAAGTAACTGACATGGGCACCTTCATGTACACCTACATGTACATGTACAATGTGTAGTATTTTGCTGCAGTACCAAACATTATTCAAATGGGATCCTTAGGTCTGATCTAAAATCAGTGTTTTAGTTGACTACTGTATGGAATAACATAATTTGGTGTTGTTTTCTTTTGATGTAGACATAATTAATTTACCATGCCAAGCATTCATGGTGAAATCTGATAAACTGCACTTAAATTTATGGTGCATTGTGTGTTTTATTTAGTTAAATGTCCCTGATCTTTGTTTTAAACTTGGTCTTGTTAACCCAGAAAAATTTGAACCAGGTGTTTATTGAGAGACCATCATTTTATTCATTGTCCCCTGGTGACTGCTTTTTTTTTACCAGTTCCTCTTTCTCAGAAACTCGTGGCTGTGTTTTATTGATATTCTCCGGAGAAATTGGATTGTGATCACTGCATTAATAGGGAACCTTTGATTTAAAGTCCATTACTTGTCACTGGATTTTCCATACTCATGTTTATTGTAAACTTAAAATCCTGATTACATGTACATGTATAAGTCCACCCGGTTATAGGCCCACAAAATCCTCCCAGTTATACCCCCTTCTGGATGTAAGCTTCCACATCTCCACAACAATTCTTTACATGCATGTAAAGAACATAAACTGACTGAAATAATTGAACAGTACTGTATCACAATATTTTGTGCTTACCATCCTACAGTTGTGTATAAACTCTTAAAAATTTGTATAAGCCCAGGGCCAACATGTATAACTGGGATTTTATGGTATTCATATTGTCTTTAAATTGTTATTAAAAATGAGCTTTACATGTAGTTTCCACTAGGTTTTTCATAATGTAAAATCCCATGCACAGGCAGGTGATAGCATGTTATCAGATCTTTGAGTGACCACATTTATACTGATTGAAGATTGCAGCTTCAGTTCAGCAAATGACAGCATTTTGTCAGATCTTTAATGCCATTTTGGCATAATTCTATTCATAGGCTGCAGGTACCTGGCCTATTAATTAAAGGAGAAAATGTTAAATTAACCTGTAAGATAAATTTTAAATTCTGCACTAACATAGGATAATAATATGAACAACAATATTCACGGAGATAATTGGATTATGGCCTGAGTGTGACGCCATAAACGAAGAAAAAAAAACAAAGCTAGTATCGAAAAAGGATTTGAATTCTTTTCTTGAAGCAAGGGCCCAACCGACGAACAGGGTTAATCTCCTTGCGGGTAGCGGAGTTGGTGGCAGAATGTTTTGAAGAAACTGGAAAAACACTGGAATGACCACTTGTCGGGGTTTTTCTGCCAGGACGGGGACGCTGGCATTTATCCTTTGTAATCGTCCTCTCTGCCCTCCTTTCGGCTTGGTACATTCTTTTCTCATCGTCCGTGTTTGAAGCAAGCTCATCTGACAAATCACGAGACAAATCGTCTGACAAATCACGAGAATTTAGTTTTATCGACTGAGTCGATAAGGTAAACTGACCACCATAAAAAGATTCAAATAGCTGACGTTTCGAGCGTTAGCCCGGTTTCACTCCGACGAAGGGCTAGAGCTCGAAACGTCAGCTATTTGAATCTTGTTACGGTGGTCAATTTACCTTATCGACTTATCGACCTAGAAACTAACTCCATTCATCTGACCCTCATCTGATCCTCATGCAGATTTTTAAGGATTCTTAAAGATCCTTCAGATTCTCACCAGGGAAGGTTACAAAGGATAAACGCCGGCGTCCCTGTCCCAGCAGAAAAACCCTGACAAGTGGTCATTCCAGTGGTTTTCCAGTTTCTTCGAGATTTTCTGCCACCGACTCCTTTTTCAATACTAGCTTTGTTTTTTTTCTTCATATGGCGTTACACTCAGGCTATAATCCAATTATCTCCATAAATTATTGATGTTCATATTATCTTATGTTAGTGCAGAATTTAAAATTTATCAGAAGGGGTAATTTAACATTTCTCCTTTTATTAATAGGCCAGGTACCTGCAGCCAATGAATATAATTATGCCAAAATGGCATTAAAGATCTGACAAAATGCTGGCACTTGCTGAACTGAAGCTACAATCTGCAATCAGTATAAATGTGGTCACTCAAAGATCTGATAACATGCTGTCACAAGATTATGTGAGACTTTCAAACACCTACTGTAAATGACAATAATTCTTATTCTTGTCTATGTTACTTGTATGTAATGTTGAAATGTAAATGGTGTGTATAAAATAAGTTCCTCACATAATCTTGTTCAAAATCTCTGATGAAGTCTGTTCTAACATGACTTGTATCAGATGAAACTGGTCTAGCAATTATATGGACACAAAGGACAGTTGCCTTTAGTATTAGGCAGACTACTACTAGACAGACTTTGCTCACTGCAGCGGTTTTTTGTTTTGTTTCGCAGGCTTCAAGAGCAAGAGCATCCCATGGCCAAGCTATTGCAGAAAACATACCAAAGCTGCAGTCAATGTACACTGTACAGTGTACGTGTAGCTCTTTGAAAGGAATAGTGAAAAGCAGAAACAAAGAATCTTGAACAGTTGAAAAAGGGTGTAACATTACGATCAAGGGAGTTATAATAAAACAATTGAAAAGCAGCTTTTTAATGAGTCGTGTATGTTTACTTTGCCTATGAATGTTCGCATTAATTTACATGATAGTAAACAAGCGAGCTGGCTCGATTTGGTTCCCTCGTTCGATTAACATGATATTTACAGGCTCCCTTATTCGATTTACATGATATTCACAGGCTCCCTTATTCGATTTACATGTTATTTACAGGCTCCTTTATTCAATTTACATGATATTTACAGGCTCCCTTATTCGATTTACATGTTATTTACAGGCTCCCTTATTCGATTTACATGATATTCACAGGCTCCTTTATTCGATTTACATGTTATTTACAGGCTCCCTTATTCGATTTACATGATATTCACAGGCTCCTTTATTCGATTTACATGTTATTTACAGGCTCCTTTATTCGATTTACATGTTATTTACAGGCTCCTTTATTCGATTTACATGTTATTTACAGGCTCCTTTATTCGATTTACATGTTATTTACAGGCTCCTTTATTCGATTTACATGTTATTTACAGGCTCCTTTATTCGATTTACATGATATTCACAAGCTCCCTTATTCGATTTACATGTTATTTACAGGCTCCTTTATTCGATTTACATGTTATTTACAGGCTCCTTTATTCGATTTACATGTTATTTACAGGCTCCCTTATTCGATTTACATGTTATTTACAGGCTCCCTTATTCGATTTACATGTTATTTACAGGCTCCCTTATTCGATTTACATGTTATTTACAGGCTCCCTTATTCGATTTACATGTTATTTACAGGCTCCGTTTTTCGATTTACATGTTATTTACAGGTTCCTTTATTCGATTTCCAGGATATTTACGGGCTTCCTTATTCGATTTACATGTTATTTACAGGCTCCTTTATTCGATTTACGTGATATTTACAGGTTCCCTTATTGAATTTACATGTTATTTACGGGCCTCCTTTATTCGATTTACATGCTATTTACATGGCCTTATGTCCCTGGTTTGAGAAATTTACAGGATCTTTTCCATAATTTACATGTTTCACCTCAATTATTTACATGTTTTTTACAGGATTTCTCAAAACATGTAAATGGGTAAAAATCATGTAAATTTTCATTTACAGTATCTTTTTGATGATTTACATGTTATTTACATGTGTTTTACATACTATGGAAATTTTCAACTTTTCCAGTGACTTGCGCTAATTGCGGAATAAAGAAAACCCGTTTCGTTAAGAGTTCGGGAAACTAGTTCAGCCCCCACAAGGTGGGGGCTTTGGTGAGATGGCTATGGAAGGCCTGACTATGCATGCGTTACCTTGGTTAGGAAAGAAAGCTGTTGAAATGGGCCGTTATGGGGCAAGTGAGCTGTTGAGAAAAACTAGTTTACAAACCAAGGCGTTGGATTTCGCTCTTGACAAAGCAAAACCGTTTCTTGAAAAGACAACCTCCGACATGTTAAATCAGCTAAGTACCAAGATTAGACCCGATAAAAAATATAAAACAGATAGAAAAGATTTAGATGGGAGTGGAATCGATGTTCATAAGCTGATCGGTAAGCTTCCGAAACCAAAAGGAGGATGGACATTACCCGGACATAAATACACAGGACCATACAATGACATAGATTCACAATTAAAATATGATCCGGAAACAGGTAAAATACTGGAGATCTACGAACAGCCGACGGGTACAACGGATGCCATAGCGATGCAGCATGACGTCGATTATTCCGTGTGCGCAAATAAGCCGGACCCGCGAAAATGTAAAAACGATGCGGATAGAAAAATGGTGAAAGCCTTGGATAGCGTGCCCTATTATGATCGACAATGGGGTCACTGGTTAGCTAGAAATACTATCGACGTAAAACAAAAACTTGGGTTGGGAAACGGATAAAGCCGCCGAGTAGTAGAAACGTAGAGACGTGGCAAGAAAAGCTAGCAGATGAACTGCATAAACCCATAAGACGAAAGTTTACTCGGCGGCGTGTTATTGTAAACGGTATCGATGAGATATGGTGCTCCGACCTTGTCGAGATGCAGAAATTAAGCAGGTGGAATAAGGGATATCGATATCTTCTCATGGTGTTAGATGTTTTCAGTAAATACGGTTGGATTGTACCGCTGAAGAATAAAAAAGGAGAGAGTGTCGCAGAAGCGTTCAAATCGCTATTCAAGAAAGGAAGAAAACCGAAAATGCTGTGGGTGGATAATGGAAAGAGTATTACAACAAGAATATGAAAGAACTGTTGGATAAAAATAAGATAGTGATGTACTCGACAGAGAATGAAGAAAAATCTAGTGTTTGTGAAAGATGGGACCGTACGATAAAAGAGAAAATGTTTAAACAAGTTACCGTTCAAAACAATACAAAATATCTTGACGCGTTACCGAGGATATTGAAAGAATACAATAATTCAAAACACCGAAGTACGGTATGACACCTGTGGAAGCGTCGAAGAAAAAGAACGAAAGTGCTGTTTACTTAAATCTTTACGGAAAGTTCGAATATCAAAATACAAACGCCCTGTTTTCGATAAAGGTTACACCCCGAATTGGACTGAAGAGATTTTTACCGTCGATAAGATTCAATACACTAACCCTATAACTTATAAACTGAAAGATGAGCTTGGTGAGGAGATAACGGGTTCTTTCTATAAGGAAGAGCTGCAAAAGGCTAAGCAGACCATCTTTCGAATTGAGAAAGTGATTCGACGAGATGCTCGAAAAGGTAAAGCGTTAGTGAAGTGGAGCGGGTATAGCGATAAATTCAACTCTTGGGTAGATCTAAAAGAACTGAAAGATCTGTAAAAGCAAGCTTTTTTTTTCATTTCACGTTCATGAAATGAAAAATCATAATTTAAATTAACTATGATTTATAATGTCCATACGCAAGTGTGTGTATTCTATCGGGTAGTATTATTCTCTTATCATCATCTGCTGAAAGCGATCTTATTCAACTCTTCCGTAAATACTTCATGTTTACGACTCCTTATGGTATACATCTTTCGGTATTGCTTACCACCACTAAATAAACATTTCTTATAATCATCAAATTTAATGCTTTTCTTTACTACTGGCTTCTTTACTCCTTTACACTTCTTCTCCTCCCCTCCCTCATACATCTTATAACTGTAAAGTTTCGACCTCAACCCTACGAATTCTTCTATTATTTTACCGCCAGCTTCATCCTTGAACATTCCCACTACTTTCTTATTTACTCCTACCTGTATACCTGACGGATGATCTTTTGGAAAATTACTCGTATCAAACTTGGCAACTACATCGTCACTTATATCTTTGTAAAAGTCTTTTGTTTCAATTTCATATGCTAAGCTATCCGTATCGGTAAATAGTAGCTTTGCTTTTTCACCGTACTTTGGTTTGATGTAGTTATAATGAAAATCATACATTAGGGTCTTACTCAGATCGAGGATACACATTCCAATATATGCCGGTTTGTCGAATACAAGTTTTATCTTTTTCATGTCGACTGCACACAAATGTTCTGAAAAAATGGTGCAGTGCTTGAAGTTGGGTTTTGCTACAAACCCCTTTGCTTTCTTTTCCGAATTAACTAGACGTATATCCACTCCGTTACGAATGTTTTCCATTGTTTTTCCAAAGACGGAATTAACCATAAGTTTGAAAAAGTCCTTTTCAAACTCATTTTGAGCTTTTGCTCTCAAGCGTGTGTTTAAATCAATGTACTTTTTCATCCAATCACTCTCTTCAAATTTAATACCTCGATGAATCTTTGTGATTTTCAACCCCAAACTCTCATATAGTTTGAGATTTTCATAGTGAACAACGTATTTCTTTTTATCATTCAAGTTAGGTATTAGTTTCTCCACTTTGTTTACATTCATCCTCTCTGGAGCGAGAGGGTAGTCATTGTGAAGGTTGTGCAGCTCTTTTGGATACTCGAGGTCGACTTCAAGTATGCAACTCTCATTTCCCCAATTAACCAATTCATCTTCATTCATCCATTCGAAACCGCCTGTAGGCAATTTCTTACACATAGCCCAACCGTGAAGGTTATTTGCGTCGAGATAAATATTATATGTGTCAGACTTACTCTCATCATACTTTTCTTCCATGTAGATGTTGTTGGCTTGACCATACCTGTTTGAAATCATTGAAATACCACCTCTTATTCCGTGTTGAATGTATAGTAACATATCTGGGTCAGTTAAAAGTTCAAGTTTGACACCTGTGTATTTTAATAACGCATCCCAAGACAATCCTGGCGCAGTATAATACCAGGCCGGATCAAGGTCGTAAATCTTAATGCAAAGTTCACGAAAGTTTTCAAACACATCACACAGCAACAGCACATCCGATTTGTTGTACAGACTGTGATAGTCTCTTAACGTAATCGCTCCAAACGTACTCCACACCTTTTGCGCGTGTTCATAATCTTCCTCAGAAATACCTTTCCCACTAAGTTTGGAAAAGAACGCCTCTTTCGGTGGTAATTGTGTTTCGTTTAATCTGTCGAGGGAGTCCATGTATTCATAAGGGTATACACCTTTTCTCAGCATCAACTCAAACTGTTCACCGCTAAAAAAATTGCTTGTGTTTTTGAAGTTATCCTTTGATGCGCTCTTGAGATTTGTAACCAATTTATCCAAACTTGAGGCCATAACCTTGAAACTGTCGACAAATCGTCTTTCTCGTTTTACATCCTTTTCCTTACCTTACTTATCCTTATACGTGTCAACCGTTATTTCTTTCGTGAAACTAAGATATTTTTCTTCATTTTGTGGAATACATTTTATTCCACCTTCGCTAACACCGAGATTTTTGATAAATAGGTGAGCTTCGTACCCGCTCAAGTTGTGAAAAAAGACAGGAATAAATTTCGCTTTCTTACATTTAAGATTGCATTCATTATGTGCAGCACCTCGAAATCTTCCAGTATAATGACAATGATCACGTACTTTGTCATCCACATCTTCAAATTCACCTTTACAGATCCAACACCTTGTTGACCTTTCAAATTTACGTCTCTTTTTATCCCTAAAAATCATCTTCTTCGTGAATTTAAACTGGTTATATATTCTCTTAGTTTCACATTCTAACATATCCATAAATTTTTGACTTACATCTTCATCTTCAGAGGTTGCTGTATATTCAACAAGTTTTAAATAGTTGACACCAAAATTACACTTTATGTAATAGCAAAAACCTGACGGTTTATGCTTTTGTATCTTCTTTGTGTAACTTTTTTTTTTCTTCTTCCTCTTCTTCTTCTTCTTCAGCAATCGGTTTGATGGTTGACTCAGAATCCGCATAGATGACGAATTCTAAAGTTATTTTACGATTATGGTTTTTAAATGAAATAAACGATCCTTCCTCCGGCATTTCAATTCTAACAGCTTCGTTATCTCTACAGTATTCATCATGTTTATTTAACAATTCTTCTGTACCGAAAGAGTTGAGACATCTTAAACAAAAATACTTTTTATGCTCTTTCTTTGATTTTTGACTTGATAACAGTCTACTCATATCTTTTATGAGGCAATAGTGTTTATTTTCACCGCTAGAAATGAGTAAGAGGTTTATTTTATCTTTACATGTGCGCAACTCACTTAATTTCAAGGGGTAAATTACACGTTCATAAGCAAAAACGTTAACACCTACTGTTGGGTTTTGTTTTTCAAAACGATCAATGTCCTTCAATTCCAATGGAAACTCAAATCCATCCCAGTCTAATTTTTCAGACTGTTTCCTTAATATTTTCGTTATACGTTTGGGATTTTTAATTACCGGGTTTAGTGCTCTTGTTATACACCATTTGAAACACTCATCGTCATCGTTTTCCATGTTTATTATCGCCCTTTTACCTACAAGCGAATTTGGAAGTGGAATGTGGGAGGAACCGCTCAGCGGTTCATATTTCACTGTATGAAGCTCCAAAACAACGATCGAATCAAATATCCAATTACTACCCCGCTTTTGATAGGCTGCTAAACTCTCCAGTATCTTACCCGTCATTTTTTGGTAGAGATCGTCAAGGTTAGTACCTTGAAGGTTTATTTCAACCTTTGAAACAAAATGTCCAGTTTGGTACTCTACATCACCGGTTGCTATATTTGTTTTCGGCATGGTACACTTTAAGATTAATTTCAACTTTATGTTGCGGTGTTCGTTTAGGAACTGAAGTATGGTAGGTTTTACAGCTGACAAGAATGTTTTAGGACCATACCCCTTAACCCCATCAATAGTATATTGCACAGCGAACTTTTTCAAAGCTGACTTCCTCTCTTCAAGCTTGAAGCGCTGCGTGCGTGTTTGTTTAGGCTTTAAATTTTCTAAAGCCTCTTGGAGTGAATTTCTTGTTGAAACCCACTGTTTTTTTTCTGTTTGTTATTATTTTTACTTTTTTCACCTTTTGGAGTTTTTTCTTGATTCTTTTGATCTGTTTAACTTTAGCTTTATCATTCACCACTTCAACTGGTGAAGGCATTTCAAAGTTCTTTTCTTCTCTTTTCTGTCTGCGAGTTTGTTTAGCTTTCATCTGATAAGGTTTTGGTTCTACTTTCCGTGGAGGTGGGGGTGTTGTTTGTTGTCTTTCCCTGGGTGGTGGTACTGCTTCTTCATCTATAAAATTAATAGCGCTGCGTGATACGTGTGGTGATGGGTGGGAGCTTGCAGATGGAGCATTTATAGTACTTTCGATAAGTTTGACTAGATCTGCCTTCCTCAAACGTGAATAACCTTTCAAACCGCTTTCACGCGCAATTGCCCTAAGCTGTTGAACAATTTTTGAATCCATCTTATTTTCATTACACACAAGATTTCTTTAATTCCATTTTTTAAGAAAAATTCCTTACATAACTACTCAACAGTTTGCTTGAATGATATCTCTCTGGGGGGATTCTGTTCATTAAGTGTGTGTCTCTTTACTTCCTCACACTAATTTATCGATAAAAATGGTAAATAGGTGATTGTGTGACTCGCGTGTGCATGTGTGAACAGGGCATTTTATCGTTAAATTAATGTGAATGATCGATAATTAAATGAAATGTGTTATGCGCATGACTCGCGAGTCACGAGTCGTGAACGCGTGTGCGTGTGTGAACAGGGTATTTTATCGTTAAATTAATGTGAATGATCGTTAATTAAATGAAAATGTGTTTGAACCGGCCTATTTACACTACTTACATAGTACGGAACTATGACGTCATATGACGCAATTATTATGTAATTAGTTATACGGCCGCCATCTTGGATCCGCCATCTTGGATTTCTGAATTTTTTAAAACCTCTTAAAAACCGTCCAAATTGACTCAAAACTAATCAAAACCAATAAATAAACGCCAAATGACTAAATGACGTAAAAAATGTAAAAGTTACACCAATAAACATTGTTTTTCTTCATTCAAAGGTGAAATATGCAAATTACAAAAAAACATGGCTGTCAATCTTGTTGCTATGGAAACGTCAAGTCACGTTATCAATAAGATGTCATGTCAAATCTAGATAAATTTTAGGAAAAGTCACAAAGTTTGACGGAGTTTAAACACATATTAAGGAAGTTATGAATGTTGAAAGTTACCCCCCCAGGCAAAAAAGGGTTAATGTAAAAAACCATGCATTTCATAACACTTGGAACAGCAATAACCTCATTTAGAAAAGACAAATTTAGAATGCACCAAGCGCGCTTTTTACTTCAAATTCATTAAAACAATTCATTGAAGTTGTGACTTTATTTCTTTTTAAATGGTTTCGCTTTTTCCATTATGTATTTTTATTGTTTTTACAATAGGACCTGTATTGATAGCAGTTCAGTTCCTTTCTTAAGGTGATTCCCTAGTTATGCATTGCGCATGACTACTGCGCATAATATCTTTCGTCGTTTGCGCGTGCACGAGCGCGCGTGCACGAGCGCGCGCGCACTCCGAAGCAATAGGGTTTCCTTTGAGGATTCAGTTCTCTAAGTAAATAAGCGGTTGTTTTCTCCTAAACGAGCAAGGTGACCTATCTTGTTGCATAATTTAATTATTTTAGTCCTCTTTATGCCATAAAACTTAAAAAAAATCATGTCAGAAAAAAGTTAGCGCGAAAAAAGTATACGTAACCATCGCTAATGGACACAAAATTCTATCCTCGAGATCACGCACCCAACGAATAGTTTTAGTTATTACCTTTTCAGGACGTGTGCCTGTGCCATCAAGCAAACGTCAAATTGTTCCTTTCGGTCAATACATTACATCTATTTTGTTATTTAGAGAATTTCTTTAAAGCTGTGCTTCCAGTCTCTGCCAAATTTAGTGTGAACTGTTGGAATAAACGTGCGCTTGATAAGTGCAGTTGCAAGGGTGACTTGAGAAAATTATATCTCCTACACGCAATGTCACGCGTGACAGTCACGCACAATATCACGTCATGTGTCACGCTTTGTCACACAATTGCGTTCTTTTGTTAGATAAAGCGAGAAACCCGAATTTAGTCTTTCAAATCTGACTTGGACACAAGTAAGACGATTGAGTTTTTTTTGAAATTCTGCTTTGACTTCTTTGCGAAGTTCGCCTCTGAGTTTTTCAAGATCTGGCGTTTGAGTTTGCTTGTTTACTTTGTTGGTGGCCTTTGCTTCACCAGAGCGTATCGCATTTTTCATTTCGTGATATCTTTCAAGCTCACGCAAGATGCTTGCGAACTCTGAATCGCTGATACGCTTGTCAGTTAGAGCCTTTGAAAACAGCTCAAAGACAGAGTTTCGTTTCGTTTTAAACCCCCAATAACCGGGCTGGCGACGAGCCCAACTCCGCTCAGAGCTGTGGCGATTGTGGCTGTAGACAAGCCTGTAGAAATGAAACCAAAACATACTGCGGTTCCGTGAACAATGGTGTGTGTTCGCTTGTATTTCTTAGCAACTTGCCTGTAATGATTCGCCTCCGACTCAAGCTCCTTTTGCAAGTCAGAGATTTTCTTGAGTCTGAAGTCTTCACCGTTGGATAAGGTTGGGTAAAGTGATTGAGTTTCGCTGTATTCAGGAGCCGATGGTAACACGTTAGCCGAGCTCATCGTTTATATATATATATATATTTTTAATTGATCCCAAGTTCAAATTCAAGCGGCATGTTATTGAAGTCAAAAAGGTCATTGTTCTCATCCCTCACAGACAGAGTTATGCTGTTTACATAATCACCAGACGAGACGTCACGCAAGATGTTCTGCTGTGTTGATTCATAGAAAACTTTCTCATATGGTTTTCCGCGAAGATCGAATTAAGCCAAAACAGTCGAAGGATTCCCGTTGAACAGGTTCTGTTCTTTATCAACCAGATCGCAGTGGATAAAGTAAGTGCTTGGAGCTTCGAATCTTCTACTGATCAAATGAGGGAGTGTTTTTGATGAATCGCAAAGAAATGTTACAAAACCTAGTGAAAGGGCTATTTCATGCTTCTCTCCTGGATTCAAAATCACCATAGCTCCACGAGCTGAATACAGTTCAGTTTTAAGATTTATACCAGAGTCTGCAAAATTATCCACTATAACTTTTGCTAAACTGCTAGGAGTGTAAAAACCAGGAATAACGCCAATCTTAGTGTATTTGCCTTCTGAGCCAAATGGTCTTATGTATATTTCCTGATTTTGTTTCAAATTGTGCCACGAGTTGTAGATCGAACACGAGATGAGTCGGATGAAACTCGGTTTCTGAAGCGGGTGCTCGAAGTAGATGATGTGAGGGTTCGAAGGCGCGACGATTGTTAGCACCACCATTGTGTATATAGTTTTATATTATTTCTATTTCAAAAAATAAAGGTAAGCCATTAAAATCAAAAAAATCTCCGTGTTCGCCCTTGACTGAAATTGTTAAACTGTTTACAAATTCACCAGACGATGTTTTAAGATATGCAGCATTTTCTGTCCTCAGCGTACTCATACTTATTGAAGCTGGCCCAATAGGTCTCAATTTTCGCCATCCCCAAAACATCTGAAGGCTTTCCATTGAGTAAGGTTTGTTCTTTATCGATAAGATCACAGTGAACGTAATACATCGCCGGTGATATAAGTTTTTTAATGTATGTATCTCTCTGTAATTTAGTACTTATACCTAACAATTTAGCCAAATTAGGACTAAGTTCTACATCATTAGGAAAATGTTTTTTCACATGCATTCTCGCAAAGGGTTCATCGTTTATGATATGTACTTTTTCTGGTTGACCCTTAAATAACACCTCTACCCAAGCCTTCAGAGTGTCTGGAGTGTATTGTCCTTCGGGTAATTTCAAGACAGTTCCTTTTTTATTTTCGCCAGTTGTATACCATGTTATTGTTCCGTCGCCTTCCAAATTATACCACGAATTATAAAGCCAGAAAGCGATAAGGCGGATGAAACTCGGTTTCGGAAGCCGCCGATCGAAGTAGATTGTGTGGGGGTTCGAATGTGTGAAGATTCTTAGCATAACCATGATTGTATATATATATATATATATATATATATATATATATATATATATATATATATATATATATGTATATATATATATATATATATATTTAAATTATATTTATATAATCATGTTTGGCAGACGCCCTGGCGGATTTAATCCTGGTTCAAATCTCGGTCTAGACATTGGCGGTCACGATTACGGACCCCCGCCCCCGTTTTTTCCTCGTCCCCAAAATCCTAGAACAACACACCCCACAGTAAACCCGCAACTGGCTTGGATGAGTTCTCCGGAAGCCGCAAAACTTTCTACAGCCGCCAAAGCGAAGGCAATCTCAGACTTCAAAAGGCGTTTTCCGCACGCTGATATGTCAAGATTTACAACAGAAGTTTCTTTCGACGAAAATCACAAAGCCACAGGAGAAGTGCTTTTCATAAAGGGCCCAGGCTCCTGGGCTATGCCCTCAGACATACCGCACGAGGATTGGTCACAAGCCCTGAAAGACGCCCTTGGCTTAGAGTATATTGGCGGTTTCCCCTATCAGTTGACGTTAAACCGAAACACACAAAAACTAATCTCGGCTGTTGAATTCTCCACCTCAATCGATAAAGACATGATGATTGGCTCTGTCTTAAACGATGAAGCGCAAAAGATCTATGTCACGCCGACTGATTATTTCACAACGAAATACAGAAACATTTTCAGAGACACACAGATTACGTTCACAACTGCGAAATATGGGAGAAAGTGGCTCGGCAGCCCACATATGAGTTTCTGGCCACAACAACTAAACTTCGCCCTGTGGTGTGCAACAACTGGCTGCGGGATCTCGCGTGACCTTCTGTTTGATAAGAACTCTACTCTTTCCCTAACCCCGCAGCTCCGATCATTTTACAGGTTTCACGTCTATTTCACAACAAGACGAATACTCTACAAGCTGGGTGGGGAACAGAGCGTGAGTGCTTTGCCAGACGACCCCACATTCAACCAGAAAGATAACAACTTCAACATCGACGCATACAAGAGGATTTGCCAAGAGTTCGGTGTAGACCCCAATTCTGACTTCCGTTTCACATACGGCAAAAACCACGGGCTTGGCAATGTGTACATTTGGGTCACATATGGTGAGCCCAGTTCTACTGATTACGACTATCCTGATCCCGATCTAGCCCTGTTTGATGACGAGCGCGTCACAGACAGAAAAGACCCAAACTATCGTGCAAACGGCATATACTTCGTTCGTAACGACCAGGGCGCTGTTAGTCAGTTCGAGCACTTTGTGCCGAATTATGCACAAGGGCTAACACAGCCAGGGCTCGCGCGTATGAATCAGTCAATCGAGGCCTTTGTGTACTGCATCCTGGGTGCACAAGCAAACACTCGCAGCAGCATTCTTGGGAATGGAGGCCGAGCATTCGAAACGCAGAGAGTCTTCTTAACGCTCTTAGAGGACGCCATAAGACTGAACGACATATCTCTAAGCGTACAGCATTATCAGCAGGCCATCCAAGCAACGAAAGTGTGGCTTAACTTTGTAGTTGCCCCTGGGAGCTGGCTGATGCCGTCACGCATGGTTATCAACACAGAGAGCGTGGTGGGGTACAATAACAATCTTATGCAGGCAACGCAAGGGATGAAGCTTGGTGTTAACAATGATGTCAATCTTGCCACAAAAAAAGCCTCCCTTCGCCCCATGGACGGAGGGCCGACAAAGATTAATCCACCAAACAGCCACCCATCGAACCCGATTCACAAACAGGCGACACAGGCACAGGGCATGGCGCCAAAACCAAAGGTCACACCCACACCACAACCAGCCCCCACACCAGAAACAACGCAAGAGACTAAGATCGAGCCGCATCATGTAAACAAGGCTCTCATTGGTGTGGGTGCGCTTGGTTTAGCAGGCTTGTTTGTCTGGATGAGATAATTATCTCCTGCGCTTGGTGATCCTTTCAATCATAAAGCCTACAACGGCAAGGATCAGCAGCCAGGCGTGCTCGCCAAGGAAGGAGATAACCTGACCGGCTGTTTTGAAGATAAAGTTCACGATCGAGCCGATCAAGCCTGGCAGGATGGAGGCAACCTTATTTCCTAGGGTTTTGAGCCCTTTGCCAATAGCCTTGGTTCCGGCCTTTAAGCAATCGTCACAGCGCCTATGACTAGACCTGCAGCCAGAACAACTGCTTGAAGGGTCCAACCATATTTCTTGAAGATATTTTTGACCCTTTCTCTCAAAGGAAGGGCTTCTTCTCTTTCTTGAACTTGTGTTCTTAGTCTTCCCAGCTCTTCTTCTCGCTCAGCAACTCGGGCTTCTGCAGCTTCTCTGTCAGAGGGAGAAGTGTTCTCATCCTCTATCACGCGTCGGTCTTCCTCGTTTTGTCGTACAAGATCGGCCTCTTGTTCGTTTAACTCATCCAGCGGCTTGGTGGAGTTCAGTCTTGCTTCGACAGCATTTCTTTCTTTTGTTTTCGCAGAAAGTTGTGTTCTGAGTTTGTCAACCTTTGCCTGCTCTTGGTCTCGTTGTTTTTGTATTTTTTGAAGGGCGCCCAATTCTTTTTTCTGGTTTTCAAGATCGCCTTGAAGATTTTTCTTTAGTTGTTTTAACCGCTCTAGCTCGGTTTGACTCTCAACGTTTGAACCATGTTCCTGCTCCAGAGCTTCAATCCTCGCTTGAGTTTCTTCGATTCTTCCCTTGAGATTTTGAACCTCACTTGCTGCTTGTTGTCGTGCTACAGAAAACCTTTCCGCCTCCTTCAGTTGTTTCTCTGCCTCCTGCAATCTTTGTCTTTCTTCCCTTATTGATGCATTGTCTTCAGAGACAATCACTTCAGCGCTTGGGCCAAGAGCCCCTTTGAACCTCTCTGTAAATGATTTAAGAAGGCCAGACCCATCTTGTTTGAAAATGGGCTTCTCGCCACCCTTTGGCCCAAAGGTAACAATTTTGCCTACATTTCCTGGTTTTTTACCGAAACCAATAGGGTCTATTCGGCTGGGATTCATTCTCGGAAAGCGGCTTTTAAGCCAGTCCATGGCTCTATCGATTCTAGATGCTTTTTCCGTTGCATCTAAGAAGTCGCCTTCAAGCAGAGGGATGTCTTCAGGATCAAAACCGCTCTGTTCGCGAGGCAGTGTATGCATTTCATGCTCTTCACCGCCATGATATGGGGTGGATGCAGCCCCCGGTTGAAAGGGGGTTGTTGTGTCAACTTCTTCTTCTTCTTCGTCGTCATCATCGTGGTCAATACCCCAGTCTTCCCAAGGATTCTCGTTCTCGCCAGGCATATCATATCCACCTTCTGCCATGATGTATATAAATATAAATATAAATTTATATATATACTCTGGCTATGGCCGTGCAACCCAGCCTCCTCCCAACGAACGCAGAGAAGATTCTTGGTGCTATGAAAGCAGAGCGCACCGTAAAGGGCATCACCTTTGAACGCACTTCAGCCAATCCCGGCGAGACCCTGTACGTTACGGTGCCCAAGCTCAACGAACATGAAGTTATCGTGTCGGGCTCGCTTGCCTTGCTCTTTAACATCGACCTTGCCGGCGGCCACGCAATCAACTATCTTGTACAAAATGTCTCCAGAGCACTAGTTGACAGGCTTGTTGTGAAGTTTGCCGCCACCACTGTCCAGGACACCGTTGGGTACGATATTTACAAAATCTTTGAGGACCTTTTCCTCTCTGTTGATAAGAGAGATAACATGCTCCCCGAGGGCATCCAGAGTGTAGACTTGAGCAAGATTCGCTCTAGTGCCGGCGACAAGAAGACCTCTGGCGTGGATGCGGAAAACAAGCTGGAGACCATTTACAAAAACAAATACCGCATCAATCTTGACCACCAGATTATAACAGACCACGGTGTCATGTACCCACAGGCACTCTACAACGATTTGACATTCGAGATAACGCTAGCCCAGGTCCTAAGTTGTCAAGGGTTCGGATACAAGCAAGCTTGTCTACAAGTTGACAAATATCCAGCTTGAGTACGAGACAATCCGAAGTAAGCAGCTGGCTGACGAGGCAACAAGTGTATACTCTAGCGGAAAGGAGTTTGCCTACGACCATATCATGCGAGAGGAAGTGGTCCCCTTCTCGAAGGGTTCAGACGCTCGGCTGAATCTCAGGGTGAACCCGCAGCGCAGGTCACTGAAAGCCATCCTTCTGCTATTCATCGAACCCTACACGGCAGGAGCCAGGGACTCAGAAAAATACTTCAACCCAGACATAACCAAAGTTAATGTCACCATAAACGGCTCCCCCAACAGGATTTACAACGAAGGCATCAACGGGACCGATATGTGGCGTGAGGTCAGTCGCCTCTTCAAAAAGAGGGGTGATGGCAGGCCAAACATGAATCTGACTAAATATCTCACGGGCAACAAGTTCGGCCTCCTTATCGACCTTAGATCAATGGCTGATACAACCCTACATGGCAACGGTCAACGCCTCGTCAACACAAAGGACGGCGTACATCTTGAGCTCGAAAGGGCAACCTCCGGCTCGGGAAACGTGCACTGCCACATCTACACCATCAGCGACTCACAGATGAACATCATGGACAGACAGCTGCAGGCGGTTCAGTACTAAACACACACACACACACATATATATATATATAGATGGACCCACGAAAGCTGCCATTCAATGCACTAATTATCGGGCCAACTAACTCTGGCAAAACACAATATCTTCTGAATCAGCTGCGTGGCCACTTCAGGGGCAAGTTTGACTATATTGTTCTCTTCTGCCCATCATTTGTCCACAACAAGACCTACGACGGTTTCGTGGACAAGGAGCCACGCATTTTCGTGATAGATTGTCAGCAGCATGAGATTGAAACATGGTTAACTTTAGCCAGTTATTTCTTCGACGAGACAAACACACTCTTTGTGCTCGATGACTGTGCTGCTTCAAAGGATGTGAAAGGCCGCACGAGTCAACTTGTGAAACTAGGGTTCAGTGCTCGCCACAACGGCTTGTCAGTGTGGGTGCTAACCCAACAGTTAACCAGCATTGCGAAACCCTTTAGGGAAAACGTTGCATCGATTGTGCTTTTTTACACTCCATCAAGCAAAACAACGAAGGCCATCTTTGATGACTATGCCGGGGAACTTGAACAACAAGAGTACAAAGAGTTGATTGCAAAATTAAAGGGGCACAAGTTTTCTCACCTAGTCTTCTCTCTGCGGCACCCATATGGGATAGAATTTAAAATGTGAAAACATATATATACGCTGAACCATGAACACCTCAACCAGTATCCACAAGCTCACGGTCTTTTCACAACTTCTGGGTGAATTGCAGAGTCATGCGGAGGAGATGCAAAGACAGATAATCAAAACCGCTGACACGGACGATCTGCGTCTCATGCTTCTTAACCGCTATCCTTTGAAAGTCACTGTGTGCCCAGCCACCATGACCGCGCTTATACGTGAGGTTGAAAGTCTTTTGCCTGACATCAAGAGAATAATTGAAAAATAAAATACATAATATATACGCAATGGCAACAAACCACCCAGACGACGTGGCCGCAATTGATAATGAAATCATGCAGCTGCTAGAGGCAACCCCTGATAGCTCCTTGCCATCAGCGATTCCTGAAGTCTTAACAGGTAACGAAACTCCAGCTCAACGCGAGAAACTGGCAGTCCTTGTTTCAACCGGCAAATCAAAAGAGACCATCGGTGCCCAGCTCACACACGAGCAGGTGAAGCGCCTGACGGATAAAGAGGTTGAAAAGTACTACAAAAGGTATGAAGCCTATGTCGCCAACAAGATGACCGAGTCTCTGATTGACCGCGTTATAATGTTCGCAACCAAAGGCGCCGGCATGGTTGTTAAGATTGACGATGTGGAGGCCCTGCAGAAAGAACTCAAAAATGACTACATGATTAACCATGAACTTTCAACTATTCTAGGAAACATTGCACTGCGTTGTGAGCGATTCTTGGCCTTGGCCAATGCTGTTTTGATCACTACAAAACACATCGGCTTCAAAAAGGAGCCAGAAGAGTTGCCCCCTCAACCTTCTCCACCTGTACACACAAGCAGAGATGGGGAAGGTTACCCACTCGAGGGTTTTGATGAAGTTGACACATGTTTTGATGTAGTTGACGCATGTTTTGATGAAGTTTTTGACACATAATCTGGCAGGAACCTGGCAGAAACTTGGCAGAAACCTGACAGAAACCACGAAGGTTTGAAATAAAAAATATACATACATACACATGATGGCTCAACCACTCGAGACGGTGCCTGAAGAAACAGTCGCGCCAGCAGCACCCACAACCAACACGCACGTTACCTCTGATACCCCAAAGACTGCTCCAGCCAAAAACCCTGGTCGTGTTGCTTCTGGCAAAAGGCTTGCTGAGCGCAACCGCCTGGCAAGAGAGGCAAAAAAAACAAGCACAAGCTGCTAAAGCAACAAATGAGCCTGCCCCAAACTCTACACCCCAAAACTCGACAAATGAAGAAGCTAGCAGCAACACAGTATTTATCGTTCTTGGTGTTGTCGGGGTAATTATATCCACTTGGGGCTTATATTACCAACGCGAGGCAATTATGAATACACTTAGACGCAAAACCCCGACCACAGCCCCTGCGCCGGCAGTGGTGAATGAAGTTCAATCTCCCCCACCACCGAGACGAAGAATTCGCGAGATGGAGTAAAAAAATCTTATATATACACAATGGCAAATCTCTTTCAAGGCTTCGTAAACGGGGCTGCAATCGGAGGTATTCTTCTTGTTATGCTTAAATTAAACATTGTCGCGCTAAAAACAGTTTGGCAATTAGCAACACAACAGATCAACGAGACAACGCATAATGAAGAGTCGACTGAAATTTAAAATCTTATATATACACCATGTCTGACAACAAGCTCGTGACAGCTGTTCTTTATGCGGCCACAATAACAGGCCTTGTCGCAAGTATTGGCTGGGTTGGCAAAAAGGTCGTCAAGGAAAATCTCACGGCCGACCCCAACTCGAATCTCATGAACTATGTGAAGTTCACTGCCGTCATGGCTGGGAGCATAGCTCTCAAGAAATACCTCGAGGACCAGAAGATCCTCCCTGCCTCAATGTAAATCATATATATAGCAATGGCCTCAATCGCTATTATGGTTGGTGGAGCAATTTTGAATGCCGCTGCTTTCACTGGAGGCAACTATCTCGCAAAATATCTTTCCGGCGACAGTGGGAAAGCCGCTCTGGATGAGAAGACCAGACACGACAAGGCGTTAGAGGCCTATCAAGCGGCCTACGCTAAATATCAGAAAGACCGCACAAAACTCCTCGACTGGATTGCCAGCAATGATCGAATCAAAGATCAAGCGAAACACAACTTTCAAGACACTGACCAAGCTCTAGTGCTCTACAACCAAACACATCGGGAGCAGCAAATAACACTCCCCAAAGAGCCCGAGTTCTCTGACTTTTATAAACCAGGCCCACAGCAGAAACAAGGCGAACTCTTGTTTATCGGCACTGGCGCACTCGCCCTTGGCTATGCGGCGTTTCGCTTTCTGTAAACACATATGTATATGGAGGCGAAACTCTCAAAGGTCTATTACGGCCCCAAAGGCTATTGGAAAGGACTTGCCGCTGTCAAAAAGCTAGCTGCAGCAGCCAAGGTATCTGAAGAGGTGGCAAAGAAATGGCTCGTCAAACAAGCTCTTTGGCAAGTATATCTCCCTGCACCACGCCATATCCCTAGGCCCAAGTTTGATGTCCAAACTCCTAATGCCGTGCATCAAGCAGATCTACTTTTTTTGCCACACGACAAACTGCCTCATGGGCGAAAGATCTACAAATATGCTTTGACAGTTGTTGATGTAGCAAGCCGTTACAAAGCAGCAGAGCCCTTGACTTCGAAAGAGTCTGATGAAGTTTCGAAGGCGCTTACACGTATTTACAGACGCGGGCCTTTGAAATGGCCACAACTGTTGCAAGTCGATCCGGGAACAGAATTTATGGGGGCTGTGACTAAAGAAACTGGGGCTCATAAAACAACCATTCGTCGTGGACGCGTTGATATCCACAGAGACCAAGGGATTGTTGAAAGATTCAACAGAACCCTGGCTGAACGATTATTTGGTTACCAGTACGCAGTTGAAATGAATCTGCCCTCTGGCCGTTCGACTGCACGGGTTAAAAGATTGCCAGATGTTATCTCTGCTTTGAACAATGAAGTAACCAGATTGACTGGCAAGAAGCCCGCACAAGCAATCAAAGAGAAAGCAACCTCAGCCAAGCCTGCAACCCCATATGCTAGGCCTGTGGGCTTCTCCGAAAAGAAGCTCCCTCATGGAGTCCACGTGAGATATATGTATTACCCCGGTGAGCTTGAGGGCGGTAGTCGACGGGCAACTGATCCGATCTGGTCTTTGAAAGTCTACAACATCGAGAAGGTTGTCACCAAGCCAGATGCGCCTGTCGTGTATTATCTGTACGACGGACCCAAGCGCGGGTTCGTTCGTGAGGAGTTGATGGTTGTGCCGCCGGGTACTCAGTTGCCCCCAGCTGGGTTGTGAAACTCGATTGGTTCTGTGTGGATGCCGTCGGGCAGAACCCAGCGCTTGTCGTAGTAGGCGCTGAGGCCTAGCTTGCGCTGCTCGTACGTGTACATGGCCCCTTTATGCATTCGAAAGCCTCTGTTTGTTGCCATGTCCTTGTAGCCTTCAAGGACCCGCTCGTATCTTTCCCACCGAAGCTCGTTCTGATTCTTGTTGACGCCCTTGGAGGACATCTTAGCCTCTCCGCTTTCCTCGTCTTCTACGTAATAACACTTGCTGCACAGAGCGATGGCTCGAGTGCCTTCCTTTTCAAGCTTGAACAAGCCGGGTTCTCTGCTGCTCCACTGGTCCCAGGAGAGCCAGTTCTTTTTCTCCCTTTCGAACTGGGTGCGAAGTTCTGGTCGAACTGCTTCTTCGAGAGTGTCGTATGAAAGGGCGAAGTACATGCTGTCCGTGTCCATCTGGATAAGCTCGAAGTCACGCCTGTCGAGATAGTGATCGAGGAAATCGTAGTAGAACTGCAGCATGCGCAACTTAGCAAGTTGATAGACAACGATGCCGACTTGAAAGGGCCGGTTTATGGTGACCTTGTTTTTGCGTAACTCGATCTTGTATGATCCCCCGATCTCCTCGAGATCTTCGAACCAGGCTGAGCGCAGGTGTTTGTCGACAGTGTCTTCGTCGTTGGTGTACACAACTCTTGTCTGTCGCTCAACAGCTTCGATGAACTTGCCGTAAGCGCTGTTGCCCAAAAGCTTGAACACTTCTGCGAGCAAGGCTTTTTCTTTGTCAGCATCGCCTTTCCTTCGGTTGTTTGCAACCTCATGGAAGAACCAGTCGAAGATCTTGATGGGTGTATAGTCGATCGTGCGGTAAACAGCGGTTATGTGGAGTCCGTGGTTGTAAAGCCACTCTAACACTGGAGCATAAAGCAGAATCTTTTTTGCTTGAAGCACGCCTAGCAGCTTCTTTTGCCCGAGCAAGTGGGTTCTGTTGCTTTTAGCAAGGTAATCCTTCATGTGCTGAGGGACGTCCTCTTCGCCCACGCTGCGGTTTACAAAGAGCGGAGGAAACTCTTCGAAGTGCTCCCACAAGCCCTGAGGGACTTCGATGTCGACCTCGGCAAAGCCAAACCACTGCTTCGTAATCAACTTGAACCAGAAGTCTCTTGCGGCTTCTACTGGATCTTCGTAATGGACGACTTTCTCTTTACCACAGGGCATTTCCTGCAACATGGTGCTAGGGTAAAGGGAGTTCGCATCGAAGCCTAGAATACGCTTGACGATGCGAGCTAAGTCGTATTTGTGTGAGCGGATGCGGGTTTCGCCACGCACGTGTTTACGTGTGAACACCAAGCTAGGTCCACCAACCACAGCCTCTTTCAGCATTGCATAGGCTTCGGCACTTGGGGCGAATAGTTGGGGTCGGTTACGGCCTCTCAGGGTTCCTCTCAGGATGTATTGCATCGAAACCCCAGGCAACGAAACAGCGTCTTTGAAAATGTCAACCCCGAGCTTGGTATAAAACGCTTTCATTTTCTCGAGGGTTTCGAGAAAGGGAGTAACATCGAGGTTGTTGTAATACTCCAGCCAGTCTCCGAAAGTCTTCATGCCGGGCTCTTTGAAAACCTGCTCGCATTGTTTGTACTCCTCTGGAGAAAGAACAAAGGAGTTTCGGAGTTGTGAATACCAACACCAGTATGGCGGAAGCCCCTTGTAGTCAAGTTTGTCAGCGCTGTCAAACCATTCGTATGGGAGCCAGGACTTTGTATGTTTCGCCCCATACGTCTTTACCCATTTATCGTAATTGATGCCTGGGGACAGATATTTTGTGACGTCGAGGAACTTGAAGGAGGGTGTATTGATGAACATGATTTGTCTCTGTTTCTCCCCTGCAAAGACGCCGTGTTCTTGCCCGAGATAAGAAACAAAGTGTTTTCTGATAAGGTGCAGATCGTATCGGCCTGAATTGAAGCCGACCACTGGGACCTGTTCACACCATTGCTTGATGAGTTTTTGTTGGTCTTCCGTTAACCCCTCAAGATCCGGCGGCATGTATTTTTGAGCTATATCATCTCGGATCGCGTTGCCACGGCGCTCCAGAGATTGATAAAACAGTCGGATAAGCTCTTGGGGATCTTTAGAGCAAATGTACTCTGGCTCAGGCTCCAACGTGTCTGCAATAGAGACTGAGATAGGCACGTGCTCGCTTTCGTAAGAGAGATCCCTGGTCGGCTGACTTGCCTTGGTCTTGTCTTGATAGGCTTCGAAGTCGTAGACGATAGCGTGTGGATACGTTTCGTTTCTTTTAGGGGGGATGCGATCGTGCCACCAGGGTCGAGGCATCTCGTGCTCCCACCTTTCAACCAAGTTATAGCCAAGTGTCGTGAAGAACTGATTGATTTGCACAGTTCTTACGAAGGCTTGCTCCCTTGTGATTGTGTTGCCTTGACGGTCAGTCGTGATCACTTCGTTTCTTTGTTCAGGTGTAGGAAAGCACTCTCGACAACCGTGCCAGTGGCAGCCGTGATACTGAAACACGGTTTTGCTTTCTGGGTGATAGCCATCAACTTTGTAGCGCCAAATGGCGCGCTCGCCTCCATGGCCACATCTGTGGTGGTGGATGTGGATGTTCCGCTGTCGAGCCTCATACTCTAGCCAGCAAGTTGCCCGAATGCCGAAACTGCCTTCTGGATAAAACGCCTGGATAAAGCTGACTCAGGAGCAAGGATCTGATTTCCCGGACAGGCAATATCAGTTTGCCCGCGAGTGCACGTCTTAGCGTGGCGCGCTAGGTTACAGGATTTTGTGAACCTTGCCAAACAATCGCCACAAGTGTAGTTGTTTGTGACTTTGTTTATGTCAGTGATTAAGAAGGCATGAGCGTTGTAGATACCGATAGTCATCGTAGGGGTGCCGACTTTGTCGTAGCGCGAAGGTGTGTAACTCAAAACAAAGTTTCCGTCATCTGTAACAGTGTAAGCGGCAATCCCTTGTCTAAAGTGCCTTTCAAGCAAGTGAAACTTTTGTAAAGTAACAACATTGCCGTTGCTAATGCTCTGGCTTTGCGAGTACACCGATTTATATAGGCACCTTGATGAACAGCCAAACACCGAAAGAGCCAAAGATCGTCGTTGTAGATGTCAAGAGAGATGACTTCTCTTTTGTTACGAAGCCAGTCGGGCAACCTTCCAAGACCGATTTGTAAAGGTTGATTATCTCAAATCGCTTTGGCCTCAACAAAGACAGCGCTTTCGAAAACCCACTTCGTATCAGGCCTGTTGATTTTTTTTCACCTTGAAGACGAAGCTCTTCTTTTTGTTGCAACCATCGTTTTGTTTGCGATAGTTTAGAAAACCAAGGGCTGCTGATGTTTGTATAGTAAACGATGGGTTTACCGGTTTCGATGTTTCGCAGCTTGTAGGCCCAGGTAAGTTTGACTTTATGCCTTCTGCGAACAGCTTGTTTGATTTTGTTCATCATTTGGGGTACAAGAGGTCTTGTTAGACCTTGCGTAAAGCGCCAGTTTATGATTCTCTGTCTTCGTCCCGGTCTGCCTTGTTCACCCTGTTCACCGCGAGCATATAGTTCAACAATCCGACTAGGCATCAGAAAGTCATCCATACGCTCTCGATCTAAGGGATCAAATCCAGCGAGGTCCTCGTTGCGAGGAACCCTCAAAGAAGGTTTTCTTTCTTGAGCGTCGAGCCAAGCGATAAGCTCGCGCTGAGAGATATTATCGAAAACGTCACGCTCGTTGTTCATGGGTCTCGCCATATATGTATGGGTTTTAGATACACAGGGGACCCCTTTGTTCAATTGGTAATAACGCGGCACCAGTTGTTCAAATAACGGTTTATTAAGGTCTGTAACAGCTTAAAAAAAATAAATGCCCCGGAGTAGTAATTGTAATTGTAATTGCAATTGTAATTGTAATTGTAATTGTAATTGCTGCGGTAAATTTGTTGTAATAATGCTGTTTTATCGTCTCGCTGGTATTACAGAATTTTCTCTTTCGTTTTTTGAGGGGAAGCAAAGCAAATGTAACCGGGATGAATCGACGAAAACTCCAGCTGATAAGACGACTAATTTTGTTTTGTAATTCATGCATCAAGTTCTTGCAATGTCTGTAGAATATTGTTGAGCAAAGGACGCGTTCACCACGAGGAAGGTGTGAAAATTTAGGCTAATTATTGATAATGAACATGTTGCGTTACTAGCTAGCCGTATCATGTTCGTGTCTCCACGCGCTCAGCTCAGGTTTCGCGTCCCCACGCGCTCAGCTTAGTTCAGTCTCATCGACCGCTGTCGGAGTGATTTCAAAATAAATTTGTCTTTTATTCCGTACAATCTTCGAAAATCTTTGCTATCCAACGGTCCTATCACCATGCCTCACAGTTCTCGCTCAACTCGCGGTAGTCTTCGACACTTCAGTTCCGATTTCGACTGGGACATGTTGGACCAAAATATTACAAATCTCGCAGCCAACAGCTTGAAGCAGCAAGCGAGGCTATTGTTCGTGGCGCGGTGCATTCTGGCCCAAAATGTGTTCGTGGCGCAGTGAATTCTGGTAAAAAGCGATCTATTCGAGATTTTTCCTAGCTTATATTTTTTTCTCATATATTTCTCTTAAATCCTGATTATGTTGCTGCTCACTCGCTGCGCTCGTTCCGCAGCAATTATTAATTTCTTAGTTTATTTTATTCATATAAAGAGAATAGGTATTGCGTAACACAATAATTACATGGGATGCAAATGAACATAAATAATATATGAACTGCGAAATAAAATGAAAGAAAGAAATGAAAATCGCAGTGACGTACGCAATCAAATAAATTGCGACCAAGCCTGTGAAAGTTATTCGAAGCTCTGGACGGGATTTGAACTCGTGACCTTTGCATTGCCAGGGCGATTCTCTGACCAAATAAGCTACCAAGGCCTTATATGTTGAGAGCGGTCAATTGCCAGTTCAAATACACCGTTAAGTGAGTAGATGTGATAAGAATTAATACATTAGAAATCATATGTACCTTATTGAAGAAATGTTGTCGGAAAAAGCATACTAGAACATTGGAATTCTGGGAAAAAGTACAATATGTCCATCCCTACAGGGTAGTATTAATAAATGGAAGATTGTCAGTAAAGCAAACACGTCTTTCTTTTATAAAATAGGATAACAAAAAATATAATTTAAGCAATAACAACGTTGTCTAGTCATAGTACGATACAACACGACTTGTAGTTTACGTTTGGAAGTCAAAATATTCCATGTACATCAAGACTGCATTGTTCAATAACACAACCCATAATAACTAAAGTAGTAAGACAAGAAACCCCAAAACTCTGGAGAAAAGGTAATTTATTCAGATTTCAACAGATGACTTTGGCAAAATACTAACGGAATTTCTAAAATTAGTATAAAAACTAACTAACCAAACATTGTAGCGACTCATTACGTGATCCAAAATAATGAAAAGGTGCTAAAGACTATTTATTAGCTAAGTTTAAACTGGTGTCCAGATCCATCGAACAGGCTGGTCTGGAGAGGATCGTGCTGCCCATGATAATTTTGTCCCGCGCATTTTGAAGACAACTGACCAGATGAGTTTGTGAAGAATGTCGGTAGAGCTTTTAGAGTATGATGCACAAAATGCATTCTTAATATGGAAAAAGCGGCACTATAAGCAAGGCACAATCAGTCAAATTAAAATCGGTGATAACAATTTTGTAACCTCAGACAAAGAAATCTTAACCGAATGCGTATCGTTTTATAAACATCTCTATACGTCTAAGGATGCTACCATCAGTCGCCAAGCTGCAACATATTTTTGGAAACTGAAAATGATACAGTCTTACAAGAACATGAACAGAAATCTTGCGAGGGTTTATTAACTAAAAAAGAATGCCTAGAAGCTATTAAAAGCATGGATTCAGAAAAAACTCTGGCACCGATGGTTTACCGGCGGAATTTTATAAGATGTTTTGGACAGATATATCGACTCCCCTTGTTAACGCCTTAAATTACGCTTACGAAACAGACAAACTTTCAATAACTCAGAAGAGAGGTATCATCAAACGTGTTCCCAAAAAGGACACAGAACCGTATTTTACTAAGAATTGGAGACCTTTAACCCTCCTAAATTGTGATTACAAAATAGCAGCCAAGGCTATTGCTAACCGATTGAAAAATGTTCTACCTATTCTTATCAATTATGCCCAGACAGGTTTTTTGAAAGGCAGATTTATAGGGGAAAACATTCGACTTATAGATAGTATAATATGCTATGCAAGAGAAAATAATATACCTGGCTTACTATTGTTTCTGGATTTCGAAAAAGCCTTTGACACAATAGAATGGTCTTTCATACGAGACACGCTTAAATGTTTCGGTTTCGGTATTGGAAGCATAAAATGGATGAACCTATTTTATGGCTGCCCGGAAAGTTGTGTTTTGAAAAACGGATGGGCCAGTGATTTTTTTGGCATCCAAAGAGGTGTTAGACAAGGCTGCCCTCTCTCGCCTTATCTCTTTGTCTTAGCAGAGGAAGTGCTTGCCAAAGCTTTCCGGAAAAACAAAGATATCAGCGGTATCCACGTTAATAAAAGGGAAATCAAGCTCAGTCAGTATGCAGACGATACAACCCTCATATTAGATGGATCAAAGAAATCTGTGCTGTCCTCCCTAAGATTATGAGATGATTTTCATGAAGCAACTGGCCTCAGACTAAACGACAAAAAGACCGAAGCACTCTGGATTGGAACAAACTGCGGTAAGGAAGGAATGGTACTTCCTGGAAGAAATTTTAAATGGCCTAAATTTAAGGTTAAAGCTTTAGGTGTTTGGTTCTCAATTGACCCAGAGACAGCCACAGATCTAAACTACCACGAAAAATTGAACAATGTTCGGAACATACTAAACGCCTGGAAATATCGTAGGCTAACTTTGGTTGGGAAAATCGCTGTTATTAAGAGCCTAGCCGCCTCTCAGCTTGTATATGTGCTATCTCCTCTATGCACTAATGAAAAAGTTATCAAAGAAGTCAACAATATCTTTTACTCTTTCCTCTGGAATAAAAAAGGAGACAAAATTAAACGCAATGTAATGATTAACGATTACTCAAATGGAGGCCTTAAAATGATAGATATTCAATCTTTCAACAAATCCTTGAAAGCCATGTGGATCAAAAAGTATCTAGACTCTGAAAACCAGGGAAAGTGGGAATTTTTTTTTCGATCTTGAAATAGAGAAAGGTGGGAGAAAAATTGCACTTACTAGTAATCTCAGCCAAAAGGACATCACAAAGACTATAGCGAACAAGAACTGCTTCATTAGAGAGGTACTTACAATCTGGGCAGAGATAAACTTTGAGAAACAAATTACATCCGAAATGCAATTTCTTACTCAAAGTATATGGCATAACTCTCTTATAAGGATTTTCAATTCACATTTTTGCATAGGAGACTAGCAACTAATAATTTTCTGACAAAAATTGGAATAAAGAACTGTCCTAAGTGTAGTTTTTGTGGAAATGAAGTAGAAACACGTCTCCATCTTTTCTGGTATTGTTCTAAAGTTTCATCCTTTTGGAAATCATTGACGTCAAAGATGGCCACTTATAATATTACACCTGAGCATAATTCATTGCATATCTTAGTAGCACTTGGTTTGAGGCCTGATTCTTCAAAAAATCGACACCAGATAAATTTCTGCTGCCCTCTTGCGAGATATTACATTTGGATCTGTAAAAAAGGAGAATTCACCCCCAAGATAGAAGGCTTTATGAAATACCTTAAATCAGTTTATGATATTGAATCCACGTCCGCCGTCCCACCAAAGAAATGGAATCTCATTGCCGAAATGTTTTAAAGATACTCATAAACCTGTAAACCCTTGACAACTTTGCTCATGTAGCACCTTCACAAGCCTTGCTTAACAAATTTCTTGCAGTTTTCCGCAAACACCCAATTTTTCTAATGACTTTTGCTGTAACTTTTACTTTTTTTGTCTTTTGTTTATAACACACAAAGCACTGTTTGTGCTTTTCCTTTCTTTACTTGCTAATTGTTTTTAATATATATCCTAAACTGTAATCTAGTAATGATTATTATGTCAATAAAATAAAAATTAATTAAAAAAAAACATTTTTACATAGGGGGAAATAGGGAATAGGCAGAATAACGTCATCGACCGAAGTCCGAAATGATTAAATATCATAACATGCGAAGAGACTCAAATGAGCCCAATAATGTTTGAAAGACATGTTAGTATATCAAGAAGAAAGTAAACGTTTTTACAAACATGTATTAAAGTAAATGAGAAATACAACGAGAAAATCACGTGAAATGTTTATATTAATGTAAGTTTAATTTAGCTTGAAAATGTTCGAAAAACAATTAGCTTTATTAAACGAAGAAAGTCTTCTTCCATGCCTTGACTGCTGCCAGGACTTTCAGTTATTCGCAGAAACCTGCTTTTTGCGCCTTCCAGTCTTTTCACTGTATTTTTTGTGGACGCCAACATGCCATTTATAAAATTGCCATGTTAAAGTCCACAGCAGATGAATTGGATGAAGGAAAATTAAACTGTGTGCAGGTGCACAGCGAAGTGGTCAACTTCCTTTCAATTGGCTTCACCATGGTGTATTCATGGTATTTTCTAACGTGTTCCAAACTAAAATGTGTTTTCCAAAATTGATTTTTCCGCTAATTTCATTGAAATCTCTCGGAGCCTGAATGAGGGTCAGTGTAAAACCAAGTATTCTCAACAACAAGCCCATTGATTTGGTACAAAATGCTTGAATTTAACCACATCAGTTAATCGCTCAGTGTTATTGACTATGCTGGGTCTGTAATATATTTTAATCACTTTGTATCACAAGAAAAACCGATGAAGGCATCGTCTAATAAATTCGGTTAAAATACATGTCAATTGCCCTGACTAACTCATGTATTCAGAAATTCTGCATCTTTAAATAAATTCAGTAAAAATAGATGTTCACAGCACGGACTGACTTATGTACGCAGAAATTCTACATCTATGAATAAATTCAGTCAAAATCTGTGTAAATTGCACCGACTATCTCGTATACGCAGAAATTCTGCATACATGAATAAATTCAGTCAAAATCTATGTAAATTGCACCGACTAACTCATGTATGCAGAAATTCTGCATCTATGAATACATTCAGTCAAAATCTATGTTAATACCACCGACTGACTTAAGTATGCAGAAATTCTGCATACATGAATAAATAATAATTATTCAGTCAAAATCTATGTAAATTGCACCGACTAACTCATGTAGGCAGAAATTCTGCATCTATGAAACATTCAGTCAAAATCTATGTTACTCCCACCAACTGCCTTGTGTATGCAGAAATTCTGCATACATGAACAAATTCAGTTAAAATCTAGGTAAATTGCACCGACTAACTCATGTATGCAGAAATTCTGCATCTTTAAATAAATTCAGTCAAAATATATCGTGTTAATTGCACCGACTGACTCAATTATGCAGAAACTGTACATGTACATCTTAATATCACTGACTGATTAAAGAATGTAAAATGTAGAAATTCTAATTAAATGATTATATTGAATAATTAATTAAATTGATATTGATAGTCTGTTTGATGTTTTAGTAAGGATGGAAATTTCACTGTTCTGCCATCCAACAAAGCTGCAACAAAAATTGTCATATCCCGATTAATGGACCATACTGGTCCTAAACTTCATAATTATCAGTATTTAATACACTGTACATACATGTAACTAAAAATAAAACTCGCATTGCCATGGGCCATAAATTTTTGCTATAGTTCAAGATGATGCAAATCATCACTAAAACAACTTCTCCCATACAAAGGCAATAATTATTATAATTGAAAGGCTGACAGTATAATCAACCCATGTCAAAGTTTTGGACCATTTCAATATTTCCATGCTCAGATTTGGTGAAAAAAGAAAAATTACATGGCAGTGTTTTAAGAACAAACTGAAAAAGTATGGCATCTGGTTCTGTTCAACATCACACATTTATTATCAAAAATAATAGATCATTAAAGGGGCTATGTTGCGAGGTTTCGCCTAATTTTAGTAACTTTAATTTACACTTTTATCTGTCAAAATTCTTTTGTTCGATAATACGAAACAGGACTCGAAACGGAAACATGGTCACATACGTAAGAACTATTGCTTGTTTTGATTTTAGTCCAACAATTTCATCGCTCTTTTCTCCAGCAAAAAAAAAATAAGAAAAATGTTAGATTTGTCTGTGTCAGTAAAGAAGTACAAAGCAAAGACTCTGGTACCATGTTAATATGCTGAAGTGTACTATATTGTATATTTAGCCAACAAAGAAGAAGAACTTTCGTCCATGACATTCCATGGTCAACTGATTTCTATTGCTACACTGTACTCGTACATATCGAGATATTCAGTCGTATGATTTCAGAATAGGAAAAATAACCAGGCAAAATCAAGACAAATAGATTACATGTATTTAACATATGTGAAGAATCTGAGACCATTTGGTGAACACAGCACTGCAGGATTGAATGGATTGCACGATAATGACATACACTTGAAAAACAGCCGCCGGACGTTTTTCAAGATTGTAGCTTGCGTGATACCTCGCGACATAGCCTCTTTAATCCACGTAAAAAATTCAATCAAGGGCAAACATTGTACTATTCTAACAAGAGCCCCAATATATACATGTATGACAGTGCTTAAAGGCCCACTATCATCCAAGATGCATTGCGAATTAAACGCAGTCGAAAATTCCCGGGAGAGCCAATCACGAGGGAGCTCGTCATTTGAAAACAAAAACAAACGACCGCAAAGCTGAATGGGTGATAGTGGGCCTTTAAGACAATGTTTGGCATTCAATTCATGGACATACAAATTCTGCTAAGATTTCACTTTATCTGAACTTAAACTGGATTAAAAAAAACTGTCTCAATTTGCTTGAAAAGCACACTCCCTTTCGACTTTCCATCCCTGTTTTGAAATGCATCAGCTTCCAGTTCAGTCACATCCTCCTCGCTCTCACTGTAAAATTGTAACAAATCTGTTTTAAAACAACGTTCTTTTGGTTAAAAATACAAACCAAAAACTGCAACAAATCATTGCATGTGAACAACTGGTAAACAAGGCTAAACTAAAGAATACCTGTCCACTTATTTCAAATAAGAATGGCTCCTTTTAGGGCCTGTTTACATGGAGAAAGGTTGTCCTGTGTAGGCTGAGCTACATGTACATGTACTCTGGGCGAGCTTAGACTAAAGTTTTCATACTTCCTGTTACAAAATGCGGCGAACTGTTTATCAAAGTTGGCTCGGCTAGCCAGGTCACCCTCTTTCGATGGCAGGGGACCCGGCTGGTCGAGCCAACTTTTTCTCTTATAAAAGGTTTGGCTCGGCTAACCAGGCCAACTCAGTCAACTACATGTATATAGATAATCTGGGCATGCGCTGGCTAGTTTACCATCAATAAACAAAATGGTCGCAAAAATCAAAGTCTGGTAAAGTTAAAAAGTGGTCTTGAGCATCTGGCATCATTGAGTCCATCATCGATTGTTTAGAAAGAGTATTTTTACTGGGACAGGCAGCTTTTGGCTCAGTCAGGTGTGACAACTTTTTTGTCATGCGAACGCTCGGCAAAGTTGTCCAGGGTGGGCGGATGGGCCTCCTACCCGGGATAACTTTTCTCCATATAAACAGGCCCTTAAACGTTTACTGTTTAGCGATATGTAAATAAGTTGTTGGGTACACTGTATTCTGAAAAATCTCTCCAAGCTTTTATTTGTAAATAGTATTAAATATTGAGTGGGTCATTCTTATGTAACGGTTTAATTTGTAAAATTAATAACACGTTGCCAAAAAACAAAAACAAAATATGTTAACCTCGAAGACGGGTGTTTAAAAGTGATCAACATAACTTACATGAAAACAAACAGAGATGTTACGGTGCTACTTGACTGGTGCCTTTTTCCTCTCAGGAAGCCTGCCAGAATCCCATGGAATGGCACGCAACTTCTAACTTCGGATATTAAACTTTTAAGCTCTATGTCTGCAAATCGACAAAACTACATTACGAAAATGAAAATATACTAGAAATACGTGATCCGTCAAACCCCGCGAAGCTAGGGGTGGGCAGCTAGAAGAAAAAAAATGAATTATTTTGGTCCTTATGTAAGTGCACATTGATTGGGAGTGTGATGTACCTTTGTTAGGGGTTAACCGCACCCTGATCCAATAAGTTTGAGTATACCCAATATCTGTCCCTATGCATCCCCAGTCTCTGGGATTGATACACTGTATGTAACAGGAAGTTACAAGAAGATGCTACATATTGCATTGATCTCTTTAGTCATTCCATGAAATGTCTATGCAGTTGTCATTTGTGGCAAATAGCTAACTGCCCACTGAATGGAGATCAAATTTTAGTATCTCCCCTCCCCCATTGTAATCATTACGTGCACTTAAAAATTATAACATTTGTTATAGTTGCAATTGTTTTATTTTAATACGAGAAATATGTATTGATTTTATGGTATTTTGGTCACCAAGAAAATTGCAGTTGACAGTATGACCAGCAGTTCTAGCAAACTCTTGTAATACGGTGGCCACTGTGTTTGTTATGAGTGGTCAGTGGATGGTTGTCAGGTGAGATTCTGGGGGAATGGAATGCATTAAAAATGTATATTTTTCCAAAAACTTTAGTCTCCCAGTCTCATGTGATGACAATCCGCTGACCAAGTTGTCTGACTTGTCTCTGAGTATGAATTTGGAAGGTTACTGACCGTCATTACTTACATGCTATTAATAGTGTTGAATGAATAAAGTCAAATCTAGATTACTTGGATGATGGATCACATTGTACATGTTACATGGAGTCCCTGTGTAAAGGGCAAAATTATCTTACTGATAGAATTTATAATATTATTATTGTTAAAGATACAGTAGAATCTGGAGAACTGAAACCGTGTTTGATAAATAATTTATTTTCTCTTAAGTTTTTGAACCGAAAAGAGTTTAATTTTGTACACATTGAACAATCTTCTTGTTTTGATGAAATGAGTTATCCCGATTTGACTGTATTTTTTGTCACTTACCTGCCAGAAGTGGTGAGGATGTAAAAACTAGCAACACTAGCTAAACTAAAATCTATGTAGTCTATTTGGAAAAAAATAGGTTGAAATTAACTTGTTAAAAAGGATTTTTGTGACAATCTCTTACCTTGACATTAAAAAAATGGTATTGAGAGACTGTGGCCATGTGAGATTGAAATAAAAAGATGTATTTGTGAAACGGTTGACGTGCATGCAAACTAATGGCGCTGCTGATATTGATGTGCAGTGATTTCAGCCAGTTGTTGTAATCGTTCTTCTTCTCTGAGCCTTTGTTGTTATTGCTTGCTTTTACCTATCATCTGCAATATTTGAAAGGACAATGGCTGAAGAACCACATCATGTAAAGAGCGTACTCTAGAGAGTGCAACAAAACTACATCCTGCAGCTCTTTCTGCTTTTCCAAGGTCAATAACCACTCTTGATAATGTTTGTCCTTGCGACTTGTGAATTGTCATTGCATACCGTAAGTGAAGTGGCGGTTGCTGTCTTGACAATCGCTGCCCTTCAGTCTCCCATTCAAATAAATGTGGTGGTATCGGGACAATCTGAGGGTGTGTGTGTAGAAAATATGGTCCTGTGTAGTGCTGAAAATCCACCCGTGCTGCAAATAATTTGGGATTTCCCTTATCACGCTTACATCTTAACTATCAAAAATCTGAAGTGTTAAATTATTTTTTGTTGGCCAAGTTTTCTGACAGGTGACACATTGTCGGTGTTCTAATTTGTTCATTGTACGTTGTAAATTTGCCATCTCAACTTGAACCCACTGCTGTTCATGTAAAGGCTGTTCTGCATTTCTCCACCCTTTGCAAAGGTAATCTTCGCGATTATTTTGATCTTGTAGATGTTCTCGCCTCTCGTTCTCTGTGTAAACAGCTGCATTTTGTCGAAGCATTTGGAGCCTGTTTTGTCGTTCCTCGTTCGTTTCTACTTCTATTCTACGAGCACTGTTGTCTCGAGCGATTTGTAATATGTCATGTCTTTGCTGTTCAGTTTCTGCTTGTATTCTAATGGATTGACTTTTTCGAAGGGTTTGTAATCTCAAATTTCGTTCTTCTTCACTCTCATTAATTAATCGTTGTGCATCGTTTGTTCGAAGCGTTTGTATTCGCAAAGTTCGTTCCTGTTCGGTCTCATCAATCAATCTTTGGCCCTGGTTAGTTCGAAAAGTTTGTAATGGCAAAGTTCTTTCCTGTTCAGTCTCATTAATCAATCTTTGTGCCTGGTCGGTTCGAAGCGTTTGTAATCGAAAATTTCGTTCTTGTTCAGTCTCATTAATCAATCGTTGTGCCTGGTTTGTTCGAAGTCGATGTAATCGAAGCTCACGTTGCTCGGGGGTTTCGTTATGCAATTGAGCACTAGCTAAATTTAACCTAATTTCCCTATCTTCTAAAGTTTCTAATTCACGCCTACCTTGGTTGTATTGCTTGTGATATTCCAATCTGCGGTTCCTCTGGACCTCTGTTTCCTGTTGACGGCGCTGTCTTTGTTGAGCAAAGCGATGTTGTCTTTGCTCTGTGGTTTCCTGATTTCTCCTCCTTCTTCGCTGCTCACTCTGAATCTGAAGTCGCCGTTCACGTTCTTGAGGAGTTTCGTTGTTTAATCTCCCTCGGCGAATCTGTCTTGTCCCTTGTGCTTCCTCCTGTGTCTCATTTGCATCACAATTTGGTCGTAATTATAATAAAAAATAAAAAAAAAACGATAATCCTATTATTGCAAGATACGTGCGTTAATTATTGTAGTTAATGCGGTTTTCTAACCGCAAGTAACCGCATTAACTACAATAATTAACGCACGTATCTTGCAATAATAGGATTGTCTTTTTCTTTTCCTTGTTTTATTCTTTGTATTGTTTGTAGTTGTTTTGTGTTTGAACGTTCTGTCGGGGGCACTTGGTAAGACGTGCTGGTCCTGTCATTCCGACAGTGACCTATATGATTATTCGGGGGCCCTCGATAGGGAGTTTTCTTTGTTTCAATCATTAATTAAGGTTTTTATCACATCATGTATGTTATTTTTAGCGTTAAATTTTTCCTTGTTATTTAGTTCTTTTGTTATGTTACGTAACCTCGTTTTCCTTTGTTTTTGTAGCTTAATGTATATAAGTCACAACTTGTATAACTTAATCATTGTACATAGTTTTTAGTTTTTAGTTTTTAATTCTTTGTAATTTCTGAAGAAGGCCGAAGGCCGAAACGTAAAACCAGTCAGGACCAGTAAGAAGTTCGCTCCATCGTTTTTGTATTATACTTATCTACAAATTCACGTGGTGGCGTCGTATCCTTGGATCCTTCTGCTGAAGAGTTCACCGTTTGTGTAAACCTTTTTATTCAACCTATATATATATATATATATATATATATATATATATATATATATATATATATATATATATAAATTTCATTGAATGCAGATCAGACTTCAGAAGATATTCATTCGTTTAATGCTACAGCACTGTTTCGTATGGTCAAAATTGAGATGACCACACTCATCAGGCAATTTTAACGAATAACCCGTACATTTCAAAACTGGCGGTTATAAGCATTTAACAGCGTTGCTATGCAATATATAAACAAAATTAACTACGAGGTATATAAATAGACGCAATAACATACTTAAGCGGAATGAGGGGTTGCGTTACTGTGTGACAGCTACGTTATGAAGTTCTTGAGTATAAATCTGTTCCTGTGGGGGCATGAACTTGCTAGTTCTATGCGTTTGTTAAGGCTACATAATTATTTTTGACAGATTATAAAAAAATTTTTCACTCAGGCAGAGGTTACATTTTTTGCTAATATTATTATATGGTTTACATTTTCTTAGTATCCTCCATTTCACATTGAAGAGTTTCTTTGCCATTTTGAGGGTCCAAATGTGTTTTGATAGTTCAGTCTCGTTTCTTTTCTTGTGGTGTCGGAAGGGTACGTGTGATTTCTATATCGTTCTTTGAAGTTCGTTGCCAGTCCTACGTAAGTTTCAGTTGTAGTGCCGGTTGTGACAGTCGCTTGGTACACAACGTTGTTTGTGAGGCATTGTCCTTCTAGGGGGCATTGTTCTTTCTATCTGCAGTTGCATTCTTTCACGGGTTCCGTTACCGGGGTTGACGTGTAATTGGAGAGGACTGTTTTGTTATGTGACGCGATGATGGATTTCATGTTTGGCATGCAGGAGTAGCTGAGTTTAAGCGTGTGCCTGTTGAAGATCTTGTGAAGGGGATGGTTTTTTGGAAAACATTTGTCCACGATGTTGAGGAATTTTCTTCCTAAGTTTGTTTTGACACTTGAATTCCAAGGAGGGTTGTACCATGTGAGGTGGCGAGCTCTCTTGCGGTTTCGTGTGTTTGTGCGGTTGTTCAGTGGGTCATAGGTGAATTTAAAGTTGTATCCGCTATCGTCTAGCGCTTTTTGGTAAGGGGGAATAGCTTCGTTGAAAACCTGTTGGGTGGATGAAATGCTTGATAATCTCTTGTTGATATTTTCAGGAATGTTTTTCAATAAGGCTGGGGGGTGGTTGCTTTGGCGATGGACGTAGAGTAGTTTGTTGTTTGGTTTCATAAAGGGCTTAAAGCTTCTGTTTGTTTATTATTTGACCATACGAAACAGTGCTGTAGCATTAAACGAATGAATATCTTCTGAAGTCTGATTTGCATTCAATGAAATTTGTCTTTGCTCCTCTAATGAATTAGAGTTGAGCGCTTTTTGAAATCCATTCTACTGAACTGTCATAGAATGGAAATATATATATATATATATATATATATATATATATATATATATACACCCTTTTGCAAAAATATTGACACTTCAAAATATATATAAATATATATTCGTCCTTTGTGTTTAAATCGCATACGTGACGATAAGCGGCAAATAGTTCTCGAGGTGGGTACAGCAGAGTTTGTAAAATGCTACTGTACCCACCTTAAAAACTATTTGCCACCTGTCATCACGTATGCGATATAAACACAAAGGACGAATATATATTTATATATATTTTGAAGTGTCAATATTTTTGCAAAAGGGTATATATATATATATATATATATATATATATATATATATATATATATATATATAATGGGTTGTAATTATCAAGCTTCCAACTCCATGTCTTGACTTGACTGTGCTTTATTGACCCTACGTTTCGGCCATGAAGAAGGCCTGAAGAAGGCCGTGATGGCCGAAACGTAGGGTCAATAAAGCACAGTCAAGTCAAGACATGGAGTTGGAAGCTTGATAATTACAACTTATTCTACATTAACCTTTTCAAGCTACAAGATCGCACTTTACTAGTGATCCTCTGTCTTCGACAAGGCATACAGCATTGTTTGAGAGACCTGTCACAACACTATATATATATATATATTTATATATATATATATATATATATATATATATATATATATATATATATATATATATATATATATATATATATATATATATGAATATAAAAATATTTTTCGCTCGAATTCGCGCGGCTCAGCTCCCGAGTCCCGAGCACCCGAGCGGCCTTCGGCCGCCAAATTTATTAACCTCGCTTCGCGAGGAACAAGCAAACAAACCTCATGGCTGTGCTTCGTGTAAACACTTACATGTAGCTACATGTACTTCTTACGAGGTTTGCTATAAACCGCCTAAACAAAGATTATGAAACGAACCAAACAATAGGTCTTAGCTTTCTATAAATGCTTACGTCTTTGAAATTGACTGGAAAAGTACTTCAGACGAAAAAAAAGGTAGAAACGTTTCAACGTAAATCGCACCCCGCCGCCGAGAAAGTCAAACTGAAATTCGCACACTTTCCCATTGGCTCAAAAGCCCCACGTGACGTTACAACGCACAATACGCATGTGCCGAACTCACGGCTTCCCTGGAAACTAGCTTGCTCAATAACCAATATGGCGAGCTTTTGAAAAGTATGTAACGGTCATCTCGAAGAACTTATGGTCGCTTCGGAAAATAAATGCAATGTATTTTGACACTTTTGGAGCGTTAGAAGCCAGAGGAAACTTTTTCATGTAAGGAAAGTGATTAATTTTCAAGAGTTTTAAAGAAAAGCGAAGACCACTACAGCAAAAACACGTGTTATCACTTGTTTCGTTCATGACGGAGGGAGGATTGCTCGGACTTTCGGATCAATGACTACACATCAAACACGCCATGATTTCACCTCGAGGAAACACAACATCCGGGAACCTTTATTGCATCATATTACACAGGCATCCCACCATACATATTAATGAGATAATCCTAACATCACTCACAGCGATCAAATGTTCATCCACGAATATGGAAAGCTTGCAAGCAAAGAAACGTTTCAGAAAATGGATTGCATGTGTAACGGGATGAAAAGGATCACTTGTGGCATGTGATGGGAATCGAAAAGCACTCAAATGAGTTGTGGACTCGCGGCTTGTTGCTGTTAGCCGTCGAAGAATATTCAGCGACAGCTCCCCAAAACATAGACACAGTTCGCCGAAGATAAGCTATAAGTGGTAAGTAACAATACATGTATTTGTATCATTGCTACAAAAAGCCTTTATAAACTAACGTTGTCATGTCATAAGGAAAAAGGAACTGTCCCCTCGAAACATGTACATGTACTTTGCAGTCTGTCCAGCTGAGCTTCCTTTTCTCAACTCCACCTCTTTTGAATTATAAAAAGTTTAAAAGGAAATCGTTCCTTTAGACGTAATGGAACTCGAAATTTAGGCCCCAATATTAAGACATTTAATCCCCTACTATATAACTTGGATATTACCCTTACTTGTAAAAAGATAAATGTTACTAAAAGGCAAAGCAATTTTACTGATTTTATTTATGCCTACATGTAGGCATATGCATACACTGTATGTCGTTTGTGTTAAAAGTTGAAGCTTGTTTGGCCTTGTGGAGCAATTTTACAATACCCGTCCACTCTGTAAGCGTAATATTCGCGGCAACGCAGTCCGCCGTCCGCGGTCCTGCGGTCGATTAATATATTAAAGAATGCATGATTCAAACACTTTATAGTGTGTGTATCTGCCGTCACCGTGATCCATGGTCCCATGGTCGATGATCTTGAATATAACACTTTATACAATATGTAGATGTATGTATTTGCCTGTTTCCGTGGTCCGTGGTCCGTGGTCCACAGTCCCGCAGTTGAAATACATGTATATTAAACAGTTAAAGAATGCATGATACAAACACTTTATAGTGTGTGTATTTGCCGTCACCACAGTCAATGGTCCATGGTCGATGATCTTGAATATATTAATGAGCGATGTAAACACTTTATACAATATGTAGATGTATGTATTTGCCTGACACCGTGTTCTGCGGTCCGTGGTCCACAGTCCCGCAGTCAATGAATATATTAAAGAATGCATGATACAAACATATGTGTATTTGCCTGTCACCGCGGTCCGTGATCCCATGATCGATGAATATATTTAAAAAGAAATGCGTAAACAGTTAGATTTTTTGGTTGATATTATCAAATTGATATTTATTATGATATTTATTATTATGCTATTATTATTTATTATGCTATCATTATTTATTATTAACAATGATTTAGAAATACATAGACAAGTAAAAACAAGCGATATAATATCCCGACGTTTCAGCGACCTCATGACGCCATTATCAAAGGTAATATATATAGATAGGCTTAGCCTAACAGCGGAGCTCTCTGAACAAAAACGATGATGATAAGCTTAACTAGGTGAAAGGTCGGAAGCACAAGAATAATTAGAATTAAGATTGACGACCAGGCTATTTTTCAATTTTAGCAATTCTCAAAAACAGTAAGCTTATTACGCGACCGTCTGCACAGTGCATTTAGACTGCACAAATTCCACAAAAGCTCACTGTTTCTGAAATGTGAAACCTCTCTTGAGTAGCAAACCACGAAAAAAAGCAGGGAAAAACGATTTTGCAAACCGTTTTCTCTGCTAAACAAAACAAAAGTGTTTTTTTTCGTTTTAAAATGTTTTATTCATCAATAACAAATCCCTAAAGTTTACAATATTATCCTGAGAGGCTAGTCATTTCCGGTTACAAGGCATCCTGCATTATAAAGCTAGTCATTTCCGGTTACAATAATACAAGGTCAGTTCCGGTTTACATGAGTCACTTGAAAGTCTAGTCCATAAGGGATTATTTATAAAGTTCATTTCCGGTCGTTTGGTCCACTTGAAAGTCATTTCTGGTTTGCACATGATTACTTTAGTCATTTCTGGTATTGAATGATGAGTTGCCAGTAGCTAAATTATTTATAGAGTCACAAGCTTTGACTGTTGTATTTCACAAATATTCGGATGACACCACAAAGCAGAAAATTTCTATTTGGTCATTCGGGAGAAATCAATTTGCCCAGGGGAGGGGGTACTCCCATATATGAGCTATATAGGTATGTGCCGCTGTCAAGGGTATGGTTTTCAAGCAGTTTAGTCTGGGATAGGGTATAGTAATCAGAAATGTTTGGTCTAGAATAGGGTATCATTTTCCACAAAACTGATCAGTTGCATGAAGAATTTAGTCTAGACGAGGTTTACTGGCAAATGGAAAAATCGGTAAGGTGTGCTGTATGACATTTTTACTGACCCCTGGTATCTTAGACTGTGATAGTGAACAAGTTTCTGCAAAATAGTGAGTCTAGAAAAGGTCTAGGATAGGGTAGGATTTTTCGGTGTTTATTCTAGAATAGGGTTGCAAAATGCAGCTAAAATGGTCTAGTATAGGTTAAGGGTCTCAGAGTCCCAGCCCCCCCCCCCCCCGGGGGGGCAATTTGCAACTGTGTTGTGATGTCATTCCTTATGTCCCTTACAGTGTCCCGAGAGTTCTCGGTGCCATTGTGAAAAGTTGCTTTATTTCGAAAAACCCATATACCATGAAGTATGAAGAAGAAAATAGTCTTAACATTAACTAAAAACCTAGTAATGAGTAGTGCCGATAGGGTGGGAGTGAAAACACCCCACAACCTTTCACAGGTTCAAATTTTAATCTAGCTTGGAAAGGCGTGGTAAGGAGGCCATAAGGAGTGTCCGGACGTGAGCACCAAGCTCCTAACCTCATGGTTTCTGTACTCTTTGCCACGTTTAATTTTAGTCCCTGTACCTGTCTCGTATTTGTGAAGTATAAAGGTAAACAATTTGTCTAAAGAAAAAAATGTCCTTTACAAAACATGTGGAGTCATCCGCTTATTGGCGAATTTTAAAACGCTTTCCTCAGGTTTCTGGAATGAGAAAACCTTCAATAGTATCATCCTTTCTTATACTGGTCGCAAAACTACTGCGCATAAAATGTACAAAAGTGGAGACCGGGGATCTCCCCGCTTCACCCCCCACTCGAGTGGAATTTCTTTGGTCAAAAAAACATTAACTATAATTTTCATATTTGCTTGACAGTATAATGTAGAAATCCACCGCTGGAAATTAGGGCCAAATCCAAAACGACTTAAAACATTGGTAAAAAGTTTTCCAATGTTTTCAGCAAGATACCAGTTTCAGTGGTAATATTTATGTAATTTAGAGTGTCACGCAAGAGAAATAAATTCTCAAAAATCGTCCTACCTGGGACGGAACAAGTTTGATCTTCTTGAAATAATCGAGGGTAACAATTTTGAAAGTCTGTTTGTAAGAGCTTTTGAACAAATTTTGTTATCAACATTGAGTAGCGAAATGGCCGGGCCACCAATTTTTGAGGTTTTTCTTATCATCTTTCTTGTAAAGTAATCTAGTCACGCTTCCTTGCATTGAATCACTGAGAGAATTATTTTGCAAACTAAATTTATAATTTCGAACAGAATAGGGCCTAAAAGATCCCAGAATTTAGCGAAAAATTGTTGAGGTAATCCGTCTGAACCGGGGGTTTTCCCTGAAGAAAGTCCACGCATTGCGTGGGTAATTTCAGCCAAAGATAAAAACCCTTCGCAGGATAAAATTTCGCTCTCACTTAATCTGTTTACAAGATTGTTAAAAAATTCGGTTTGGACTGTTAAATTAACAGGTTCTTGCAAGTACAAATTACGGTAAAAATCGAAATGGGCCGGAATCTTGTGAAAAGACTTCAACACCGGCGGAGTTATAAATAGATTGAACAGTATTTTTCTGAGCACGTGAATTTGGTAGGTTTTTCACCTTCTTCAAGGCATTTGACTCTGCTACGAATTTGGCTTCCTCTCATTTGGGATAAATTAATGGCCCGAATTTCTCTTTCAAGCGTTTCTATGGTGGTTTTCGCTGCATGAGCTATCTCCTTCAATAAGAGCCCGTTTAGCTTCGATCAAAGAATTTATAGTTGCGCGTTGTTTACTTCGACCAAAATCTATAGCAACTAATTTTATAGATTCTTTAAGAAAATCCCACAAAGCTTGAATGAAAGTAAATGCTTTCCAGTACAATGCATGTTTCTTAATAATTTCTGAGATCATATCGCAAACATCAAATTCTAAATTTAGCCTCCAAAGTCCTGGTCCACGGGAAAATGAATTATGCAAATTGCGGCTTAAATCAACAGAATCATGTCATGTCCTGAGCAATAAAAAAATTATCCAAACGTGTACCGATAGTTTTATCCGCATTATTACCATGTACATTGTATTTTTCAGTCGGCCGTGTTGTTTTGCGCCAGAGAACACTGTGCAGATCTTTCAAATCCATGGAAATTGTAGGATTTCCTCCAAACTTATCAGAAACGTTTTCAATGCAGTTAAAATCGCCAGCAATAATTTTAAAAGAGTTCGGATAAAATATTCATGAATTGTGTCATAAAAGTACGTTCACTTGGATTCGTGGGTGCATAAGTATAAAACCAAATTAATTTTCGTGTCGTCGAAATCAGTTAAAACACTAACAATTCTACCAGAAGAATCTTTTTTCCATTGTAAACATTTGAAATCAGTATTTTCAGCGACAAGAATGGCAACGCCGCCTTGTTTACCAAGAGCGGGCGACCAGAAACTTTTACCGCGCCATTCCATTTAGCTGTCAGAGAATTATCGCATTTTGTCTTGTCGCTAAAGGTTCTTGTAAACAAATAAAATCAGAACGGGAATTTTTCGCAAAATCAAAAACAGAGCGTTGTTTCGCTTCATTGCCAAAACCACGGATATTCAAAGTTGTAAATTTAGCTCTGAATGCAAAAACTTGGAGAAAATTCTTCGGGTAAAATTAACATATTTAACTGAAGCTTAAGCTTAAGTCTTATTATTAAACTAAACAATTTTTGCAAATCACATTTAGACGTTACTTGCTTTTCTGCTTATGTTTGTTTCTCCGATGTCCAGTGTTTCTCCTCTTCGGCAAAGGTTGTTTGCCGTCATATTCATAACGTTCGAGAGTTTTAGTGTCCGTTTTCTCCGCTCCTGTGGTACTGGATTCCGTAATAAAATCAAACATCTCCCCGCTTTGAAAAATGTATGACGTTCCTCGAAGCAAGATTTTATCCCAGGAAGCTCTTCTTTTTCCACTAAAGCGGCTTCTGAGTATCCCTGTCTTGAGTAGCAAACCGCGAAAAAATGCAGGAAAATAACGACTTATAATTTCAACCGTTTTCTCCGCTCAGTAAACACAGCAGACAATCAAAGTGTTTTTCTAGCTGACGTGACATTCGGCCGTGTAACCGCGCAAAAAAACAAAGCCTCGCTTTGGTTTCTACATGACGTGGTACGCGCATGTTTTGCAACGTCATACGCGCCCGCGAGCTACCCTGCGCGACGGAGCCCGGTCCTGTGTGACCAACGTTGGTGTGACGCCGTGTGACGGACACACGCGCGCCCGCGAAACATTCCGCTATCCATGACCATGAAAAATGACGGCACAGGTTCTATGAGTATGGGGCTGCGCAGCCAGGCCTTCGGCCTGGCGAGTGCTCCGCTACAAATGAGAATAAAATTAACAAATGCGAGTTCAAGAGTAATAACTTATTTACATAGCGGAGGTGGCTACACAAATATTTTAGCACGGATAGAACCGTTTGCACATTCAAACTCGGTGTTAATTGTTTGATGTAAAGCATCTCGTTGACAAGACAATCAAATTTGTTCATGCATTTCTTGAGAACTTTGAAACAGCTAAGGAGGTCGTCAGGGACAGCACCCGCGTGGTCGTTGTCATAGTGCTTGCGTACTGAAGATGACGTGCTTTTATGGCCATCCACGCGGGCATATAAATGCCCGCGCGTGTAGCCAACATAGCTCATTGTATCACACAGGTTACATTTAAACTGGTACACTACGCACTGTTGATTAACCAACTGCGGTTTAGTCTCACAATCTTTAAGGACTTGGCCAATTTTCCGACTGACAAATACGGGCTGGATTGTGGTCTGGAGTTTAATGCTAAGGTCTTTCAACTGCGTCTTAACAATGTTAGCGGAGTCTTGGTCCTTAAAGGGTAATACTACTCGGGTTACGTCATTTTCCGCCAAATTTCCCGAAGCTTGCAATGGTTGCTGGTCAGCAATTCTCGAGTTGATAAAGGTATTAATGGCAGAGTTGATAAGGTGGTAAGGATATTTATTATTATGCTATTATCCAATAACTTAGTATTGTTGCTGGCGAGCCTTAGCGAGACAGCACACTATTTGAGAGAAAGGGGTGAAAATTCTCGATTTTTTGGATGTCAGATCAGGGGAGCCATAATCCGTGATGATGACAATAGACCTCCGGTGCGCGACCAGCATGAGTACGAGTAGAGCCTGCGCCCTCCTGAGGCTTTTCAAACTCAGTGATTTGATGTGCAGTAGGTCATAGTACTCGTTGATTGATTTTTATTGTAATGAGGGATTTAGAACTAATCTAAGACAAACTCGCTAACCTTAATATGAACTCTAAGATAAAGCCCAATATAGTGTTGCCATAACACTAAGTGAAAGCTAACCATTTCGAGTCAGTTCTTAACACTAATCACTATAGATCAGCGCTTAACTCCAAAACAAAATTCATTGATAACTTATATGTATTGTTACCATAACACTAAATGAAAAGTAACCATTTCTAGTCAGTTCTTGACCCTGAATTACTATAGATTATTGCTCCAAAACAAAATGCATTGATAACACACACACATATACAGTGTTATCATAACACTAAATGAAAGCTAACCATTTCGAGTCAGTTCTTAATCCTAATCACTATAGATCAGCGCTAAACTCCAAAACCGCAATTCATTGATAACATAACTTTTTTTATACATGTAGTCATCTAGCTGTGAACCGCATTGGCAAATCTTAGGTTTTTCGTCATTCTTAATTAAGTTATTAATGTTTTATCGACTTCGGGACCGCGGACCGCGGACCGCGGACCGTGGAGGCAGGCAAATCGTGAATAATCTCAGTGTTTAGCTAATTATTTGATGATATGATGATTTATTATCATATTTATTATCATTATTTATTAATATATTCATCAACTATGGGACTGCGGACCGGAGTGACACTTGTTTTACCTTACACTTTCAGGGTAGACGGGTATTGTAAAGTTTAGCCGAATTGCATAATTATGTTAAAGAAAACTCGCATTCTTATCAGCAAACCAATATTTCATGTTTAGAAAAAGCAATTGTCTAAATCAAACAAAGAAGTTAATGAGAACAAGCATGCTGTACTGAGCTACATGTAATTGAAAGTAATTTCCATTGAAACGGTCCCCCAGTTACAGTTGTACTTTAGAAACAAACAAAGAATGCTGTCAAAAGCAGAGCTTTCTTATTTTCAAACCAAAACTTGCAACCCAACACTTTCTTGAATCAAAGAAACATTCACTGCCTGACAAGTGAATTCCAAGTTAAATTTCAAGCGAAAAACCGATGTTGCTCCAATTGCAAAGCGATGAGGGCAATACCTGTAATATAGTTTTTGAGGCCCGAAAAGAAATCGACGAGAGCGAAAAATGAAGTTGGTTTCCTTTCTCCTCCCATGTAAGATAAGAGTGACAGATGTCTATTGCCAACCGCTTAGAAATTTTTGTTAAAAGTTAATGTTGTGTATTAATGGCTGTGTTTTCACGACGCCGGTTGTTTTGCTTAACATTCTTGAAGGTGTTAAGAAAACAGACTTCGTTATGCATTTAAAAAATGATAGGTGTTTTCATGAGCAAGATTATATTTCACCCTAGTAATTTGAGGAGAGCACGGGGGCAAATTAAAAAAATGAATAATGGCGGGAAATGCAGAGGAAGCTTGCATGCACGTCCTTCTCATTCTCATTGCTGTGTTCATGCACTTAGTGGTCATCCAACGAAGGAGCCGATTTCAGCAAAGGCTGCTATTGCTTTCAATTAGAAACAGAAGAAGAAGAGTGGAGGCTTATTTTTTTCATTTACAGAAGATACGTTGGAGAAGGAAGGTTGCGTGGGTTCTGGAAAGGCCACAATTCTGGTTCGAACATATGGTTTTGAACCAGTACACAAACAATATTTGGCGAGAACATTTTCATATTTCATGTTGCTTTTGCCATGGCCACTGAATAAGTGTCGCTGGAGGCATGAAAATAGAACGCATATTTTATTTCTCATTTGACAGCCTTGTCGGATAAATAACCACAAGTTGCTTCTCCTTGGCTAAAATTAATTGCCGACTCGCTTAAGCTACCTGGTTTGGTGGCTTAAATTTACCGAGAGTTTAATTCAATTAAGCTTACTCGCTTAACTTTAAGAGAGTTGGAAAAGCAATTGTTTTCACGAGATTTCCAGTTGTCACTCACTAAGCGACTCGAAAAATCACTCGTGAAAACACAGCCAATAAAATCAATGGAACAGCTTGTTTACTTTGTTTCATTAACCCTTATTTAACTCTGAAAAGCCTTATCAAGGATAAGTTAATATAGTGTGTATGTATATATGAACCTACAAAATAGTAATTATCTATTCTAAGATGTACAGTACCGCTCAGAGATAAGCAACCCACTTATGTTTATGTGTTGTGGCTTTGAACTTAACTGAATTAAGTTGCATATGATTTTATTATTTTGCAGATTTTTGGCACTATTTTGGAACACAGCCAAAGTTCTTTTTTGTGTATAGACTGTGAAATGGGCTATTGTATGTATTGTATTGGTGTATCACTCAGTATACAAACATAGTGGCAAAAACAATAGAAGTCTTGCTCCTGTGAAAGAAATAACAATAACCAAGGCACAGGGAGTGTAATGGTCACCACTGGGCCTTTAATTTCACCAAAAAGTGCATCACAAAAATTGGATTAACTGTAATTGCCATTAAAACGGCTTATAATCATCTAATATTTAACTATTATAGCGCGAAAGCGCGCGTGATATCGCCTAATACTTAGCCGACGAGGCCGTAGGCCGAGTCGGCTAAAATTAGGCGATATCACGCAAGCTTGAGCGCTATAATAGTTTTATAATTCAACACATTGATAACAAAGCATAGTTTGAAGAAAAAATATCGCCGACAAGCCTTTTATTTAAAAAAAAAAAGAAAAGCTTACAGATTACCGCGCGAAACTTGCAACATCACAGAGTTCATGAATGAAAGTGGCGCCTTTGTCAATATTGTGCAAGCTTGCATGAACACTATAACTGTTTTATAATTCAACACATTGATAACAAATCACAGTTTCGAGAAGAAAATCATTGAGATATACAACCTTTCATTAAGTAAAAAGGCTAACTACAATATTTTACCTCGCACCATTTCTTAAACAACAAACAGTGAATGCCGAAACTTTTGCCAAGCTAAAATTAATTTAAGCTTAAGCTTATCGTACACAATCAGTTGACAGTTTCTACGAAGAGCTTTTGTCTGCTCAAAGAACGGAACAGAGTAGTGACTACAAGAATTAAAACACAGTAAAATGGCATAGAATGTCTTAGTTACAAGTGTTTCGTATCTTAAAAAGTTCAATTCAGAATCAAAACAAATTGAACAAACACACGGCTACGAACCTAAACATAGCGGCGAAAAGGCGGAAAGAACTACAGCGTGGACAGTAAGCTTACAAAAATGCACAGCTAAAGGATACAAGAAACGGTTAAAACATCGTACCTGTAGTTGATTTGGCTTTTTAGTCCCTTCCATAAGCACCAAATTTTAAAACATCGAAGTACGAGCTGAGTCGATCAATGTTGTTTACAAACTTGGAATGCTCGTTTTTTAGCTCCCACAGCCGTAATGACGAGATCAGAAACTTTTCTGAGGAAACATCAAGTCTATATCATATTCCAGAGGTGATTACCAAAGGAACTTCACGAAAATTGTACTCCTTCATTCACTTCTTGTCGAGCGGTTAAACTTTGAACCAGTTTTCATTCAGCTACGCCAAGAAACACTGCGACCGCGACAACGCGAAAATTTCGCGCCTTTTTTGTCCAATCATGTGAACAGTATTTTTCTCTTTTCTTTTCTTCTCTTTTTTTTTTCTTTTCCCTTTTTTAACTAATAGTTCACGCACTTTTTGGCGAAAAAAACACGAAATTGCAGGCAGCAGTCATTTTCACTTTCCTTCAAAATGCGAAAATTTACCGCCATCGCTGGTTATATGTCATGTAGACATAACATCTATCGATAACTTTTTTACCATATTTGGGCAGTGTATCAATGTGTTGAATTATAAATATAGATAGCCCAAGGCTAACAGCGTCGCACTTTGAACAAGCTTAACTAAGGTGAAACTTAACTAAGGTGAAACTTAACTAAAGTGAAAGGTTGGAAGCACAAGAATTAAGATTGACGAACGGGCTATTTTCAACTTTAGCAATTCTCAAAAACAGTATTACGCGACCGTCTGCACAGTACATTTTTATAGACCGTACAAAAGTTAACAAAAACAACTTTTCTCTGTCTAGAATAACTAGAACCACTACTTTCCGAATAAAATACAGTTTTTGTTTGTCAAAAATTGCCCGAGAAACTGATTTGAAAATCAAAAATTGCAAAAATACACAAACATATTTGCATAAGGCGATGCGAGTGAAGATAGAACTGTACTATAAAATCAAAGTCTTATTTTGTTTACATAAAATCGCTTTTCAAACTATCTAATGTATGAACAAACACATAAAAATGGACAACACAATCTTCTTTCGAAAAAAAATTATTCAAATCTCCATTAGTTTACGTTTAAAAGCAAAACGCGTACCATTTAATTATAGCTCATCGAGTTCAAGCTTTCTTCGATGAAATTCAAGAGATCGATACAACTGAATTTAAGCACGTTTTAAAATCAATTCTCCAAAACTAACAATAACACCAATAAAAAGTCACTCACAGATTGTTATCAACATAAATTCTCATCGAAAACTGTAATCTGTTTTACCTTTTAAGTCCCTCGCTTACTTGGTTCTGAAATCCGTAGAAAACAAACATCTCCGCATTGATAAAAACGTAATACATGAAGTTCCTCAAAGCAAGATTTTATCCCTGAAAGCTCGTCTTTTTCCACTAAAGCGGCTTCTGAGTATCCCTTAATTAGTATTCTTGTCTTGAGTAGCAAACCGCGAAATATTAACCCTATTCGGCCTGGGCTTTTTTTGAGTTCCTGAGCCTGGGGGGGGGCACATTGTGCCCCCCCTTCGTAACTTCAAGAACATTAAGGCTACGACAATGAAACCTAGAGGGTAAATAGTACGTCCGAGGCTGTCTCCTTTGCGGTTCGCACAATGGAACGATGACGTCATATGACGTAGTTATAAGGTAATTAGTTATACGGCCGCCATCTTGGATCCGCCATCTTGGATTTCTGAAATTTTTTAAAACCTCTTAAAAACCATCCAAATTGACTCAAAATTAATCAAAACCAATAAATAAACGTTAAATGACGTAAAAATATAAAAGTTATACCAATAAACGTTGTTTTTCTTCATTCAAAGGTACAAATATGCAAATTTCAAAAAACATGGCTGTCAAAATCTTGTTGCCATGGAAACATCAAGTCACGTGATCAAAAAGTTTTCATATGAAATTGTTGCCAGATAAATTTTAGGAAAAGTCACAAAGTTTGATGGCGTTTGAATACATATTAAAGAAGTTATAAACGTTCAAAGTTAGCGCGGGCACTTTATGCCCCCCCCCAGGCCGAATAGGGTTAAGGGAAATAACGCCTTTAATTTAAACGATTTTCTCCGCTTAGTAAATTCACAGCAAAACATCAAAGTGTTTTTCTAGCTGACGTGACATTCGGCCGTGTAACCGCGCGAAAAACAAAGCCTCGCTTTGGTTTCAACATGACGTCGTACGCGCATGTTTTACGACGTCATACGCGCCCGCGAGCTTGTCCTGCGCGAAGGCAAGCTAGTCCTGCGCGGCGGCGGTGTTCGGCAGGCAGACAACGCGCCCGCGAAACATTCCGCTAGCCATGACCATGAAAAATGACGGGCATGGTTCTATGAGTATGGAGCTGCGCAGCCAGGCCTTCGGCCTGGCAAGTTCTCCGCTATAATGTAAAAACAAATTTCAACTGATTTTAAAATGTAGCTCTGAGCTTAATATGTTATAGAGATTTTCAAGAGACAGCCCCGGGAGATGAAAAGCTGACAAATAGATTGAGTCATGAAAAGGCATGATTGATTGTTCTAGTTATGACTTTCTCTTTTGTTTGTCATCTATTTAAATTTTAACTTAGGATCTGTGAAGATTAGCAAACTGTGAGTGTTTTCAGAAAGAGTGGTCTAATCACCAGCTTTTTATTTCCTGGCCTTAATTTACTGTACATGGTATTGCTATTTGCATAGATTTTGACTTAATTTATTCAAACATATAGAATTTCTGCATACAGAAGTACATGAAAGTCAGTGATATCATAGTAAATAGATACACACTTACGACGTAAGCATAAAAGCAAGGCCTAAGGGCCACATTGCAATTAAAAAGGCAGAAGCGCAGCCTATAACAACGATAAAAAATCTCTGACAAATGTTTCGTCGCTGCGCTTTGTGAATCGTTCCGATAATAGGAAAGACTTGACGATTCATGCATTTCCAAAGGATCCTTACCGAAGGTTAGTTTTCCGCCGTCCACTTTTCAACTGACTTTCATTTACTATATCTGCTCCAGGAATATCTTCTGGGGTTAATTGTTAAGTAATGCTCCACATAAGAACGATAGCAAACTTCATTGTTCTGCGGCATTGGCTCTTCCCCACATATGAATGGGGTTAGTTTCTAGAGAAACTGTGGTGCTGCGTCGGTGGGGGTGAAGCACAAGAATTTGGTTTTATCGACTGAGTCGATAAGGTAAATTAGTCACCGTAAAAAGATTCGAGAAAGCTGACGTTTCGAGCGCTAGCCCTTCGTCGGAGCGAATCAAGGGATTGTGGGTAGTGTGTGGTTTTATATAGTATAGGAGGAGCTCCGCCATTGGTGGAAATTTGGACATGAAAAACAAATGTAAATTAGTTGAATGAAAAGCGTTCGTTAATTCCGTGGGGTTTGAGAGTGCCGATTCGAAAGATTATTTTTTGTTCTAAGTTTTTACGGCTTTCTGTGTTGCCCTGGTGTAGGGAAACGCCACAGATTGTCATGTGTTGCTTAGAATGGTTAGCAAGATTGAAATGACGCGCGACTGGTTTGGATGCGTTTTTGATAAAGATCTCACTCCTACCAACCAAAAAATTGTCAAAGAAACTATCCAAGACCTCATTACTAAACAACAATTACCAGTTACCGCCATCACTACACATCATCATCACTACTCATCATCATCACTACTCCTAGAACCTCGTGCGTCTATTTCAAGCCGAAAATCCACAAACCAAACAATCCGGGCCGACCAATTGTTTCCGCTTGTAGCTGTCCTACTGAACTAATTTCTAGCTATTTAGACAAAATCATGGCCCCCATTGTCAAATAACTACCCTCGTACATTAAAGACACCAATCACGCACTCGAATTGTTCCGTGATTTCAGTTTTCCCAGCGAAAACAAATTAATTTTCACTATGGACATTACCTCTTTATATACCGTCATCCCCAATGACGAAGGACTTTTAGCACTAAAATATTTTTTCGACCAGCGCTCCATTCAAAACCCAAGCTCAGAAGCACTGCTCCGCTTAGCCGAATTAGTTTTGACACTTAACTGTTTTTCATTTTCACAAAACTACTACAAACAAGTAAATGCAGTCGCCATGGGCACCAAAATGGGACCAAGCTATGCTAACCTTTTTGTAGGCTACGTCGAAAAGAAATTTTTCGATCAGTACCAAGGAACCAAACCCGAGCTCTACTGCCGCTACATCGATGACTGCATTGGCGCTACCTCTTCCAGTAAAGAAGAACTTAATCAGTTCATAACTTCTGTCAATACTTTTCATCCGGCTCTAAAATACACCTGGGATATTTCTGAAACCTCTGTCGCTTTTCTTGACATCAATATTTCGATCTACGGCAACAGTTTATCCACAAGTGTGCACTACAAACCTACAGATTCCCACAGTTATCTGTTACATTCATCCTCACATCCATCACACGTTAAAAACGCCATTCCGTATTCTCAATTTCTCAGACTTCGACGTCTTTGTAGTGATGACTCCGATTTTTCCAACAAATCGGAAGAAATGTGCCAGTTTTTCAAGAAACGTGGGTACCCTGACTCTGTTGTTAAAACGGGCCAACAACGTGCACAACAGATCGACAGGCAATCAGCACTACAAACATCACAGAAGGAAGAGAACGAGAGAATTCCATTCACCCTCACTTTCCACCCACACAATCACACAGTCAAAAGCATCATTTTAAAAAAATTCAAATTGCTCCAAAACGACCCCGAAACTGACAGAATTTGTTCACAACCCCCACTAATTTCAATCAACGTGACAAAAATATAGGCAACTTTCTAGTTACGAGTACACTGAAATCTGACGATGAACCGGGAACTTTTAAATGCGCACGCACACGATGCAACACTTGTCCTTTCATTCACAACGCCAACAAAATAACGGGACCTAAACGATCTATTAAAATCACTGATCGTTTTACATGCACCTCCGTAAATGTTATCTACTGCATAACATGTACTTTTTGCAAAAAGATATACATTGGCGAAACAGGGAGGAGACTGGGCGACCGTTTTCGAGAACATCTCCGAGACGTTGAAAAAAATGACAAAAACGCATCCAAACCAGTCGCGCGTCATTTCAATCTTGCTAACCATTCTAAGCAACACATGACAATCTGTGGCGTTTCCCTACACCAGGGCAACACAGAAAGCAGTAAAAACTTAGAACAAAAAATCATCTTTCGAATCGGCACTCTCAAACCCCACGGAATTAACGAACGCTTTTCATTCAACTAATTTACATTTGTTTTTCATGTCACAAATTTCCACCAATGACGGAGCTCCTCCTACTATATAAAACCACACACAACCCACAATCCCTTGATTCGCTCCGACGAAGGGCTAGCGCTCGAAACGTCAGCTTTCTCGAATCTTTTTACGGTGGCTAATTTACCTTATCGACTCAGTCGATAAAACCAAATTCTTGTTCTTCCCCACATAGAATATCTTTGATTTCAAGAATAGAGGAGCAGCTGATGGTTAATAATAATATTTCATTATAAAAATAAGGCAAATCCATTTGCGTGAAACAAATTTTAGGAAATGTTCGTGCTTAACCAATCAGAATAGCAGAAGACAAAAGCTAATACTTTTCCTTCTTTGATGAAGTTCCCCAAACACAATATATTTTAAAAATTGCATGTTGTGCGATTGGGTCTCAAATCACTTGAAACCTTAAAAAAATTAGACAAAATGCACCTCGAACCTTAACTTTTTAGCGGTTTTTGAGTCTAAGCCAATGAGATCACTAGTTGAAACAATGAAAAAAGTTGACATTCCATCGTGCATTGCCGTTCAGCGCTATCCTTCTTATGCGGATCATTACTTAATCTCTAAATCACAAATCGTTCTTGTTTCTGCTGCCATATTTACTTTTTTTTAAGTTTGCGGTAAGTTTGGTGGCCCTTAGGCCTCGCTTTCATGCTTACGTCGTAAGTGTGTATACCAACAATGGCAATAGCAACATAGATTTTGACTGACTTTTTTCATAGATGCAGAATTTTTGTATACACGAGTCATCCGGTGCTATTACAAGGTTTTGACTGAATTTATAATTTAAAGATGCAGAATTTCTGCATACATGGAATATTTGGTGCTATTACATACATGTAGATTTTGACTGAATTTATTTAAAGATGCAGAATTTCTGCATACATGAGTCAGTCGGTGCAATTTACCTAGATTTTGACTGAATTTATTCATGGATGCAGAATTTCTGCGTACATGAGTCATTCGGTGCTATTACATAGATTTTGACAGATTTTTTTTTTAAAGATGCAGAATTTCTGCATACATGAGTCATTCGGTACAACTTACATAGATTTTGACCGAATTTATTCATAGATGCAGAATTTCTGCGTACATGATTCACTCGGTGCAATTTACATAAATTTTGACTGAATTTATTCATACATGTAGATGCAGAATTTCTGCGAACATGAGTTAGTCGGTGCTATTAACATGGATTGTGACTGAATTTGTTTAAAGATGCAGAATTTCTGCATACTTGAGTTATTCGGTGTATTAACATAGATTTTAACTGAATTTATTTAAAGTTGCAGAACTTTTGCGACCATGGTTTTTTCGTCAGTGTAATTTTAATGAAATGGGATGCATTTTTTAGACCCATTTTAACTCTTAGTCAAGACTCTTTAATCTCCACTGCAATTTTTCTGGTGAAGATTGGTCTCCAACCATTACCAGTAGTTTTTACCTGTGGCTTTTTAGTGTAAAATTGGGTTCAGACAAAATATACATTATTTCAACAAACGTTTTAAACCTCAATTCAGGCATATTACCAGTGATTTCCTCCAACAAATATTTTACTTGCAGTCAGGTTTTCATGTTTAGCGCGGAATTTCACATTTCTTCCGTGCTAAATAGGCAGTTCTTGACAAAATTTGCAATTTTGGAAAAACACATTTTAGTTTGGAACACGTTTTCTCTGTTTCTCTGCTTTCGTCGCGTTATTCCAACCATCGAAGAATTTCTTCACTACTTTTATGTCGCAATGGATCTTTTCATGGGAGAAATATGATAACTGTTATAGTTTTTATGTAATGAAAGAGCTACCTGAACGAGCACTGAACACTGTGAAACTCAAACTGAATACCATGCATGCACAAATGCAATTCATGACTGTCTTGAACTACTGAAGAGTCAAGAAAATCCAAAAGCAAAGTCAAAGAGGTCACGCGCCTCTTCAAAGCAGTCAAAACTCACTGAGATTAGAAAGAGTATTGAAATTAAGAAATTGTTGCTGCAACAGGAACAAGAACTGGCTCAGTATGAATTAGAAATAGAAAACAGAAAGGCTGAGCTGGAATTTGACAGAAAACAGAGGGCTTGTAAAATAAAGTTTCAGATCCGAATGACAGAAAAGGAAGCAGAACTTTTGGAAGATGGCAGTGATACCGCTTCCAAATATACCCTAGAGGATAAAGTAGAATTCTCCCTTATGCCACCAATGACTCAACAGGAGAAAATTGTTCCATGGTCAGCAGGTTGTGATGAGAAACCCTTGAATCCTGAAGTCCCTGACTTTATACCATCCAAAGGGTCCCTTGAATACAGTAGTCAGAACGCTATGATGAAGAGTGAACCAACAAAGAAAGAAATTAAAAGAGAGTCTGAGGGGTCTGGGGCTAAGTCCCCGTCTGTTAATCCCAGCACAAGCGATGATACCACAGCAGTTTTGCTGAAGTTGACAATGCTTCAAGCCATGCAGCCAATAAAATTCTCAGGAAATCCCAGTGACTACCCCATCTTCAGAGATAGACTGCGAGATAACTTGGAGGATGGCATCCTGACTGACAGCCAAAAACTAGAATTTCTGCCCAAGTATCTTGCAGGTGAAGCCTACGAAGTCGTTGAGATGGTTTCTGGGTGCTCCTCTGAAGCAGTGCTAGACATCCTGCATTCACGGTATGGACAGCCCGCTACTGTTGCTGCTGACTGCATAGAGAACTTAACAAAAGGACAAAAACTATCTAACGATGACTATGTTGGACTGCGGAATTTTGCGGAACAACTTGAGTCAGCCTCAAGGAAGCTCTCTGGGGAATATGAACTCGAGGCTAGTACAATGACAAACTTAAAGCAAATTGTCAAGGGATTACCGAATTATCTTGTGAACAAATGGGGAGATGCTTCATTCAAATCCGGGAGAGCGGCTCCGCCCCACGACTCTCTGACCTGTCCAAATTCGTCAAACGCCAGGCTGCCATCAAGAATGACCAAGGATTTGTCAATGACAAGAGGTCTGAGAAACAAAGTGAATCGAACACTAGGCCAAGCAGACACACATCTGCATTCAACAGCTCGTGGTGGAGATGCCAACCCCCCGAACGCTGAAAGAAATACTGGAAAGAAGAGCCCTAACCATTGCCCTTGCTGCTCGGATGAACATGAGCTTACTGAATGTGAAAAGTTCAAAGCTGAGGACATTCAAGTCCGGTGGGAGATTGTTAAGCAACACAAATTGTGCCATGCCTGCTTGAAGTCTGGCCACATGCGTGCTCGGTGTGAGTCCAAAAGTTTTTGCAAGTGTGGAGGTGACAGACGACACCATAGGCTGTTACACCATCCTTATAAGAAGAATAGAAGAGATGCTGAACAAGGTCCTCAACCAGAGAAACAGCCGCAAAGGCAGCAAGCACAAAGCAAGCAGCAAGGAGAAGGGAGAGAAGTACCACAGCCAGATAGCCCCAGGATTGTGGAACAGTGTGCTACTGTCTCCGAAACTCTCTCAAAAACGGTGTTAGTGCACGTCTTACCTATCAAAGTGACAGCTCCAAATGGGTCTGCTTTAACCACCTATGGCCTGCTTGAAGAACTATAATTAGTAGTGTTGTTGCAAACACTCTCGGGTTAAAAGGACGAAGAGAGCTAGTTTCTGTGAACACTCTAATGGACAAAACAAATGAAGAACTTCAAGTGGTGAATTTTCAGCTACAGTCAGCTAGCGGCGATGGAGAAATTATTACTGTCGAAGAAGGTCTTGTGTCAGAGAAGTTTAACATCTCAGAGAAGTGGCTTCCCAAGGACATTGATACATCCCTCCGCGCTCATCTGAAGGACATATATAGAGATCTCTGATGTGGAGATTAAAAGGGTCTCTATCCTGATAGGAAAGGATGTTGATTATGCTCATGAGGTGTTTGAAGTGCGAAAACCTGGCACACCGCACAGTCAACTGAAAGCGTTGAGAGGCCCACTAGGCTGGGTTATTACCGGAACTCTCCAGGGTGTTCCCACCCCCAAGGAGCTCAACATCAACTTTACAAGCTGTGATAAGAAACTGCATGATCAGATTGAGAATTTTTAGAACTTGGATGCCTTTGGCACACGGAATGACTCTGTTTCTAGGAACGGAACTGATGCCAGTGAGTATACGATTCTAGCATCCCATAATTTGTCCAGAGAAGATATGCATGCGGTTGACATATTACGAAGGACAACTAAGATGTGCGATGGACATTATGAGACCGGTTTGCTGTGGCGCAACGAGGAGGTTGAGTTGCGTAACAATCGCTGTGAAGCTGAAAAGAGGATGCACAGCCTAAAGATGAAATTCTCTCGTCAGCCAGACCTCGAAGAAAAATATCGTGCAGTTATGAAAGATTACATTGCGAAGGGACATGCTCGTAAATTGTCGCCAGAAGAGGCTGCGAACAGAGGTCCTAGAACTTGGTACTTACCACATTTTGCTGTCATGAATCCTAACAAACCTGCGAAGGTACGCATTGTATTTGATGCCGCCGCAGAGTATGAAGGGACCTCCCTCAACAAAAACCTTCTTCAAGGACCTGACTGCACCAACAGTCTTGTTGGAGTGCTCATGAGATTCCGAGAAGAGAACGCTGCCCTAGTAGCTGATATCGAAAGCATGTTTCACCAAGTTAAAGTCCGTGAGGAGGACCAAGACTCGCTAAGATTTCTGTGGTGGACTGACAGTACGACCGATTCTCCAGAGGAGTATGTGATGACTGTGCATATCTTTGGTGCGACCGACTCTTCATGTGCAGCGAATTCCACACTGAAGAGAACTGCAGACGACAATGCAAATGATTTTGACCCTGCCACTATAGAAGCTGTGAAGCGTAACTTCTACGTGGATGATTTGTTAAAGTCGGTGCCCATATCAAGCGCAGCAATATCACTGGCTTACCAACTGGTGAAACTGTGTGCGAAAGGAGGTTTCAACTTGACTAAATTCGAAAGCAATGATCGCCAAGTCCTGGCTGAGATACCTGCGAAGAAGAGATCTTCACCTTCCCTCGACCTTGACCTGGATGAGTTGCCAATTAATCGAGCCCTTGGAGTGCGATGGAACATTGAATCTGATACGCTTGGATTCAAAGCAGCAGATTTAGATAAGCCGAATACAATGAGAGGTGTTTTGTCAACAATTGCCTCAGTTTTCGACCCGCTGAATTTTGCAGCCCCAGTGATGTTGCCAGCAAAACAGATCATGCAAACTCTATGTAGAAGAAGACTGCCTTGGGATCACCCAATCAGTGGAGAGATCCTTGAGAAATGGTAAAGGTGGAAGAGCTGTCTGCCTCTCCTGGAAAACCTAAGCATCCCGCGATGCTACTTCAGTCGTCACAAACATGAGGGAGTCAAACTGCAACTTCATCATTTCTGCGATGCCTCAGAAGCTGGCTATGGTACCGCAAGCTATCTGCGCATTGAGTACTCAGATGGAAAAACTGAATGCTCCATTCTCACCGGGAAATCAAGGAACGCACCCATAAAGAGTACCAGCTTGCCACGACTTGAGCTACAAGGCGCACTTCTTGCCGCACGGATGGACTCGGCAGTCAGAAGTGAACTTAACTTCCAGTTTGAAAAGGTCGTGTTCTGGTCTGATTCAATGATTACGCTGAATTACATCAAAAATGAGAACCGACGGTTCCAAACCTTTGTTGCGAACAGAGTGAGTGAAATCAGGGAACTGACCCACCCCAGCCAATGGAGACACTGTCCGGGGAAGATTAATCCTGCGGATGATGTAAGTCGTGGCCAAGAGATGGATGACTTTCTAAGGAATGACCGCTGGCTGAAGGGACCACACTTCTTAAGTGAACCTGAAGGAAAATGGCCGGAGAACAAGTACGATGTCCTTCCCACAGAAATTCTTGAGGTGAAGAAGGAGATATTTGCTACCACACTAGAGCCCGCTACAGCAGTCGAAATCCTCATCACTGAGTCCTCCAACTGGGTGCGCACCTTGCGAAAGGTAGCCTGGTTACTCAAGTTTCTGGATTGGATAAAGTGGCGTGTCACAATGAAACGAGATCCAGAGGTGATCGCTCTGAATAGGGATATCAACTGTGAAGATCTAGAGAGAGCTAAGAGAAGGATCGTGGCATTTGTACAGAAGACCAATTTTCCCCACGAGGTGACAAACCTGAATGAAGGAAAGCAAGTGAAAGTTTCCAGCTAATATCGTAAAAAGGGTGGTTGTTGTTCATCGTGGTGAACACACTAGTAAAGAAGTATTTTTTCGTTTGTCTCACAATGTAGTCACTTCCGATGTGGATCGCGACGTTTCGACTGCATACTGCTAGTCTTCTTCAGGCGATGGGGTCGACTGGTTACGCGTCACCTTATGAAGCACGATGTTCTGCTGTGATTGGTTGGTTTTCAACAGCTGTGACTGGCGCATTTTGATCCTCGTTGTTTCGGCGAATTGTTCCCTCGGCGGTCCGTAGTCGTACGGCTCTCCTGTTGTTGTGTTTCTTGATCGTGAGCATCCATGCTTCTGGAATTTCTATTCCACTGTCCCTGTTGATGTTGTTAGGGTTAAGTCTTATGTGGATCGCCTCCGATATCTGCTGATGCTATTAATCCGATGATATTGCCGAAGAACCACCATATCAGAACTATCTTAATTCGAAACCTCCATGAAACGAATGGACATTGTGGCGTAGAACAGGTGCTGTCGCTTCTAAGGGAACAGTTCTGGATAGTGAAAGCCAGAGGAGCAATCAAGAAAGTCCTGAGAACATGTGTGCATTGCAGGAAGCAGATGGGACCAAAGATGAACCAGCAGATGGGAGACTTGCCGAAGGTACGACTAACTCCATACGAGCCTCCGTTCACTTATAGCGGGGTGGACTATTTCGGACCATTCTATGTCAAGCGCGTACGAGGAAGAGTGATTGAAAAGCGTTGGGGAGTTATCTTCGTGTGCATGAATTCCCGAGCTGTGCATCTTGAATTGGCCAAGTCTCTAGAAACGGACGACTTCATGCTGGTGCTTATGAGATTTTTGAACCGAAGAGGACATGTGAAAGAGATCCGTTCGGACAATGGAACTAACTTTTGTCGGAGCCAATAATGAGATCAAAGAGGCCTTGGAGAGCATGGAGAATAGCAGAGTGGAACGAGACCTCATGCAGAGAGGGTGTAATTGGGTTTTTCACCCCCCTGGAGCATCTTATATGTCAGGAGTTTGGGAGAGGTTGGTAAGGACCGTCAAGAGAAGCCTGAAGGCTATCCTCGGCAACGACTAAACGAATGAGGAGATCCTCACCACAGTGTTTACTGAAGCTGAACGCATCGCAAATTCGAGGCCACTGACACCCAACTCCTCAAGTCCAGATGATGCTGAACCGTTGACTCCGAACCATTTCTTGAATGTGCGTCCCTCAATGAACATTCCCCCTGACGTGGTAGATGAGAAAGATAAGTTCAGCCGAAAATGGGTGGCGACAGGCCCAGCTCCTTGCCAACCACTTCTGGAAACGCTGGATAAAGGAGTACGTACCGTCCTTGCAGCAAAGGCACAAGTGGCCGCAAGAACAAAGAAATGTTGAAGTAGGAGACATCGTGCTGATCGCAGACGACAATGTGAAGAGGAGCCAGTGGAAGCTCGGTCGAGTGCTAAACGTCTTTCCCGGATCGGATGGATTGGTGAGGAGTGTGGAAGTACGAACAGAAGGGGGTAAGCTGAAGCGACCGGTGACTAAGCTGTGCCGGCTCGAGGGAGTAAACGACGAGTAAAGGACATAAACACTGAAGGAAATGAAGAGACAATGATTTGTTAAATATAGAGACTGATGAGACAATCTTAGTTATGAATCCACCCTAAGGCTAGGAATTCATGGGGGGCGGGATGTTGTTACTTTTCTTGGGTAGCCTGTTTCTGAACTTCCCATAAGCCCTTTCGAGTGTCTCGGCCATGTGCTCTTCGCGTCGGCCATGTTGTTTTTTTGCGAAAAGAGTATTTATCTGCTGCTGAATGATTTTTCTTTTGTACGCCGGATAGAACTTGGAGTATACACACTTGTGTAAGTTTATTATTCTGTACCTTCCAGTTATTCAATTAGAGTGTATTTAGGACGTTTTTCTTAGACGGAACATTGTATTACAGCGAATTGCACCGAACGAACGCAGATGTGAATTATCTACATGTATACTGGAAACTGAATGAGAATATGTAGGCGAAGAATCTGTGGGAGAACTTGTAATCTCGACTGTGGAAACTACGGTGTAATAAAGTCCTTAATCTTTCTTATTGAGTGGAATTGAAATGTCTCAACTACACGGACCCGGCGAACACATCATTTGAAAAGTGGATCAAGAAAACCGAACAACAGAAAATCTTGAAGAAACCGAAAGGAGCCAAGGTCCTGCCCGTGGTGAAAATTCGGAGGAATCGGACGGACTGGAACAACACAAGAAAACACTCGCTGGCTTCTTAGGTCGCGTGAGTACAATGTTAAAAGGTGCAAAGGCTTGCCTTGTCGATTCGAAACAATGAACTTGAGACTGCCTTGAAGAGTTTGAATCAAGCGTGGGAGAAATATGATAACTGTTATAGTTTTTATGTAATGAAAGAGCTACCTGAACGAGAATTTGATAGGGTAAAAAACAAACACTGTGAAACTCAAACTGAATACCATGCATGCACACAAATGCATGGTATACAAATGCACCGAACGAACGCAGATGTGAATTATCTACATGTATACTGGAAACTGAATGAGAATCTGTAGGCGAAGAATCTTTGGGAGAACTTGTAATCTCGACTGTGGAAACTACGGTGTAATAAAGTCCTTAATCTTTCTTATTGAGTGGAATTGAAATGTGTCAACTACACGGACCCGGAACCACAGCTGGTAAAATTGACGAAGAAACTCGTGCCTTTGGGCGCATTGCACGAAAATAGAAAGGGTTAAGACTGAAGTAAATGATCGACGAATTATACGTTTGAAGGTCTTCAGAAAATCAGATTTTAAAAAGTCTGAAAAAGGGCCAATGTAACAAAGTCCACCACAAAAATGAGCGACCAGGCCGGCCAAGAAAGTTGAGTCCCCGTGTAGAGCGGTCATTCCTTCGACAGATTTTCTCTTTAAGGAAAGATGAGGGGAATTTTACCGTAAAGCGAACAATGGAAGAGGCCGCCTTAAAAATTTACCAAAGTTTCTTGCAGACTGAGTACAACGCTGTAACACAGCGTGACACGCGCGCGTGACATATTAAATTACTGTCACTTGATGTGGCATTTACAAGAAATTCTTATTCATTTCTCGCATAATTCATGTATCAAACCCGAATTTAGAACATGAAATATGTTCAATCTTTCATTCTGTTATAAAATCAGCCTTTAAAAGGGGAAATATGTGTCTATCTTTGGAAATTCCACGATTTACCACGATTAACCACGGTTTACCATGGTAAACAATAGAACAATAATAAAGCAGTTTTTTTATTTCAACATGGTAAAGCGTGGTAAATCATGGTAAATCGTGGTTATTCGAGACATCTTCTTTACTGCTTTCTTGTTTAAGGAAATTTTGCACAAGAAGACATTTATTTTGCTGTTATTGCGAAAGTTCAACATGAAAACCGAAAGATCTTCAAAAGAACCGTCATCATTTCAGTTTCATTTCCGTTAAGCAAGCCGTTCCGTAATAAACGCAATGGTGTTCTTGCCACTTGCAAAAAAGAGAAGGAATTCGCAAGTCCATGTTATCTTTTATCTTGTTTGGAAAATGCTAATAAATTCAGTTACATGCAACTGGCAACTAAGCAACACATCTGCTGCGCATATACCATATAGTTACGTACCTGTTTCTCGCTTTGACATTAGTGAGGCTCTTGACGCATTTGCGTGTTTTACTGGTAACACAGCGGATTTCATTTCTACAAATAATCCTCAAATTTGGTCATCTATGAAAGTCTGTTGTGTGATATAGCAGAAAGTCCCCAAAATAATAATTTAAGCAAGAGACAGCGCCCTTGCCTTACCATGAATGTCCAAATAACAATTTTTGTATATCGGACAATAGGCGACAAAAATAGTTGACACACTATAACAAAAACGGTTTTCGTGACATATTTATCACTGTATCTTTCCTTTTACTACACTCTGCCGCATTAACCCCCGTCCCCCCATCCAATGTTGTAGGATTGTAGCGACAGACCTGACGAAACGATACACAACATTGTCTGGGGGGTGGGGGTGGGAATTAGGGGGGTGGGGCTGAAATGCCTCTCGTCCCGAACAAAATGGGGTTCAAAATGACAATGTGTCAACAATATTGTCGCCTATTGTAATATCTTCACTTTACGCGCTGAAGAGATCACATTTTTGAAAATAGATACATTTTAGTACTTCCTTAATATTTATATATTAAGAAATCATTTCAGCGAACTCGGCGCCAAAGCTCGTCGTTGGTAATTTATATTAGCATTTCATATCCTCACTAATATATATGTAATTTTTTATATGAAATGATAAAAGGAACTTACAAGGAATGAAGATAAAAAATCTGCCAGTTGAAGCATTTCGTCACATGGCTGCTCTTGAGACTTTGTAAGTACCAAAAGCTAAGTCCTAACTAATAAATCACCACATATTTACAAACGTTCACTGGTTAGTCCTTGGACATACGCACGAATCAACATTCCAACCGTGTGCAGAGAGAATGTTTAACCCTCGGACGTACAAGGGGGCGGGGGAAGTGGTTGCCACCACCTTTAAGGTTTTTCTTCGATATTTTCAAGGCCATTTAAGATTAGCACATGTTGTTTTCCGTAGCTGTTCGTTTGTCCTTAATACACATTTTGGTAAAGTTTAGCGACAATCGATTGCAATGGCAACGAGATACGACGTCATAAGTAACATTGAGATCAACCCATTTTTGAATAAAAATGCTTTTTTTTCACCTATTTTAGCGAAAAAAAAAACATATAAAATGCTACCAAAAGCATCAAAATGTTTAATTGTATGTTATTTTGCCACTCTAGCAAACAATATTTGCAATTTCCGCATTTTTCTGATAAATTTGAATTTTTAGTAAAATACAAGATGGCGGCCTTCTTGGCAGCCACTTTGGATGATGTCACGCATAGCGCCCTAATCCCCTAATATTAACCTTATCTTGTAGCGCACATCGCGTGCTATCTATTAGAATGACATTAGAATGGTACGGCAAAAATCTTTTAATCAATCTTTTAAAGGGGCTATGTCACCAGATATGCATACAGACTAAGAATCTTGAAAAAAGTCGGGCACAATTAAATTTACGCCATCGCCGTGGAATCGGGCAAAATCCTTTAATTCTGCCGTGCTGTGTACTCCTAAAGATCTCAGATTTTTCCCACATGGAAATAATCTATTTGTCTTTATTTGGTTATTTGTCCGATTTTGGAATTCATTTGCCTCAGCACATGTCAGTATCTCAATGTCCAGATGTTGCATACGTTAACCCTATTCAGCCTGGGCTTTTTTGAGCTCCTGAGCCTCGGGGGGAAGCGGGGGGCACATTGTGCCGCCCCTCGTACCTTCAAGAACGTTAAAGTGCCCCTATGATCAAATTTTTGATTTTCATTTTCTTTACATTTTTGTGTACTGTTAGACTTACTCATATTGCCAAATTTCAATCCATTACGAACATCATCATTAACATCATCATTTACGAACATCATCATTAACATTTACTTCCGAGATTTTTCGGCCACCATTAATCAACCTTTTTCCAAGGCTTGGTTGCGAAAGGGAGAAAGTGACGTCAAAAACTCAAACATACCTCACGGGTTGAAATTATAATAACAGTAAGTGTTGAAAATCACGCGAAAAGCAACAAAAACTTTGGACTTGTTCTTCAGTTTTCTTTATGCTGATTGTTATTATAATTTCAACCCGAGGTATGTTTGAGTCTTTGACTTCACTTTCCCCCATTCGCAACCAAGCCTTGGAACAAGGTTGATTAATGGCGGCCGTAAATTCTCCGAAATAAATGTTAAAATAAAATGACTTCTGATGTTCGTAATGGATTGAGATTTGGCAAGATGAGTAAGAAAGTCTAATAGTCCACGAAAATGTAAAAAAATGAAAATCAAAACTTTGATCACAGGAGCACTTTAAGGCTATGACAATGAAACCAAGAGGGTACATAGTACGTCCAAAACTGTCTCCTTTGCGGTCCGCACGATGGAACGATGACGTCATATGACGTAGTTATTAGGTAATTAGTTATACGGCCGCCATCTTGGATCCGCCATCTTGGATTTCTGACATTTTTTAAAACCTCTTAAAACCGTCCAAATTGACTCAAATTTCAGGACCGCAAGGGGGGGGGGGGGGGCGAGTGCTGCAGGGATCCCAACCAGACACCCCACCCCCCTCCCCCTACCTCCCACCGCAGCTTCATAATTACAATAGCCACTTAAACTGTTTGGACGGACCTCGAGACCAAGGACAACTTTCCTACAATATCATTGGCTGTAAATTTGCCAAAGACCTGTTCTCTGTTATCCTTGCCTATCACAAACTGGTTAGCAGCGTCTATGAAGCTGATAGAGTCTGTTCTGTCTGTGCACATAACGTAGCATGAAATGGTTGTCTGGAATCAACGGTTGTTGATCGTAAATACGTTTTGACCAGCTTCAAAGCAGAAAATGATCCTGCAATGATGGCATTTGTTGCCGGCATCACCAGAAGCAACCCTCCAAGCGTGCAAACTTCATTTAAAAGTAATTTGCGGGAGCCATAGAGAGATTGGAAGAAGGTGACAGCATCATTAACATCAAAATGAGACGTGTCAAATCCCATAGACTCTGCAGTTGTGGGTAAGAGTAGTAGTTGCCCTTCTAACTTGAAAGGATCCAAATCTTCACCATACTTGTTGACCACTTGAATAAACTCGTCATCCTATGCTTCACCAGCAAACGACTTCAAAAAGGGTCCGTGGACGTTGGTTTAACCGCTTGGTTAAAGCGTGAAGAGATGTATTGAGTTGTATTATCTATCGTAGCAAAATAGATTTGTTTGTAATGATCTTCGGGGGTTTGGGGAAAGTAATGTGTATTCTGCTCTCCAATCTCCTGCCGCCTTGCGCTTTCGGGTATCTTCGGGTCTACAATGTCCTGAACTTCAGTGGTTTCGAGCCCAAAACAGATCAAATGAACTATCACTTCTATCTTTCGATAAATTTTTCTTCACATCCTGGAAAAGTCTGTTCCCTTGAGCTGCTGAAGTGGATGAATTCTGCAAAGCGCGACTCGGATTGTCAGTTTGTTTCAAAAGTCGCTCCCCTAAAGAACAGCCAAAGTAAAAACAAAAAGTTGTCATCATACTTTCAACACCTCGAATTATATTCTCGCTTTCATTTCCGTTGCTTTTGATACATTTAGCGACCAGTCCCAAAGTTCCATGAGTTCGGAATGATTATTAATCACCGAGGCTAAAGCTTCCCCACGTACAGTCCATCTTGTCGGGCAAAATGCATGCATACTTCGTGATTCGTTCTTTGTTTCGGCTCTGATTTTATCTAGCTTTCTATTTCTTTGTGGTGACTTTTTAACCAGTTTCCCAATTTCTGGGACCGTGTCACTTGAATCACTGATACATTTCACTGATTTGATGGCGTCAGCGACAGCGAGGTTTAAGGCATGCCATAACAGTGTGTGTACAAGCATTTACCGTTGATAGTTTTGATTTTCGTAGCAACACCAGTTTTCTTACCTGCCATCGTTGCTGCACCATCATAGCACTAACCACGGCCATGTTGGATGCTTAGATTCATTCGCAGTAAATCATCCTTCAGTATTTCCACTACTTGATCTGCAGTTGTTGTTTTCAAGGGGTACATTCCGATGAAATGTTCGTGTATCCAAAAACATTCGTCAACCCAGCGTATGCAAATCACCAGCTGTTCCTTGTTTGATACATCTGCTGTTTAATAAATCAGCCATAATTGTAAAGAATGTCGCATTCTGAATATTGTCTGCTATTTCCCGCAACATACCTAGAACCAGTGCTTCGAGCATCTCATTCTGAATAACTGGAGACGTGAAAATTGGAATTTTCTTCTGTCATTGTTTTAGCATTCCAATCTCCACTTAATGGCAAGGCCTGTCGAGCTAAATACCGTATGTTGGAAAGGATTGTCAGCAAAATCTTCCTATTCCTGCACTTCTCTAACGCATGCTTATCAGATAGCAACTCCCCTATATCACCACGTGCTGTTGCAGGTGCAGTAACAAATCTTTCCATTGCTTCCAAATGTGAATGTGACATTTCGTGCTTTTGAAATTCTCTCTTCTTATCAGTTGCATTTTTCCAGTTGCTTAAGCCATCCATCTTAAGCCATCCAATGTAAATGTTGGATCAGCGTTTGCGGAGGTCAGCATGTTATTTTGAAGTGCTTAAGCAGATATGACAAAACGCCGCATCTCTTCCCTGGTCGTAGTGTAACCACTTGAATCGCCCAAACCACGCAGGTTGAAATGACCTCTTCTTTGGATCATTACCGAAGGTATTGGTGGGGAATTTAAAATTTTTTGGTTGGTTTGGCGGTTGAGAACACTGTTTCAGGTGCTTCATCTGGGACACAGTCACTGGGTTGACTTCTTTCGACAGTCACAGGTTCGTTTATCGCAGTGGATACTGCATTATCTGGTTACTTTGTGGCTCTTTCCGCTAGCATGTTTCTATCTTCAGTTTCACTAGTACTTGTTTTTGTCGTAACCCACTATAAAATTTTGTTTACAGTTTAAAGTTTTGTTTACACACGGATTGCTTTGCTTTCTGTTTGGTAGGTTCTTGAGAAAACATTATCACGCCTTCAAGAACACAAGATCCCAAGCACGATTTCAGCATTCACTGTTCATTCGTTTACTTTAAACAGACCGAACGGACGTAACGATTTCAGACGTTGATGTGATTAGTGAACTTCGATCCGTTTCGTTTGTTTCGGGGGTTTGCTAGAAGAACATTGCTGGCAGTAAATAGTTGTTTGGATTTCGAATACATGAAAACTATATCTAACAAGGAGTTTTAATTAAAATTTCCAGAAATTTTGGGGACCCGGCCCCCCCAGGCCCCTCCCCCTGCTACGGTCCTGAACTCAAATTTAATCAAAACCAATAAATAATCGCTAAATGACGTAACAATATAAAAGATAAACCAATAAACATTGTTTTTCTTCATTCAAAGGTGCAGGTATGCAAATTAAAAAAAACATGGCTGTCAAAATCTTGTTGTCATGGAAACATCAAGTCACGTGATCAATAATTTGTCATATGAAATAGTTGACAAATAAATTTTAGGAAAAGTCACTAAGTTTGATGGCGTTTAAATACATATTAAAGAAGTTATGAATGTTAAAAGTAAGCGCGGGCACTTTGTGCCCCCTCCCCCTCCCCCACAGACAGAATAGGGTTAATCAGTTGAGCATCTCTGGTACAACCTAAAATCGTCATCAAAATAAGTTGAGACACATTGTCCAAAACTACTTTTCCTACCTTTTCTTAATTTATACCATAACGTTAGTAGTAGTCTAGGGTCAAATTTAACACCAGTTACGGTATTCACCTGCACTCCCCTACATTCCCCTCATTAGCTATGCTTAGTCATGACGTAACAATATGCCTTCCTGCAAGTTTACGACCACGGCAAAACGTTAACAAACTTTATTACATTTTAAAACAGAAAGCTTCCTCACAATAAAGACACGTTTGAATTTGTAAAACATGTTCGACATACTCATGGCATCTTCCGTTACAACAGGGTGCATTACATAGAGGATATTACATGGCCGCGCGAAGATACGAAATTTCTCTTCGAGTGTTGAAAAATATTTCACGAGTGAGCGCAGCGAACGAGTGAAATACTTTTCAACACGAGAAGAGAAATTTCGTATCTTCAAGCGGCCATGTAATGTTCTGTTTGTTATATAAACACCAATGAAATCAAACCAATAGTTGCTCTCTATTTAAGCTTATGTCCAATGTAAGAGAAAGAGCGATAAAAAAACGTCCAATGCCAAAAATTAAGGTGCTCACAAAAACAAAGCACTTTATAAGATGTAATAACAAAATTAATATTACAAACAAAAGTGTAAAGGTTTCTCAAAGTCATTTCTCAGCTCAGACTTACTGTTCAACTCACTGTTCACAAGTTCATGATCAATTTTCTTGGCTGCTTCCACTGTCTGACTCAACGCTTGATAAGATTCCTCTGAGAAAAGACGGCTCATATTGTTCACCTTTCTTCGTTCTAACTGCGAGACTACTTTGACAAAGGCGCCGTTGCGAAAGGCGCGATTTATTATGTAACCATAGCAACGGTGATCTTTTCACGTGTGAAGATAACATGTTATTCTCACGTGTGAAGATATGATGTTTACGCGCGAAAGCTCACCTGGTATTTCATTGGTGTTTATATAATAAGTATTGTAAATAGAGTTCCCAGATATCTTTTTAACTATTTTAACCACATTTTGCCTGGGCTTTTTCTGAGTTCCTGAGCCTCGTGACTTCAAGACTATTAAGGCTATGACTATGAAACCAAGAGGGTACATAGTAGGGAACGATGACGTCATATGACGCAATTATTATGTAATTAGTTATACGGCCGCCATCTTGGATCCGCCATCTTGGATTTCTGAATTTTTTTAAAACCTCTTAAAAAACATCCAAATTGACTCAAAACTAATCAAAACCAATAAATAAACGCCAAATGACTAAATGACGTAAAAAATGTAAAAGTTCCACAAATAAACATTGTTTTTCTTCAATCAAAGGTGAAATATGCAAATTACAAAAAACACGTCTGTCAATCTTGTTGCTGTGGAAACGTCAAGTCACGTGATGAATAAGATGTCATGTCAAATTGTTGCTAGATACATTTTAGGAAATGTCACAAAGTTTGGCGGCGTTTAAACACATATTAAGGAAGTTATGAATGTTGAAAGTTGCCTCCCCAAGGCAGAATAGGGTTAATGTAAGAAACCATGCATTTCATAACACTTGGAACAGCAATAACCTCATTTAGAAAATATAAATTTAGAATGCACCAAGCGCCATTTTTACGTCAAATTCATTAAAATAATTTATTAACGTTGTGACTTTATTTCTTTTTAAATGGTTTCGCTTTTTCTATTATGTATTCTTATTGTTTTTTCAACAGGACCTGTATTGGTAGCAGTTCAGGTTCTTTCTTAAGGTGATTCCCTAGTAATGCATTGCGCATCACTACTGCGCATAATATCTTTCGCTCGTGCACGCGCACACTCCGAAGCAATAGTGTTTCCTTTGAGGATTCAGTTCTCTAAGTAAATAAGCGGTTGTTTTCTCCTAAACGAGCAAGGTGACCTATCTTTTTGCATAATTTAATTATTTTAGTCCTCTTTATGCCATAAAACTTAAAAAAAATCATGTCAGAAAAAAGTTAGCGCGAAAAAAGTATACGTAACCATCGCTCGTGGACACAAAATTCTATCCTCGAGATCACGCACCCGACGAATAGTTTTAGTTAATACATTTTCAGGACGTGTGCCTGTGCCATCAAGCAAACATCAAATTGTTCCTTTTGGTCAATACATTACATCTATTCTGTTATTTCAAGAATTTCTTTAAAGCTGTGCTTCCAGTCTCTGCGAAACTTAGTGTGAACTGTTGGAATAAACGTGCGCTTGATAAGTGCAGTTGCAAGGGTGACTTGAGAAAATTATATCTCCTACACGAGCTTGGTGACCTATATTTTTTTGTACATTTCGGATCACTTTTCTGTGGGAAACAATCAAGGAAAGTTTGAAGAAAATTGTATGTCAACTTTTATTTCTAGGGAATCGCCTTAAAACTGAAGCAGCAATCCTGTATAAATATGGTTTTATTATTATTATTATTATTATTATTATTATTATTAATTTCTTAGTTTATTTTATACATATAAAGAGAACAATATGTGTTGCGTAACACAATAATTACATGGGATGCAAATGAACATAAATAATATATGAACTGCGAAATGAAATGAAAGAAAGAAATGAAAATCGCAGTGACGTACGCAATCAAATAAATTACGACTAAGCCTGAGAAAGTTATTCGAAGCTCTGGACGGGATTTGAACTCGTGATCTTTGCATTGCCAGGGCGATACTCTGACCAAATAAGCTAGCAAGGCCTTATATGTTGAGACCGGTCAATTGCCAGTTCAAATACACCGTTAAGTGAGTAGATGTGATAAGAATTAATACATTAGAAATCATATATACCTTATTGAAGAAATGTTGTCGGAAAAAGCATACTAGAACATTGGAATTCTGGGAAAAAGTACAATATGTCCATCCGTACAGGGTAGTATTGGGGGACTGTAAACCGTAAAGAGAACCTCATAAAGTCAGTAAGTCAGTAAAACAAACACGTCTTTCTTTTATAAAATGGGATAATAAAAAATATAATTTAAGCAATGACAACTTTGTCTAGTCATAGTACGATACAACACGACTTGTAGTTTACGTTTGGAAGTCAAAATATTCCATGTACATCAAGACTGCATTGTTCAATAACACAACCCATAATAACTTAAGTAGTAAGACAAGAAACCCCAAAACTCTGGAGAAAAGGTAATTTATTCAGATTTCAACAGATGACTTTGGCAAAATACTAACGGAATTTCTAAAATTAGTATAAAAACTAACTAACCAAACATTGTAGCGACTCATTACTTGTTCCAAAACAATGAAAAGGTGCTAAAGACTATTTATTAGCTAAGTTTAAACTGGTGCCCAGATCCATCGAACAGGCTGGTCTGGAGAGGATCGTGCTGCCCATGATAATTTTGTCCCGCGCATTTTGAAGACAACTGACCAGATGAGTTTGTGACGAATGTCGGTAGAGCTTTTAGAGTATGATGCACCGGTAATGACCTGTGCCGCCTGATTTTGTTCCCAGAAACATTTTTATATAGGGGGAAATAGGGAATAGGGAGAATAACATCATCGACCGAAGCCGAAATGATTAAATATAATAACATGCGAAGAGAGTCAAATGAGCCCAATAATGTTTGAAAGACATGTTAGTATATTAAGAAGAAAGTAAATGTTTTTACAAACATATATTAAAGTAAATGAGAAATACAACGAGAAAATCACGTGAATTTTTGTTATAAATAAAAGTTCAATTTAGCTTGAAAATGTTCGAAAAACAATTAGCTTTATTAAACGTAGAAAGTCTTCTTCCATGCCTTGATTGCTGCCAGGACTTTCAGTTATTCGCAGAAACCTGCTTTTTGCGGCTTCCAGTCTTTTCACTGTATTTTTTGTTGACGCCAACTTGCGCCAACTTGCGCCAACTTTGTGGACGCCAACTTAAAGACCCCTCCATTTATCAAAATGGCCATGCCAAAGTCCACAGCAGATGAATTGGATGAAGGAAAATTAAACTGTGTGCAAGTGCACAGCGAAGTGGTCAACTTCCTTTCAATTGGCTTCACCATGGTGTATTCATGGTATTTTCTCTGTTTCTCTGCTTTCGTCGCGTTATTCCAACCATCGAAGAATTTCTTCACTACTTTTATGTCGCAGTGGATCTTTTCATGGTTTCTCTTCCCCCTTCAGTAGTTGTGTCAGGCACTCTGGGGCACTCAACGCTAATTTGAGCGGCAATCCGAACGCTCAAAATAACGCTGGATGCCCGAGGCACTCTGGGGCACTTTAGCAGTAAACAAGCAGGTCTTACGCTCACTGAGCAGTTTTTGTTTCTGCTTAAAACCGGAAGAAATCCTTTATGCTCAAAACCGGCGGTCACAAAAATGGCATCCTTTTCTCGCTTGATTTAAACGCAAACTCCTTGTGCCCAAGAGAGTGCCCTAGATACCGTAGGGCAATGTATCAAGCCCCGTTTCAACTTTATTCAAACAACGCTTGTCATAAACAACGCTTGTCATAAACAAATTCTCTTGATACTGATTGACAACTTCTTTTGTTTTCGGATCTCTTCTGATATGCCTTTCATTGACCAGCGTAATTCTTTATTTTTGTTTGTTGATGACTTGCTTCATTCCGGTTCAATGTGAAGCCTTTTACTTTGCATGTAATTTTGCCTTTTGCTGTCACATAGCTATATGATTTTGGGCCACTACCGCACCATTCTACGATTTTATAACCACCAAACTCATCCGTGAGTTCCCCAAGCATATCACCAGACTGGCCTTTCAAGTCATATGTCATTTGAGCCATGTCTTCATTGATGAAATGAATGAACAGATTGTCGATTTTATCGTCCAGCAGGATTTCATAAAACTCTTTTGGCTCTGTTACATATTTGTTTTGTTTCATATTGTTTCTTTGCACGAACTTGCCCCATAGACTGTTCAGACATGTTTTGGCGATGGTTCTTTTGCCCGGATTAAATTCAATGTTTCCAAGTTTAATATCCAGACGGTCTTTGACAATTTGCTTGAAGTGTTCTTCTGATTCATATTTGCAGCCAGGCCCGGTTTTCAAGGCTGAGGTTTCCAGCTTGATCTTCAAGAATTTTTTCACATATTCTTTGAATAGATCCTCAGTTGTTTCTGGGAAATGCCAAACCTCATAAATATTTCAATCTCATATCCCTTTTCAAGTGCTTTCTGCATTTCATTGATGCACCATGTTCCAATGAAAGATCTTTGGGCCTTTGAATGATCACATTTTTGTTGCTTTGTTTCTGCGCATGTTCCACAAAGCGGAAACAGCAGCTTGTTAGCATTTCCACATAAAATCTTTCGTGGTAAAACTGGGTGATAAAGTCCGCGAGGCGGAATCACCCTGCATTTGATGAATCCAAACCAGCTCGGATCAAATGCTTCTGGTTCCATGATTTTTACCGGATGTCCTCGAGGATACTTCTTGAAATATTGAACCGTAGGATAAAGGCTCACAAAATCCACATAACCTCCTGATTCATTTTTCTTGAAATCATAGGTAAGCTTCGTGATATTTGTTCGCCCGCCAAAGAAGGCATCTCGCGGATCCAAAGGTTCAACACAATCACGTTTCCAATCCGATTTCATAAACAACTTGAATTCATGATTTTGTTTGAGTTAGCATTCTTTGACTTCAATCAGCTCATAACCCGGGGCTTGTATTTGAGCATTGTTCTCTATTTTCTTTATCCGAAGGGTTGCCATGTCTATTCGATTCTTGGAATTGATTGTGGCTCCGCTGAAGCACTTTTCACAGCCATGCCAGAAACAGCCTTGGAATTCAAATGCTGTTTGAGTTGCCTCGCAAAAACCATCCACTGAAACTTGGTGGCCATCGTCTAACAATAACTTCTTTTCACCACCGTTCAAGGCGTGCTGAATCTTCCAGCCATGCTTTTGGGCTAAGAAACGTTTGTGGTAATACCTGTAAAACTCCTTTAATTCTCTAACTTTTTACTCTTCAATTGCCGGAATAATGTGATTGAAATTAAAGACCCGCCTTTGTCGGCGCAGCTGAATGTTTTTCAGAGGTTTGCCTCTCTTCATTTTTTAGATAATTACAAAAAGAAATGTGATTTGGAGAGAGCTGGCATTTCCTGTTCGATCATCTATTCTTGCTGAAAATGATTCTCCCGCGTTATAAACACATTTGTCAAAGAAAGTTTTTGTTTTCTATTATCCTCGCTCAATCTACTTCCACTTTTCGATCCTTTATCGGGGAGGGTTAAAGATAGTTGTAGGAAAGAAGATAAGTTTGTTATAATTTGAGAATACGCTTCAATTAATTTGCATCTGATTGGGATGATGATATCATTAAAAACGTATCAAAACGTATATTTACGGCGGATCTTGCCGATCGTCTAAATCTTCCAATCAGCATGAAATTATTCTTCAAATTTGAATTGAGAATTTTGTGGTCATTCAGATCTAAATCAGTCTCCATGACCATTCTCTGATACTCAAAAACGTAAGCTGAATCAAAGACACTGCTTTCAACATCAGGTTGAGAACCATTTACTCCATAAATAATCAGATTTGCATTTTATTTATTCGGAGCTTTAAGGGGTCCTTGCCATTTCAGATCCAGATATATATACTCAGGCGGAGAAATCTTCCATTTATGCATGTGGATGATGGATCTTGTATAATTAGAAAACGTTTTGGTTGATTGCCGATTGATATTCAGGCTTGTGCTCACTACATTAACGCTCACATTATTCATTGAAGCAGGAAAGAAGAATTCAATGCTAATAGAATATTCTCCATCTGGAAGTTTAAACATATTGAAACCAAGTCTCCCAGAATATATATTATTAATATCTTTAAATATTTTCAAATCATGGGCTTTTTTATTGAATAAATGAGGCGAACTTGAAAAATCGCTTATTCCAGTCACCTCGATATCAAGCTCAGAGCTTGATTCATCCACATCTTCCATCAAATACCGGAATTCATCTTTCAGGTGAGAGTTTGACGTGATATGCGATTCAATGACATATTTTTTAAGATTTTCTTCTGTTTTTATAAGTTCCTTTACCACACCTGTTATCTGGGTATTAAGTTGTCTGTCGACATAAGATTTAGTCGATGCATCGGAATTGCCGACAGGTGCTCCCAGATTTTTCACAGACTTTGATTTCATATCAAGCTTTCCTGAAGCATCTCTTTTCAGAAACTTATCATCAGCCAAGGAATTATCTACATATTTTTTATTGACTGCTTGGTCAATTGCTTCAGGGTCTTACACATTATAAATGAACTGGTTGCCCATATCCAAAGATGTTTCCATTGGAAACGTTTCTTTACAGGAAAGAAAGATGTTTTTGACATCATCGTAAGAGACTAGATTGTTATAATTTTCTGCCAGATGTTTATAAGTCTGTTGTTTTGATTTTTTCACTTTGAAAAGTAGTTTCAAATCAACATCTTGGGTGACTTCATGCGTTGGTGCAGGTGCATTAGGATGGAATTTTTTCAGAGTTATCATATTGACAGCTGACAAATCATTGTTTTCATCAGTGGCCATATTTGTGATCAGTTTGCGATTCATTTCTATACCTCCTGGTTTGATGATGTTGTGTCCTCTGAGGTCAAGATCTCCTGTCATATGCGAGGAACCATCAACCTGGAGTGAATCTGCCCTGAATTGCGTCAATTTGCTTTCCAGGCTTGTTTCAAGCGTGTCAACCTGATGTTTTGTGATTGCATCATCATTGTCAACTCCTTCGGCAACATTGGCCAGTCGTTTTTGTTGGATATCATAATTATTGTTAGAGTCCAATTTCAACCCTCCGCCTTGTTGGACTTGTTTCTTGAAATTTTTTATGTATTCACTCAAGTCAACATTCGTGAATATCCCCATTTTATGAAGTTGGAACAAAATTAATACACAACAGGATCATGATCAATGGCATATCTTTCACAAAGCATTTTGTGATGCGCTTTAATTATCCATTTAGGAATGTAACGTTTAAACACCAAAAAAGCTTGAATTGACCCATCCAATGACACAAATGTACCTGGGCGAATATTCCCAAGTACTATAGTATCGTATCCAATTGTAGCTTTTGCCTGAAAGGTCTTCAATTTTTTACCGTTCACCCAAACGGATGAACCAGTTGCGCCAGCAGAATTATCCCATTGCACTGATAACAAGCACCATTTATTCAACTCACTTGCATTTGCTTTGGGTTTCCAATCTGTCGAAGTTAATGTAACGTACACAGAATCCCCACCAATTATTAAATTTCTATTGGAGTCAAAACACGCTAATTTATCCCACCCACCGTTATCATTACCAAACAAACCATTACGATAACTTGGATTAGAACCATTATTGAGTTAAGTTTATATACGATGAAGATGTTTACAATATTTGCCCCATTTAAATTCACAACTGCTAGATATTGAGTGCCATCGCACTTCACGAACTATCTTCTGCCGTTTTTAGTTGTTAAAGGTTCGGTGATTTAATCAGCTGCGTTTGTTTTGCATTGTTATTGCTGAGCGTTTGGTCATAAACAGTTTCTATTTGATGTGAACCAGGCACAAGCTGTACGTAGTTTCTTTCATACTTATCTATGGAATAAAAACATTCAGCGTACTCTTTTATGAACGAATCAGCCAATGCTGATGATGCTTGTTCAGCAACGGTAAGAATGCTTCTATCATCAACATATTGCCTTGGGGCGGCATCAGTGGAGCTCTCTGGTGCCCCAAGCTTGATTATTCCATTTGAATTCATATTAATAACATTTGTCATTGTCCCACCAGCTAATGGTAACTTTAAATCAACCTGCTGTTTTGTTGCCGCATCATCGTTGTCAACTCTTTCTGCAAGATTTGTTAGACGTTTTTGCTGGATATCATAATTGTTGTGAAGTGATATATATGAAATAAATCATATATGAACTGCGGAAATGAAATCAAATGAAGAATGATCCTCGCAGTTGTGAACGCAATTGCGAAAAGAAGCCTGAAAAAATTCGCAATTGCTTAAATTGCGTTCACAACTGCGAGGATCATTCTTCATTTGATTTCATTTCCGCAGTTCATATATGCTTTATTTCATATATATCACTTCACATTCACTCCTTTCACGGGAACATATGAACCTAAAATTGACCTGCTCCCAACGTCAGTGGCTTCATAGCTCAGTTGGTAGAGCATCGCACCGGTATCGCGAGGTCACGGGTTCGAACCCCGTTGAAGTCCTGAATTTTTTTTTCAGGCTTCTTTTCGCAATTGCTTAAATTGCGTTCACAACTGCGAGGATCATTCTTCATTTGATCATGACATCCAATTTCATCCCAATTTGCCGACCAATCTTTTTTATGTATTCACTCAAGTCAACATTAGTGAATCTTTTGACATTGTTGAATATCCCCATTTTAAAAAGTTTCATCAAATTTTTAAGCAACACTTTTCTTTTCTTTGTCAAGGGAAAGGAATTCAAATGGCCCAAGTTTGTTAAAAAGATTTGGATCAATCAAATTCTCTTTTGCAATGAGATCCAAGTGGTTTTTTGTTGCTGGTGGATAAAGCAACGTGTGTGAACAATTCAAACGAATTTTTTGTGGAACATCATAATAGGACTGTGAAAGATAAATTGGGCTGATTCCATGATGCCTTCCATCAGTCCAGTGATTTGCAATCTGTTTTTGAATCCGCTCAGGCGAGTTGACAAGGTCATCAAAAACAACCTCTTTTTTTTATTTATTTTTTTATTTATTTATTTTTTTTACAACCTCTTTTCTGTTGTTGTTTGGGTATTCTGATGTATCCAGGATTGCATCTGGTCCAAGAAGTTCAAGCACGTTATATCCAACTTTTTCACTGACGCCTTCCATCAATTTTTTCAAGTCTTGAATCTTATCCTGGTGCTGATTGGGAGTGTAATAATAAATTTTATCGTAATAAATGAGAGGTTTTCTCAACATATGCATGAGCGTGTTTGTCTTTCCACAGCGAGTTTGACCCGCCACAGTATTCTGAAATCCTCATCCAGGAAATCATAGTATTTGCGGTTCGCGCGTTGATTGTTTTGATTTCGATCATAGTTTGGAATTTTCATTTTATGGGTTGAGACATCATTTATCTGTCGGGATAACTTTGTTTTCAGCACTTAAAATGGATCGTGAAAGAATAAAGAAATACGCAGCAAGCGAACGGGAAGGATATCAAATTGCGAAAGCAGTCACAGATGTGAAGAATGAAATAAAAGACCGAGAACAAGGGCGGGATATCGCCATGAGTGATTATTTCAAAACTCTGAGAGAACCCTTGATTGAGCAACAGAAGAAGACAGATGAAAACCAAAACAAAATGATTGATCAACTGAGGCAAAATCAACGTACTTTGGTTGAAGGTATTAACGAGTTGGCGCAAATACCCGGCGAGGAAGATGGAAACGAGTTTGCAGAAGCTGTGGAAGAATTACCAGCCGCGAAAGAGAAACTAAAATTCATTAACGTTCGTCCGAACAATATATTTCAGTCAAGAATTAGAATTTCTCAAACAGCTTGGTTTACCAGAACCAGATACACTACTTGATTTGCCAGCAGCGGACCTAAACGCAGTTAGTAAACAAGTAATCAAAGAAAGAAAAAAGACAAGTGACAAAATTAGAGAAGAAAGTTAAAAAATTAGAAAAACAAAGAGAAGTCGAAAAACCAATATTTGATAACTACAAAACTACAATACATCTTATTAAAAATCTTCCAAAATGTAAAAAAAAAAAAAAAACGGGAAAAGTAATCAGAAAATATAAACAACCGCGACGGAACGCCTACAAAATTCAAGAAGATCATTATGGCGGACTTCTTATCGATGTTCCCAAACTTTTCAATGAAATGAAGCTGAATGCCTTCCTATGCGGTCAAATGGTCTATCAAGCCGATGCAGACAAATCACTTATCGATCTGTTGATAAAGAGATTCAATCCGCTAAGGGAATATTCCATGAATGCTGTGAAAATTTTCAATGACTTGAACACGTTGGCAAATATGCCTGCACACAAATCATCAGGAAAATAAAAAAATGGTTAGATCAAGCGTCGTCTTCTATCAAAAGCCAGAAGAGCTGGCGGATCGGATGAAGATTTTGATTGGTTCAATGGCTGCTGGAAACAATTCTCCAGTCTTGAGGAATGACCTGGCACAAACAAATGATGAATTCTTGAGAATAGGAGCGATTGATCAAACAATGCATGAAAAACTTTTTGAGAAATATATAAAATAATGGATGTAAACAGAGTTCTGGTTTTCAAATCAGTGGATTCAAGGAAACAAAACCCTCAAAATAAACCTGGAAATTTCACAATGAAGTTTTTCCCAGAGTTGATTCTGGATGACAATAAAAAACACTATCTTGCTTTGGATCATCTTTCCATGACTGCAAGCTGGCATAATATCAGGCCTGAATGTAACAACAACAAGTTCAAAAGTTTGTCAAAAGACAAAGGAAAAACGTGGGAAACAATCACATTTCCAGAAGGAATTTATAACTATGAAGACATCAACGAATTCATTCACAAAAGAATTGGGAAAAAGGACGATGAATGTGTTGTTTGATTTGACAACTTTCAAAGTTTTCATTCAACTTCAAGAGAACTTTCAAATTGATTTTGCAAACAGTGGGCTTTTCCACGTCTTGTTAGGATTTGATTCAGCAGTCCTTGAATCAAGCGCTTATGGATCGACTTTTCCTAATATATCAAATAGTGTTGATAATCTCTATCTCAGAAGCAGTCTTTTGAGTGATTCAATTATCTCAGGGAAAAGGTCAAATGTGCTTTACACCTTCTCGACGAGCAGAAAAACAAGATCCCTTCCATTTGAAATTCAACCAACAAATTACTTGTGGAATAAAATAAATACAAAAACCATTTCTGAAGCCGCGTTCTTCACGATGATGAAGACCGAGAAGTTGATTTGAATGATATTGATATTTCTTTGACCGTAGTAATTAAAGAAGTGAACTAAAAATGGACGAAAGAAGAGAAAGAGATCCTGACACAGGAGAAATAACTTGGGGAGGAGGGTTTTCTGATGTCTTCTCTAAAATCGCAACGAAATTAACAGGGAAAACAGCATCAAAGTTGGCTTCAAAAGCAGCGGAAAAACTTGTTGAAAAAGGAGCAGAGAAAGTTGGAGAAAAAACTGGGCAGGTCCTTGGTGAAAAAATTTATAATAAGTTCTCTAATCAAGACCACTCCACTCCTTCTTCCAACTCCTCTCCGAGCGCCACTCCGGCACCAAAAACAAAAGAAACAAAAGGAAAAGAAATTGCGGCAATTCTGAAAAAACAAAACGCGCCAAAGGTTGGTCTCCAGCCGGACGCCGGCAAGTTTCAATATGTGAGAGATGTTTACAATGATCTTATATGAGGTGTTTCATGAAAAATAAAATATATAAATAAAATGAAGGCGAATTTTAGAAACCCAAAATTCGTAAAAAGATATGAATATACATATTATGATCTCGAAACACCACTGAATGACAACGTTGCAAATAACAACAGGCAGACAAAAGATAATTATCGATTCAATGTGGATAATTCATCAGAAGCAAACCCAATTGATTGGTATAATGCATATTTACAGGTTGGCTTTAAGCTTGTTACAACGGCTGATAGTGCAACTGGAATAACAGCAGGGCCAAATAATGGTAATCAAGATTGCACAACAACTAATGGTCTGTCGTTCATAAAAGAAATCCAAGTGGAATGTAATGGGCAAACAGCGAATGAAACAGCAAATGTGTTAACGCTCTTGAAATACACACAAAGTTATGCCGACTCAGTTGGGCAAGATCAAGTTTTCTACCTCGATACATCAACAGGAACAACCGAAGCACAACCAGCTCAGGCGCTTTATAATGCGGGGTTTGCCAGACGAAAAATCCTGACTGACGAGGCGGCTATCAACAAAATATCAATTCCTCTGAATTTATAGTTATTTAGCTGCTTTCAAAAATAATCTTCACACAAATATAAAGACAAGTATTTTGTTGAAACTTGAAAATGATAACAACATAATTTTCAGAAAAGGCGCTGCGCCAGATTCGAAAGTGATTGTAACTAAATTCAGATTATGGTGCCCAAAAATTATTTTCAATGGCCAAGGTCTGAAACAATATCTTGAAGATTATTTGAAACCGAAAAAGTGGACATATTTGAGAGAGCACCATGAAATAGCCCAAACAAAGTCAGCCGTGAATAGCTACTTCCGCATTTCAACTGGGCTTCGAAGGCCCAGGCATGTGTTTATTTGGGTTGTTCCAACGGCATCTTATAATAGTCAAACAAATGATATCTTCAAATTCAAGACATTCGACATTGGAGCAAACAGCTGATATTTCAGCCGAGCACAGCTGGAGTTGAACAACAGCAATTATTACCCCCAATTGGAAATGGCAACGGATGAGGAATCAAGGCTTTACCGAGCTTTGATGTCATTCAATTCCGCTTGTAATGACGTTTTAAGCGGGCCGTTGATAACTCGATCAAATTTTCAAAAATTTTTATGGGATGATATACTTTGATCTCCGAAACCAAGAAGATGTGAAAGAAGCTATAGTTTCTTTGACGTTCAGATATGAACTGAATGGAGGAAATAATAAACACTTAATGACTGGTCCCGAGGGAAACAGTGAATTTTGTTTCCCGAGAATCTCGATGTTTCCCGAGACGAAGTCGAGGGAAACAAAATTCACTGTTTCCCGAGGGATCAGTCATTAAGTGATTCGTTCTATAGCAACACAAAAACACAACACAACACAGTTTGAAAAACGCGCCGCGCACTCGAGTTAAACATCAATCGCATCATAATCATGTCACCTTTTGTCACGGTATGATCACGTGCGTGAGCGGGCAACAGTGAAAATGTTACCCGCTTTCGCAAATGTTGCCTGCTCATGGACGTTTGACGGGAAACAGTTTGTTTGTTAGATGTCATGTGACCATGAATCAACCAATGAACGCGCGCGTTGTATTGAGAAAAACTCCAGCTTACACAATAAACACAATAAACACCTTAAACAATAAACGCCTTGGTGCTGCATGAGTAATAAATTGAATTGTATACAGCTTCGAACAAACTTTTGATAAAAGCTTGAGGCTGGGCTCAGAATATTATTTCAATATTTGAAATATTGAAATGACAACTTATATTGAATACCATGCAAATTTGTCTGATGGGCAAAAAGCAAAGCTTGCAAGAGCTGTGAAAAATGCATCACCAATCACACTGCGGCTTTCAAAAGATGAATTGAAGGGAAATGATGAATTGATGCTGACAAAAACACAAATCAATAAGATAAAGAGAGCAATTCAAGAAAAAAAAGGAGTTGAACTATCTATCTCAAAAACACAAATAAGAAAAGCTGTGAAACATGGAGGAAGCCTATGGTCATCATTGATATCCCTGGGAACTAAGTTGGTTCCTTTTGTTACAAAAGGGGCAACAAAAGTTGCTCCACATCTTGCTACCGGCGCGTTGAGTGCCTTGGGAAGCCTGGGGATTGATAAAATATTTGCAAAGGGCATTCAAATTCCATTCAATTTTCTTCCACAAGTTTTAAAGTTAAAGGAATTGATCCAAAGACAGTTGGATTCTGTTAAAAAAGGGCTTAAAATTGGAAGGGGAATAAATTTCAAACCATCTCAAAAACAAATAAATGGCGGCCTCCTGGGAACACTTGCTGCGATAGGAATCCCAATGGCAATTGAGCTTGCTTCCAAACTGTTTGACTCGGGATTATAATTACCCAAAAAAGCTGGAGGGTTTCAAGTTACACCAAAACCAGGTTTATATTCTTATGCGCCGCCTCCCTTTTTGGGAACATGAGAACAACAAGGAAGAGGACGAGGACAAAAAAAAATCTGGAAAAGAAGCGCAGCGACCGCGTCCTTTTGGCCGGCCTCGACTGAAAGGAGAGGGAATTTTGCTGGGGCCAAACAGTCCCTTCCAAAAAGTTTGGTTTTATCGACTGAGTCAATAAGGTAAATTAGCCACCGTTAAAAGATTCGAGAAAGCTGACGTTTCGAGCGCTAGCCCTTCGTCGGAGCGAAGTCAAAGGTCGATAAAACCAAATTCTTGTGCTTCACCCCCCACCGACGCAGCACCACAGTTTCTCAAGAAACTAACCCCTTCCAAAAAGTGCCTGTGTTAGGAGCCATCCTGTGAAGCCACCTTTCAAAGACATCCCACTTTCCAACTTTGATATTCTTGACTGGGTGAAATTTCTGAGAATCCCCAATTTCAAAGGAATCTTTTCCAGAGACTCAAAAGATCATTTACATAAAACAGGCTGCTGCATAATTAATTTAGATGATCTGCTGTCCCGTGGTTAGGGAAAAAGGCTGTTGAAATAGGCCGATATGGAGCAAGTGAGTTGCTAAGAAATAAAAACGCTCAGAAAAATGTTATAAATTATGGATTGGAAAAATTAGCCCCAATGATACAAAATGTTGGCAGTCAAGCATTAGATGAATTGTCAACAAAAATCAGGCCAAACAAAAAATATAAAACAGATAGAAAAGATCTCGACGGATTTGATGCACATAAACTTATCGGCAAATTACCATGGCCAAAAGGTGGATTAACTCCAGGGAAATATAAATATATGGGCCCATATAACCCATTACAAGGAATATAATCCTGAAACGGGTGAAGTCCTGAAACGGATAGATCAGCCATATAACAAAGTAGATGAAATTTCGGCTTATCGTGACATTTGTTATGATCGAGTGAAGACAGGCAAGACTTACAAAGGCGACTGCGACAGGCAAATGGTTGCTGAACTTGACAAGATCCCCTATGGCGACATGCCAAAATAGGGGCAGGCGGCAAGATTCATAATCAACACGAAACAGAAACTTGGATTAGGGGTTTCAGGCGCAAACGCGTCAAAAAACGGAAGAAGGTTTTGAGTAGTGGCTGGGCTCAAAGCCTTGCCGAAGAGTTGCACCAGCCGATCAGGCGCAGATTTAAAAAGAGAAACGTCATTGCATATGGGATAGACAAGATATGGGCAGAAGATTTAGTCGAGATGGGGAAATTTTCGAAGTGGAATAAGGGGATTAAATATCTCTTGATGGTAATCGATGTTTTCTCAAAATATGGCTGGATTCGACCATTCAAAGACAAAAAAGGACAGTCAGTTGCTAAGGCTTTTAAATCAATATTTAACATGAAGCGACAACCGGAAATGATATGGGTGGATCGAAGAAAGGAGATTTATAATGGAATTGTGGAAAATCTCCTGAAGAAGCATGACATAACTTTGTATTCCACTCATAACGAAGAAAAAAGTTCAGTTGTCGAACGATGGAACAGAACGATGAAGCAAAAACTCTGGAGGATGTTTTCTGTTAACAATAGTACCGTCTATTTCAACAAACTTGACAGGTTAGTCGATGAATATAATCACACTTATCATTCTAGCGTTCGAATGTCTCCCGCACAGGCCAGTTTAATTAAAAATGAAACCAAGGTTTTTGCTAATTTATATGGAGATATGATTTATGCAATCTCGTTCCCAGAGCCCGCGTTACCCTTGTCCAGCGGAACGGGAAACGACGGACTCTGGGGCAAAGCGATTTCTGATAACACGATTCGTGTTATGGCTTCAACTGCGCAGGCGTTAGCGTTTTAACAAAATGGCGGCGAGTTTAGCCCGGGTTTAGAGTCTGTATTCCGCGATGGTATAGAGTTTGCGTTAAAATAAGTAGGAAATCCTGACGGCGAATTGAAAAAGGAACAGTACGATGCGATCAGGGCAATATGCCTGGAGAAAACAGATGTGCTGACTCTGTTGCCAACGGGTTTTGACAAATCGCTCTCCTGTCAAGTGTTGCGAAGTGGTGGTGAACAGCAAGGCTCGATAGTCATCGTTGTGTCGCCGCTAAATGCAGACAAAATGGAGCCTGTTCAACACGAAGTCATCTAGAATTCTTTGGAAAAACTAGTAGAACACTCTGAAATTGTGCCAGCTGTAGAGATCTAGATGAATGGCGACGAAGAAGTATTTCATTTTCCCCTTTTGTTTGCTAAAACGGATCAAAACGGAATATGTTACCGAAGGATGATGATTTCGAAGTTGCAGAAACTTGGAAAGGAAGAATTGCTTAACCTGGCGATTAGGTTCGTTCTGCCAGAATTTGTGACCATTTATATTCAGTCGTGTGCTGGAAACTTCAACGTAGGAATAAGTAGCCATATCCTGTAACATCAGCTGTAACATCACTGTGAGGAGAAAATAACCAGTGGTACTTATTGTTATCACTCCAAGAGATACAAATTAATTGAGGGGGAAACTGTTTGAAGTGCCTTGAATTTACTGTCATAACAATTACCAAAATCTGAAGATATCTTTGTGCATTGTTATAACTTTCATGCCACATCTGACCTAACCTCAGTGTCATGCTAAAGGGTTACCTGTTATACGAGTTTAGAAAAATTAAGAGGGAAGGCTTGATTGGGGGTGGTTATTCAACGAAGGCTATTCAAATATTTTTTCCACAATTGGCTGATTAAAGAAGGGACAGCCATAAGTATTTATGCAAAATAGAGAATTTACACCCCAAGCAAGTAAATGACACGTGTGCACAGATCAAAATTTGAGTACCCTGCTGGTGGCTACAGTATATTCATTTGGCAGTAGGAGCCCAATCCTACTTTTTAATAGTCATTGATTTTTTAATTAACAGCTTGTCAAAGGAAATATCTATAGAGTGGGCATTTCAGGCATCTGCAACCCGGTAGTTGAACTACATGTTAGGGATAGGGTTGCTAGTACATCTACTTGTAACCTTTGTTTATTACTTTCTGATGCACCTGTCAGAAGCTTCCCCCACCTTTTAAAAGCAACCCCCAAAAGCCTGTACCAGAAACCTGTTTCGTGGGTGTGGCTCACATTAATGTTTACCTCTTGAGTCGAGAGCTACCAAGAAAAGATGCTCCTGTCAGCATATCAGAATAAATTTGACATTGGTCATTTTTGATTGAGACACCCTTGGTGGTACTGAACTAGGGATTGTAACCCCTAAAAGGTATGCTGATCATACAGGCACTTTTATATGGAAGTTCCCCCCTCCCCCAGTAGCTTTCCCAGAAGAAGGATCCTGGAAACTAGGTGCAAATAACGAAGGCCGACTTCATAGGTCCATCCTTGGGTGGAAGCAATTTCCAAATTTGGTTAAGCACAGGACTTCCATTCCTTCATTCTTCAACTAAAACTTATATAGAAGTAACAAATTCCTTAGGATGTCTCTTTGTCCTTGTTAGTCTGTAAACAGTCTCCCTAGTGTTGTCAGAGTCTCCTTAGTGTCTTAATTAGTGGGGAGAAGGGGAACAGGTTAAAGTTTATCTTGCTACACTTTCTCTGATCACCAATACCCTGACAAGGGAGGTGCTTTTTCACAGGCTGTGCCCCTTCAGTATAGCTGCTGCTGAGATCAAAACATCAGTCCCAAAACCTCATCTTGGTATTCCAGAATGCGACACCATAGTACTGAACCAGTGGAGAAATAAACATGATTTTTATGTCAGCCTCATTCTTGAATAAATAAAGTTGTCCTTTTTTAACAGAAAAAAGGTTGATAAAACATTTTTATTTTTTTTTGCTTTTGTATAGTATGTCTTAATGATAGATAGATAGATAGATAGATAGATAGATAGATAGATAGATAGATGATTGATAGTAACTATTACAACATCGATATCTTCGCATGTGAATGAGAAAGCTAGTATCTTCACTTTACGAGCTGAAGAGATCACATTTTTGAAAATAGAGAAATTTTAGTACTTCCTTGATATTTATATATTAAGAAATCATTTTAGCGAACTCGGCGGCAAAGCTTGTCGTTGGTAATTTATATTATCATTTCATTTCCTCACTAATATATATGTATTTTTTTATGAAATGATAAAAGGAACTTACAAGGAATGAAGATAAAAAATCTGCCAGTTGAAGCGTTTCGTCACATGGCTGCTCTTGAGATTTTGTAAGTACCAAAAGCTAAGTCCTAACTAATAAATCACCACATATTTCAAAACGTTCACTGGTTAGTCCTTGGACGTATGCACGAATCAACATTCCAACCGTGTGCAGAGAGAATGTTTAACCCTCGGACGTACAAGAGGCGGGGAAAGTGGTTGCCACCACCTTTAAGGTTTTTCTCCGATATTTTCAAGCCCATTTAAGATTAGCACATACCGTTTTCAGTACTTGTTCGTTTATTCTTGATACACATTGTGGTAAAGTTTAGCGACAATCGGTTGCAATGGTAACGAGATACGACGTCATAAGTAACATGAGATCAACCCATTTTTGAATAAAAATGCGTGTTTATCACCTTTTTTAACGAAAAAAAAACATATAAAATGCTACCAAAAGCATCATAATGTTTAATTGTATGTTATTTTGCAACTCTAGCAAACAATATTTGCAATTCCAGCATTTTTCTGATAAATTTGAATTTTTAGTAAAATCCAAGATGGCGGCCTTCTTGGCTGCCACTTTGGATGACGTCACGCATAGCGCCCCAACCCCCTAATATTAACCAAATCTTATAGCGCACATCGCGTGCTATCTATTAGAATGACATACATGGTACGGCAAAAATCTTTTAATTAATCTTTTAAAGGGGCTATGTCACCAGATATGTCACGCTGACTAAGAATCTTGAAAAAAGATTAAATTTACACAATTAAATTAAAGATTAAATTTGCACAATTAAATTTACGCCATCGCCGTGGAATCGGGCAAAATCCTTTAATGCTGTCGTGCTGTGTACTCCTAAAGATCTCAGATTTTACCACATGTAAATAATCTATTTGTCTTTGATTTGTCTTAATTTGTCTTTATTTGGTTATTTCTCGGATTTTGGAATTCATTTGCCTCAGCACATGTCAGTATCTCGAAGTCCAGATGTTGCATACGTTAACCCTATTCAGCCTGGGCATTTTTTGGAGTTCCTGAGCCTCGGGGGGAGGGGGAGGGGCACTTTGTGCCGCCCCTCGTAACTTCAAGAACATTAAAGTGCCCCTATGATCAAATTTTTGATTTTCATTTTTCTACATATTTGTGTACTGTTAGACCATTAATCAACCTTGTTCCAAGGTTTGGTTGCGAATGGGAGAAAGTGTCGTCAAAGACTTAAACATACCTCACCTATTGAAATTATAATAACAGTAAGTATTGAAAATCACGCGAAAAGCAACAAAAACTTTGGACTTGTTCTTCAGTTTTCTTTATGCTGATTGTTATTATAATTTCAACTCGAGGTATGTTTGAGTCCACGACTTCACTTTCTCCCATTCGCCACCAAGCCTTGGAACAAGGTTGATTAATGGCGGCCGTAAATTCTTCGAAATAATGTTAAAATAAAATGACTTCTGATGTTCGTAATGGATTGAAATTTGGCAAGCTGAGTAAGGAAGTCTAATAGTATACGAAAATGTAAAAAAATGAAAATCAAAAATTTCATCACAGGGGCACTTTAAGGCTATGACAATGAAACCAAGAGGGTACATAGTACGTCCAAAACTGTCTCCTTTGCGGTCCGCACAATGGAACGATGACGTCATATGACGTAGTTATTAGGTAATTAGTTATACGGCCGCCATCTTGGATCCGCCATTTTGGATTTATGACATTTTTTAAAACCTCTTAAAACCGTCCAAATTGACTGAAATTTCAGGACCGTAAGGAGGGGGGGGGGGGGGGGGGGGGGGGGGCGAGCGCTGCAGGGATCCTAACCAGACACCCCATCCCCTCCATCCTACCTCCCACCGCAGCTTCATAACTACAATAGCCACTTAAACTGTTTGGACGGACCTCGAGACCAAGGACAACTTTCCTACAATATCATTGGCTGTAAATTTGCCAAAGACCTGTTCTCTGTTATCCTTGCCTCTCACGAACTGCTTAGCAGCGTCTTTGAAGCTGATAGAGTCTGTCCTGTCTTGGTGCACATAACGTAGCATCAAATGGTTAAGTCTGCAATCAACGGTTGTTGATCGTAAATAAGTTTTGACTCGCTTCAAAGCAGAAAATGATCCTCTAATGATGGCATTTGTTGCCGGCATCACCGGAAGCAACCTTCCAAGCGTGCAAACTTCACTTAAAAGTAATTTGCGGGAGCCATCGAGAGATTGGAAGAAGGTGACAGCATCATTAACATCAAAATGAGACGTGTCAAATCCCATAGACTCTGCAGTTGTGGGTAAGAGTAGTAGCTGCCCTTCTAACTTGAAAGGATTCAAATCTTCACCATACTTGTTGACCACTTGAATAAACTCGTCATCCTTAATGCTTCACCAGCAAACGACTTCAAAAGGGGCTCCTGGACGTTCTCGTAGATCTTAAAATCCGCTTGGTTAAAGCGTGAAGATGCATTGAGTTGTATTATCTATCGTAGCAAAATAGATTTGTTTGTAATGATCTTTGAGAGTTTGGGGAAAGTAATGTGTATTCTGCTCTGCAATCTCCTGCCGCCTTGCGCTTCCTGTGTATCTTCGGGTCTTCAATGTCCTGAACTTCAGTGGTTTTGCGCTGCAAAATTCGAGCCCAAAACAGATAAAATGAAGTATCACTTCTATCTTTCGATAAATTTTTCTTCACATCCTGGAAAAGTCTGTTCCCTTGAGCTTCTGAAGTGGATGAATTCTGCAAAGCGCGACTCGGATTGTCAGTTTGTTTCAAAAGTCGCTCCTCTAAAGAACAGCCAAAGTAAAAACAAAAAGTTGTCATCATACTTTCAACACCTCGAGTTATATTCTCGCTTTCATTTCCGTATCTTTTGATACATTTAGCGACCAGTCCCAAAGTTCCATGAGTTCAGAATGATTATTAATCACCGAGGCTAAAGCTTCCCCACGTAAAGTCCATCTTGTTGGGCAAAATGCATGCACACTTCGTGATTGGTTCTTTGTTTCGGCTCTGATTTTATCTAGCTTTCTATTTCGTTGTGGTGACTTTTAACCAGTTTCCCATTTTCTGGGACCGTGCCAATTGAATCACTGATACATTTCACTGATTTGATGGCGTCAGCGACAGCGAGGTTTAAAACATGCCCATAACAGTGTGTGTACAAGCATTTACCGTTGATATTTTTTATTTGCGTAGCAACACCAATTTTCTTAACTGCCGTCGTTGCTGCACCGTCATAGCACTAACCACGGGCATGTTGGATGTTTAGATTCATTCGCAGTAAATCATCCTTCAGTATTTCCAAATACTTGATCTGCAGTTGTTCTTTTCAAGGGCTTCGAGCATGTTATTCTGAATAACTGGAGACGTGAAAATTGGAATTTTCTTGTGTCATTGTTTTAGCATTCCAATCTCCACTTAATGGCAAGGCCTGTCGAGCTAAATACTGTATATTGGAAAGGATTGCCAGCAAAATCTTCCTTTTCCTGCACTTCTCTAACGCATGCTTATCAGATAGCAACTTCCCTATATCACCAAGTGCTGTTGCAGGTGCAGTAACAAATCTTTCCACTGCTTCCAAATGTGAATGTGACATTTCGTCCTTTTCAAATTCTCTCTTCCTATCACTTGCATTTTTCCAGTTGCTAAAGCCATCCCATGTAAATTTTGGATCAGCGTTTGCAGAGGTCAGCATGTTATTTTAAAGTGCTTAAGCAGATATGTTATTTTGAAGTGCTTAAGCAGATATGACAAAATGCCGCATCTCTTCCCTGGTCGTAGTGTAACCACTTGAATCGCCCAAACCACGCAGGTTGAAATGACCTCTTCTTTGGATCATTACCGAAGGTCTTGGTAGGGAATTTAAAATTTTTTGGTTGGTTTGGCGGTTGAGAACACTGTTTCAGGTGCTTCATCTGGGACACAGTCACTGGGTTGACTTCTTTCGACAGTCACAGGTTCGTTTATCGCAGTGGATACTGCATTATCTGGTTGCTTTTTGGCTCTTTCCGCTTGCATGTTTCTATCTTCAGTTTCACTAATACTTGTTTTTGTCGTAACCCACGATAAAATAGAGTTTTGTTTACACACGGATTGCTTTGCTTTCTGTTTGGTAGGTTCTTGAGAAAACATTATCACGCCTTTCAAGAACACAAAAACACAAAATCCCAAGCACGATTTCAGCATTCACTGTTCATTCGTTTACTTTAAACAGACCGAACGGACATCTCAGGAAGCATAACGATTTCAGACGTTGATGTGATTGGTGAACTTCGATCCGTTTCGTTTGTTTCGGGGTTTGCTAGAAGAACATTGCTGGCAGTAAATAGTTGTTTGGATTTGGAATACATGAAAACTATATCTAACAACAAGGACTTTTAATTAAAATTTCCAGAATTTCTGGGGGACCCGGGCCTCCCAGACCCCTCCCTCTGCTACGGGCCTGAACTCAAATTTAACCCAACCCAATAAATAATCGCTAAATGACGTAAAAATATTAAAGATATACCAATAAACATTGTTTTTCTTCATTCAAAGGTACAGATATGCAAATTTAAAAAAAACACGGCTGTCAAAATCTTGTTGTCATGGAAACATCAAGTCACGTGATCAATAATTTGTCCCATGAAATAGTTGGCAAATAAATTTTAGGAAAAGTCACAAAGTTTGATGGCGTTTAAATACATATTAAAGAAGTTATGAATGTTGAAAGTAAGCGTGGGCACTTTGTGCCCCCTCCCCCTCTCCCACAGACAGAATAGGGTTAATCAGTTGAGCATCTCTGGTACAACCTCCTAAAATCGTCATCAAAATAAGTTGAGACACATTGTCCAAAACGACTGTTCCTACCTTTTCTTAATTTATACCATAACGTTAGTAGTCTAGGGTCAAATTTAACCCCAGTTACGGCATTCGCCTGCACTCCCCTGCATTCCCCTCATTAGCTATGCTTAGTCATGACGTAACAATATGCCTTCCTACATATGTAATAAACTGCCTTCCTACATACTAATAAACGGAATCCCTATTCATGACGTCAACTACCTATTCCTTTTGTGTTATTCTGCCTTTCCCTGTTTAATAAATCAAAATTAATAAACGGATTCCCTTTTCAAAACATTAGGAACAATGGACCGCCCAAACTTGCCCGCTTTATACCAACTCACTTCAAAACAAAACACAACTGACACATATATCCTTTTACAGACATAGAGCTAAACAACATGCCTTAACCAGGACTCGAACCTGGTTTACTGCGGTCACAACGTAGTGTCTTAACCACTAGACCATCAAAGCTGCGGATATTATAACCGAATGAAACTAATTAGAGGTTTCCGAAACATTCAAGTTTAGAAGCAATAAAATTGCGCAGTATAAAAAAAACGCTTCTTATTCGTATTTACCGCCGTTTTTTTCGGAAGCAAAAGTTTCCTCTGAAAACGATTTAACGTTTGGTCCATCTTCGTGTTCGTAAATCCACTTTGTTTTACCGTTTGAATAATGTCTTAATTTAAGTGGCCAATAATTTTCTCCACACAAAAAACTGGAAACTGGTATATTTCTACAACGCCACGTTTATCATCCAAGAAATTTATTATTCAAGGCTGTTCTCGCAAATCCTTGATCATATATAAAAAAAAAGTAACTGGATAACCGTGTTTACTGTTGTGATCAAATCATAGGGGTACAGGAAGGGTACAGCAAGAGTACAGGAGGGGAACAGGAGGGGTGCTGTTGGGGTACAGGAATGGTACAGAAAGGGTACAGGAGTTTTCACCACCATCACCACAATATCGACCCCACATCGACCCCACCATCGACCCCACCATCAACCCTCCTCCTTCTCCTCCACCTCCACAATTCTACTGTTTTCTCCTTCTCCTCTTCCACAATTCTATTGTTTTATCCTCCTCCTCCTCCTCCTCCTCCTCCACCTCCTCCACAATTCTATTGTTTTCTACTCCTCCTCCTCCTCAATTTTATTGTTTTCTCGATCTTCCTCCTCCTCCACCAATCTATTGTTTTCTTCTCCTCCACCTCCACCTCCTCCTCCTCTTCCTCCTGCATCTCAATTCTATTGTTTCTCCTTTTCCTCCTCCTTAATTCTATTGTTTCATCCTCCTCAATGCTATTGTTTCCTCCTCTTCCTCCTCCTCCTCCTCCTCCTCCTCCTCCTCCTCAATTCTATTGCTTTCTCCTCCTGACCTCCTCCTTAAGGATCTACAGGTTAAGAGAAAGTATTTGAGGATTGCTTGAAATTCCATTTTTGCGCTTCTTGTGATCGATTTTATGGATTTATTTTATTAAAATTTCAGGCAATCCTGAAATACTTTCTCTTAACCTGTACATTCTTGGCAAGGAGGAGGAGGGTGAAACAATAGAACTGAGGAGGAGGAATAAACAATAGAATCGAGGAGGAGGAGGAGGAGGAAGAGGAGAAATCAATACAATCGAGGAGGAGGAGGAGAAAACAATAGAATTGTGGAGGAGGAGGAGGAGGAGAAAACAATAAAATTGAGAAGGAGGAGGAGGAAAAAGCAATAGAATTGTGGAGGAGGAGGAGGAGAAGGAGGAGCAGGAGGAGGAGTAAAAACAATAGAATTGAGGAGAAGGAGGAGGAGGCGAAAATAATAGAATTATGGACGAGGAGGAGGAGGAGAGTTGATGTGGGGTCGATGTGAGGTCGATGTGAGGTCGATGTGAGGTCGATGTGGGTAGATTTTTTTTTATCCTTACATAAGTCATACTACATTACGTTTTTTAACACAAAATAAAAAGGAGGAAATACTACTAACAAGGAATAAAGTAATAAAAAATAATAAAATAATAAAATAACAGAGCGGTCGAAACACAAAACCATTAGATAAAAATATACAATAATTACTTACAAGACATATTAAATATTAGAAGGCAGAAGTTAAGCATTTCACACAAAAACGTTTCTTTTAAGACGACTCTCAATAAGAAGTTTCTGTTCTAACTTTACCACCAATCCAGTAATATTACAGTCTTTATGGTACAATTTCTGATAATATAGGTAATATTTTGCAAATAGTAAACAATAATGAAGTTTAAGCTCATTATTTCTTGAAGTAATAAGGTCTGTTCCTAATAACTTTTCCTGGGATGTTGGAGAAAAAGAAGAGTTGAATTTTGCATTAAACCAATCAACAACTTTAACATAGAACGTTTGAGTGTAGTGGCATTCAACGAAGGTATGGAGAATAGAGTCTGGCTCTTTACAGTATGGGCAGCTGTTTTCCTTGTTTACACCATAGATGCGCAGCTCTTTCTGAGTAACAGTTAGCCTATGGAGTAACTTCAAATTAAATTCTCGTAATCTGTTTTCACAACAAATTTTTCCAATATTTTTTAATTTGGTTTTCCAATCATTGTTCCCTGATTTAAGATCTTTTTCCCATTTTCGTGGTCCTGTGGCAGTGCAGCAAGTACCATTGATGAAGATTGGGTAGATGTGGGGTGGATGTGGGGTCGATATTGTGGTGGTGGTGGAGAAAACTCCAGTACCCATTCTGTACTCTTCCTGTACCCCTCCTGTACCCCTCCTGTACCCTTCTAGTTGTACCCCTATCATTTGATCTCAACAGTAAACACGGTTATCTAGTTACATTTTTATATACGATCAAGGATTTGTGAGAACAGCCTCGAATAATAAATTTCTTGGATGATAAACGTGGTCTTATAGAAATATGCCAGTTCCCAGTTTATTGGCGTGGAGAAAATTATTGGCCAGTTAAATTAAAACATTCAAACGGTAAAACAAAGTGGATTTACGAACACGATGAACCAAACGTAAAATCGTCTTCAGAGGAAACCTTTAGCAATACGGCCTTATGGTGAATTCGTGCTACGTCCGTAAGTTATTTCATTCTAACATTTGTGTAGTGCACGGATTTCAGTTGTTCTAAATTAAGCAGCTTTTGTTGACATAATGATTTGATGAAACCTTAACGCGTTTTGTTATCATTAAATTTATTTGAACTTAAACGGAGTGAGGGTTTATTGTTTTAGTAACGCATGTAATTGGCTGCTCCGTTTGTTTTTCCGAGGTGCTAATTTTACATGCAAAGTTAGAGTTCAATGTTCGCATAATTAAAAGTTTGAACTTTTAAGCTACCGGTAAAGTTATCAAAACTTCGAGGTGATGGCTGGCAAACTGAAAATCGACTTAGACTCTAGCGATGAAGCGGCTAAAACTGCGGTAAATACGAATAAGATGCGGTTTTTTATACTGCGCTATTTTTCCACAGCTTTGATGGTCTAGTGGTTAAGACACTGCGTTGTGGCCGCAGTAACCCAGGTTCGAGTCCTGGTCAAGGCATGTTGTTCAGCTCTGTGTCTGTAAAAGGATATCTGTGTCAGTTGTGTTTTGTTTTGAAGTGAGTTGGTATAAAGCGGGCAAGTTTGGGCGGTCCATTGTTCCTATTGTTTTGAAAATGGAATCCGTTTAATAGTATTCATTTATTAAACAGGGGAAGGCTGAATAACACAAAAGGACACCTTTCGCTGTTCATTACGTCAAAATACGCATGCATTTGCGCCAATCGTCAGTCAATAAAACGAATATACATTCATTTGCACGAAGCGGCAATCATTTACGCGAAACGTACAGTCATTTGGGAATTTTGCATAATTTTTGGCATTAAATTGCCTTTTTGGTCAAACAATTGCGCCTTTGGGTATCCAATGGAAAAATAAACTTTCATTTGCGTGAACATTTATATCATTGGCGTGAAGCGAAGATTCAAGTGCGACAATCTAAAGTCAGTAGCGTGAATATAACATTTATTTACATTTTTAGCACACTGATTGACAAACAATAGTGTGAATAGACAACCGTTTCAGCGGTTGTAACAAACATTAGTGCACAGTTGTACAGACAATAGAGCCTTTGCGAAATTTAATAAACGAAATGTACTATCAACTAAAAATGATGTAATTTCTTGAAAATTTCTTGTCCGACCTTGTGCCTAGCAATACAAAGAGGGTTATGTAACTTTTCAAAGCATTACGACACACAAAAAGTACATAAAATGGCAGATAGTTTTTTCAGTTTGGTTGATCCAGTACAGTACTGTAGATAGACTCACTGTACCAGCCAGTGCGAGACGAAATGCCGCCCCGACGAAACAGAATCACGCTCGAACACACAGAACGCATTGTTACGGTCTGGTTTTTCATTCTGCGTTCCTTGGTGGAATGAATACTGTGCGGTTTAGCGACTTCCTGGCACAAGCAAGGCTTAACTTGGACCCCGATGAGACAGTCATATTCATATATGACGGCGCTAGAGCACACAATAATCCACGGCAGGGGACCCAGGTGCCAAACCACGTAATATCTCAGACGTTCACAATTCTACCATACAACGTCTTCTAAATGTCTCAATAAAGTACGTTGTAAATATGACTTGGTACATATTACGACGTAACGTTATCTTCACGGTGAATTATGGCGTTCATTACTGCTCAAAACACTTTGACGACTTTCCAGACGTACAGACACATTTTGTAAGTCCAGGAGGTAATATTACAGTGCTTAATATTACGACGTAAATTTTGCGATGTAATCTTAGCGAATTCAATATTACGACGTAATATCTCAGACGTTCACAATTCTATTATACAATGTCTTAATGTCTCAATAAAGTACGTTGTAAATATGACTTGGTACATATTACGACGTAACGTTATCTTCACGGTGAATTGTTACGTTATACGACGTGAAATTATCACGACGTAAAAATTACACCGGAAATTTACGTCGTAATATTACGACGTTAAATTAGTTCCATGTCAAGTTACGATATGATAATTCATAAAGGAAGTGTACGACGTAAAGTTTAAAATTACGACGTAAAGTTTAAAATTACGACGTAAACTTAATACGGCGTTAAATTTGTTTCATGTGATATGAACGTGAGTACGACGTACAATTTTTATGTGATTAAATGTTACGACGTAAAATTACGACGTAAAATTACGACGTAAAATTACGACGTAAACTTAATAAGTTAACGTCAAAGTCTTAATGGGTTAACTTTTAAAATGTTTAATAAGTTAACGTCAAAGTCTTAATGGGTTAACTTTTAGAACGTTTAATAAGATAACTTCAAAGTCTTAATGGGTTAACCTTTTGAATGTTTAATAAGTTTACTTCAAAGTCTTAACGGGTTAACTTTTACAATGCTTTAATATAAGTTCACACGCTAAAGTCAGTCAAAATTAAGAGGGCGCGCGCGAGGGGAACGCGCCAAGGGGAGAGCGCGCCCTCGAAATGAACCGTCGCCTGCAAATCAGGCTAAAGCAAATGGCTTTTGTCTCTGCAAAACAGTTTACCTCCTTGGAAGTCAAGTAAAAAAAACCGATGTGCTGGTTCAATTAATCTACTGTTTATTCACCCTTAAAAATAAATTAATTTGATACTTTATGTCCCAATCTGAACCAGTTTTTCCATTCATCACAGGGGCGGATCCAGGATTTTTCTTAGGACGGGGTGCACCTCTAAGGAATGACGTAACTGAAGGGTGACGCAAACAAATTTTAAAAGCGAACAACGCAGACTAGGTCATCTCAGGGGGGGGGGGGGGAGGGGGGGCTGCGCACCCCCTGCACCCTCCCCCTAGATCCGCCCCTGCATCAGACAAAATCAACTACATGTATTGTAAATCTAAATGAATTAACTCAAACCAAGAGTCCCTCGTTACTGTCACTACGAGGCCTATATACCGTTGTGCTATATCAGTCCTTAAGCGAATCGGCTTATGTAAATATTTGTAACTAATTCAAATCAAGATGTAAACTTGGTTTGATGATAACAGAAACTTGTTAACGATAAATTAACAACTATTAACCGAAGTGGTGGATATTTACCGAGCTGCGACATAAGGTCACTTTTTTATTGGACGTAACAATGTCAAGTATTTATTATGAAACACCATTCAATCTAAGACTTTTCCTTGATTTGTTACATAACTGAAACTCTGAAATGCTGATCTTTTCAAACCAGAATACAGAAAAAAAAATCATAGATGAGGAAAACTCTAACCATATAAGGAATGCAACTCAACAACACTGACTGACTGGCATGCAACAAGCCAATTCAAGCTAGATAATCTTATAATTTTAATGGATCTAAAACACCTATAATAATGAAAATGGCATTCTGAGTCCATTGATGCCTCTCCGTTGCACATACACTGTAATTTTCCAAGGGTTATCAAAAAGTGTAGTTGAAATGTTAGGTTCCAAATACCCCCACTTTTTTTTTGGGTGGGGGGGATTATTTTAACTCCAAATTTAAGAGCAGTTCTCTGTAAGAATCGAGAAAAGTGGGAAATGAAAATTTTTGACCCCCCTTCATATTTTGCATGCAGATAGGTCTGCAGTGGGGATGTTCAAGAATGACCTTTGTTAAGGTCGTTTCTTCTTTGTTACCATGGTAACACTGGATGTTTGTTGGTGCCACTAAACCCAATTTTGACCTCAGAAACTTCCTTAAAAAGTGCAAAATGTAAGACATCGTTTCTCCAGTCCATTAATACTGAACAAATCAAGACTTTCACCAGATGTACAACTTTTATTCTAGTTTATATTTATGCATGTGGCATTTTGTTACATCAACTGCACATGAACTTAACGGTCAAACAACTTGATGGTGTTTCAGCCATTTTAGTTGACGAGTAAAACTAGCAATACCTTTTCTTGAATTTTTCCAAAAGTACGCCGATTCTAGAACTCAAACTACGTGGCTGGTTTAAATAGATACTCTAGTTACTAAATCTATAAAAATCTCTGCGGGGCGGGTTAATTTTGGACTTTGGTTCACTGAGGAAAAACCTTCAAAAAGCATTTGTTGTAAACTTTGGTGAAATTAACATTACGTTCATTCGACAGAAATCCTTTAAGAAAACTCAATCGGTCTTCAGGCTTAAAGAATAGCATGCACTCTATCAATGTCTGGTGAAATCTTCTGTTAATATCCGTTATTTTTTGAACAATCTCAATTCAAATAAAGCTTACTTTACTGTTTTCTGCAGTTCTCAACTTGCGAAGAACGGGTCGGTTCTTCTGCACAGCATACAGTTTCTGCACAAAATTCGGATATCTAAACCATCTCTTGTGATTGAGCATACTGTTTGTCTTCAGTGGAGGTCCATTAACCCATCACAGTGCAAATAACAACAGCTTTTGTAGTACCCGGAAGGTAACCGAAGCAAGCCATCATCGGAAGCTATGTTCGTCCACGAACATTTCTAATCTGGATGTACGGTATATTTCTCCGTCACATGTCATCATTCGCTCCAAAAGGAGATAAAACCGTTTTCTGATTAATAGATTAACGATCAATTACATTTAGCTAAACATTTTACCGTCTTTCTTTCGTCTTTCTTTCGTCTTTCTTTCGTAGTTCAGGCCACCAGTTCAGGCAAAAACATCTCTGGTCAGCGGTATAACTAGAATACAATTTGACTTCATAAAATGCCAACATGCCGTCCGCATCATATTGAGGTGCCAGAAAGTATTGGAATTGGAATGCCAGAACTCTTCTTTTGTTAGATTTTCTTTCTATTTACAGTAGATTACATTTCCCGTACATTTCTTTGCTGATAAAACGAAAACGTGAACAAAAGGTGAACGACTGGATGCTTTCTTCTGATATTATAACTCTTGCTCTCTTCTGTAGCTGACTTTCGTACAATATTTTCGTTTTTGGTAAATGCCTGTTCTGTGACTCGGTGAGCTGCTTCTTTTATCTATTTATTTTTTCTTTTGCTGCAAAGCAAGGAAAGTACGAGCAAGTTTGCCGTCTCCTTAGGAATACTTCAACTGTAAACAACCGAATTTTTGCGTCTAACTTTTCTTGGCATTTTCTTTGTTACCGCTTCGATCGCTCGTCCTTTTTTAGTTGATTTCTCTCTATGCAAAAACTTGCTTTCAAGAAAGAACTTTTGATCTTTCATCTGTTAATGGCCACCTGACCATCAAAACAAATTAGTTGTAGCGCGCTCGCCGCTCAAAGCTGCAGCTGTTGCGTTCCGTTTGTCTTTGTAACTTGCATATTTTTGCCACGAGTAACTTTGCGTCACGAACGTAAGTGCCGTAGTTACAGTGTTTTCAGAAGTGCATAGTATCCAACAAAATAAAATTGTACACACACTTTCTAGGGGAAGGAGAGTATATATTTGAAGTAAACACAAGCAGTTCACCACTCTTTTTACACTCATAAAATTACAATAGGTTCCCACAACTAAATTTCTATGATGCGGATGTCACTCAGATCTCAATGTCGGAAAATGGAAAAACTGGAAGAAGTGTACACTCTAGTCTGTTTCTTCCTAGTTATTTTGCTATACCAAATCGCAACCATCAGAGCGTTTCTCATCATGAATTCGTACTCGGATTGGTACGGTAAAAAAATGTATCGGTACCGATAAGATAAACGGGAGACCCACAAAACAGACGAACTTGATGGGAACTTTTGAACCTCTCAGTAAAAGTAAACTTTGCTCATGCAGTTAAATGATGAATATCGTATTTGTAAGTGGTTTACGCATTTTTTGATTAATGCAAAGCTCAATAAAATACAGTCTGTGGCTATAATTTCGTTTTCTGACGTCATTTGATGATCACTTTTGCGACTGAAAGTTTGCTTCTTCCATTGAAAAATAGCCGTCAAAGGACAAAGAACGCTCGCCAAACGGCAAACTTTTCTTCAAACTGTTTATTATATTTCCTACCATTTTCTTGCCGCTAGTTGCTCTTCAGCTGATTGTCTCCTAATACTTAAGATAGTTTTATGCGTCTCCGTATGTTTTCTCAGCGGACACGTGATTCCGCGAATTTTAATTGCGTCGACTTCTAAGCCAGTTATGCGGCTGAAATACAAGCCATTTCCTTCAGCCGATTTCACTGTGTAGACCCGGCCGGGGTTTTTCAGACATGATTCACCGGCTATGATTCGCTCGTCATGAATCGCTTATCATGATCAGACAGCTGTGAATAAAATTCACCCATAAACTGAGTTCACAGAGTAAAAACTGACTTCCTGAAATAGTCCATCGCATGGATACCGCCAAAAATAAAACTAAAGGCAATACCCATGCCTATTGTTTGGTATTTTATTTTGTTCACGTGTCTACGTATCAGAAAACAAAAGAATGGGAATATGTACCCTTAGGCTGCTCAACGTAAACAGGATGGAATCGACAGTCAGTGACAATGTAATAGGATGAGGACGCCACGTTAAACACTTTACGAAGGAACGTTGTATTTTAGATTCTACCGCTGACCAGCAGGGCTTTGCCTGAACTGGTGGCCTGGACTTCGAGAGACTTATAAAGAACGAAAAAAAAGGGGTAAAATGCCTCGCTTAATGTGATTGACTGTAAAAGATTAATCAGAAAACCGTTTTATCTTCTTTTGGAGCGAATGATGAGAAATATGACGGAGAAATATGCGGTAAATCCAGAGCAGAAGTGTACGTGGACGAACAAAGTTTCCGATGATGGCTTGCTTCGGTTACCTTCCGGGTACTGCAAAAGCTGTTGTTATTTGCACTGTTATGGGTTAATGGACCTCCACTGAAGACAAACAGCACTCTCAGCCACAAGAGATGGTTTAGATATCCGAATTTTGTGCCGAAAATGTATGCTGTGCGGAAAGAACCGACTCGTTCTTCGAAAGTTGAGAACTGCAGAAAACAGTAAAGTAAGCTTTATTTGGATTGAGATTGTTCAAAAAATAACGGCTATTAACAGCCGATTTGACCAGACATTGATAGAGTGCATGCTATTCTTTAAGCGTGAAGACCGATTGAGTTTTCTTAAAGGATTTCTGTCGAATGAACGTAATGTTAATGTCACCAAAGTTTACAACAAATGCTTTTTGAAGGTTTTTCCTCAGTGAACCAAAGTCCAAAATTAACCCGCCCCGCAGAGATTTTTATAGATTTAGTAACTAGAGTATCTATTTAAACTAGCCACGTAGTTTGAGTTCTAGAATCGGCGTACTTTTGGAAAAATTCAAGAAAAGGTATTGCTAGTTTTACTCGTCAACTAAAATGGCTGAAACACCATCAAGTTGTTTGACCGTTAACTTCATGTGCAATTGATGTAACAAAATGCCACATGCATAAATATAAACTAGAATAAAGGTTTTACATCTGGTAAAAGTCTTGATTTGTTCAGTATTAATGGACTGGAGAAACGATGTCTTACATTTTGCACTTTTTAAGGAAGTTTCTGAGGTCAAAATTGGGTTTAGTGGCACCAACAAACATCCAGTGTTACCATGGCAACAAAGAAGAAACGACCTTAACAAAGGTCATTCTTGAACATCCCCCCTAAAGACCTATCTGCATGCAAAATATGAAGGGGGGTCAAAAATTTTCATTTCCCACTTTTCTCGATTCTTACAGAGAACTGCTCTTAACTTCGAATCCGAGGTTAAAATAGAAGTTAATAAATTAACTCCATATGAGTTATGACTCCAATAAAATTAACTCCAGTAGGAAGAAGTTAAATTAAGGTTCACTCAGTTTAGTACAATTTGCGACATGTGTCATGTTTCGCCATTTCGACCACGGCGCATATTTTTTTGTTATAAAATATAAAACGCCACTTGGGATACAAAAAAGATAGTCACTGGAACAGAGCGTGCTCGATACACTAATATAGTATAATCAGGCATTTCCGAGCGTAAACTGAACCCGAGTTCCTATTTTGTAACATCACATCGTGTTAAAAACCATAGACTATTCATATTTACATATAACACCTGAGACTATTCATAATTACATATTAACACCTGAACTATAATGAACTATGAACGCAAATATTAAACAAGAAAGATGTTACCGCGCTTACAAGTGATTGAAAACCGTTGACTGTAATTCTAGAAATAAAATTAAAATACACATTTCTTTACGTTATTCCATAATAAGTTAAAGAGACAACTATTACTCGTTTCTCAAACTGCTATAGATACTAGGTGTTATCATAACACTATGAAAACATGAAAAGGCTTTCAAGTTCTCCGACGGCAATTCTTTACAAAAAGCTACATTAATTTCACTGCCAAAAATAAAAAAAAATTAGGAACTTGAACTGCCCAGTGCAAGTACTTATAACTCGGAGTTTATCTACCCAGTTTGAACAACCAGTGAGTGAAAATTGAAGTCAAGAAGTAAACGTGCAACACGGTGGGCGCGCGAGGCTACAAAAATGCCATGCTTCTCTGAAATAATTTTGTCATTCTTAAAGATCCTACATTTTAGATTTTTTGGCATTTTTGGCGGGAAACTATGGCGTTCATTACTGCTCAAAACACTTTGACGACTTTCTAGACGTACAGACACATTTTGTACGTCCAGGAGGTCAAATTACAGTGCTGAATATTACGACGTAAATTTTACGACGTAATCTTAGCGAATTCAATATTACGACGTAATATCTCAGACGTTCACAATTCTATTATACAACGTCTTCTTAATGTCTCAATAAAGTACGTTGTAAATATGACTTGGTACATATAACGACGTTACGTTATCTTCACGGTGAATTGTTACGTTATACGACGTGAAATTATCACGACGTAAAAATTACACCGGAAATTTACGGCGTAATATTACGACGTTACGACGTTAAATATTACGATGTGATATATTTTAAAGGAAGAGTACGACGTAAAGTTTTATGTGGTTAAATGTTACGTCGTAAAATTACGACGCAAAATTACGACATAAACTTAATACGACGTTAAATTGGTTTCATGTGATAGGAACGTGAGTACGACGTAATTTTTTTATGTGATTAAATGTAACGACGTAAAATTACGACGTAAACTTAATAAGTTAAGGTCAAAGTCTTAATGGTTTAACTTTTACAATGTTTAATAAGTTAACTTCAAAGTCTTGATTGGTTAACCTTTTGAATGTTTAACAAGTTAACGTCAAAGTCTTAATAGGTTAACTCTTAGAATGTTAAATAAGTTAACTTCAAAGTCTTAATAGGTTAACTTTTAGAATTTTTAATAAGTTAAATTCAAAGTCTTGATGGGTTAACTTTTACAATGTTTAATATATAAAGTTAACACGCTAAAGTCAGTCAAAATTAAGAGGACGAGCGCGAGGGGAACGCGCCAAGGGGAGAGCGCGCCCTCGAAATGAACCGTCGCCTGCAAAACAGGCTAAAGCAAATGGTTTTCTCTCTGCAAAACAGTTTACCTCCCTGGAAGTCAAGTCAGAAAACCGATGTGCCGGTTCAATTAATCTACTGTTTATTCACCCTTAAACTGAATAAATTAATTTGATACTAATCAATATTAATCTGAACAAGATTTTCCATTCATCAGACAAAATCAACTACATGTATTGTAAATCTAAGTGAATGAACTCAAACCAAGAGTCCTTCGTTACTGTCACTACGAGACCTGTATACTGTTGTGCTATATCAGTCCTTATGCGAAACGGCTTATGAAAATATTTGTAACTAATTCAAATCAAGATGCAAACTTGGTTGGATGATAACAGAAACATTTTAACGATAAATAAACAACTATTAACCGAAGTGGTGGATATTTACCGAGCTGCGACATAAGGTCACTTTTTTTATTGGACGTAACAATGTCAAGTATTTATTATGAAACACCACTCAATCTAAGACTTTTCCTTGATTTGTTACATAACTGAAACTCTGAAATACCGCTCTTTTCATACCAGATACAATGCTTATGAATAAATAAATATCCTCGAATGGAGTTAATAAGTAAAATACAAAAAAAAAATCATAGATGAGGAAAACTCTAACCATATAAGGAATGCAACTCAACAACACTGACTGACTGGCATGCAACAAGCCAATTCAAGCTAGATAATCTTATACTTGTAATGGACCCAAATCACATATTATAGTGAAAATGGCATTCCAAGTCCATGGATGCACTTTTTTGCACATACACTGTAATTTTCCAAGGGCTATCAACACATGGAGTTGAAATGTTAGGTTCCAAATACCCCCCTCCCCCCCTCGTTTTTTTGGGGGGTGGGGGGGATTATTTTAACTCCAAATTTAACTTCGAATCTGAGGGTAAAATAGAAGTTAATAAATTAACTCCATATGAGTTATGACTCCAATAAAATTAACTCCAGTGGGAAGAAGTTAAATTAAGGTTCACTCAGTTTAGTACAATTTGCGACATGTGTCATGTTTCGCCATTTCGACCACGGCGCATATTTTTTTGTTATAAAATATAAAACGCCACTTGGGATACAAAAAAATAGTCACTGGAACAGAGCGTGCTCGATACACTAATATAGTATAATCAGGCATTTCCGAGCGTAAACTGAACCCGAGTTACTATTTCGTAACACCACATCGTGCTAAAAACCATAGACTATTCATATTTACATATAACACCTGAGACTATTCATATTTACATATTAACACCTGACCTAGAATGAACTATGAACGCAAATATAAAACAAGAAAGATGTTACCGCGCTTACAAGTGATTGAAAACCGTTGACTGTAATTCTAGGAATAAAATTAAAATACACATTTCTTTATGTTATTCCATAATAAGTTAAAGAGACAACTATCACTCGTTTCTCAAACTGCTATAGATACTAGGTGTTATCATAACACTATGAAAACATGAAAAGGCTTTCAAGTTCTCCGACGGCAATTCTTTACAAAAAGCTACATTAATTTCACTGCCAAAAATAAAAAAAAAAAAAAAATTAGGAACTTGAACTGCCCAGTGCAAGTACTTATAACTCGGAGTTTATCTACCCAGCTTGAACAACCAGTGAGTGAAAATTGAAGTCAAGAGGTAAGCGTGCAACACGGTGAGCGCGCGAGGCTACAAAAATGCCATGCTTCACTGAGGTTTGTCATTCTTAAAGATCCTACATTTTAGATTTTCAGATTTTGGCATTTTTGGCGGGAAAATGATGTCACGAACTTTTTTTAGTCTCTTGGGATATATGGTTTCTGAAAGTCCCAATTATAAAATATAAATTTTTTAAGAATGACAAATCCTATATTGTGGTAAAATTTCAGATTAATTGCACTTGAACTTACAAAGTTAATTGAACCATTTGTGCATCATCGCATCGAGTGCCTACCATGTTACTTTATCACGGTAGTGGTGATATAAAAAATGCAGCAAGGCAAGAACTTATTTATAGGCAGGCAGTAAGATTTTGCTTACCTTAATCGTATGAGCCGAACACTTAAGGTTACCGTGTACCTTCGGGGGTGTCTCCAGTATAACTGTTAACAGCTCTAGCGTCTTAAGATTACGCTTAATATACCTAAACCCAGATATCAAGTTAAAGCTTATAGAGTTGGCTATCTAAATATGGAAACCATTTGGTAATAAAATGAATTGTCTAATTTTTTGACGCTTTCTAAATTCGAACGTCCGAATCAGCTTTAAAACGCTATAATTCAAAGCGATTATTGTATTTTGTTAATTTGATTTGTATTCGGTTTCCTGATACGAAGGGCTAAAAAAAAGTGTCGGCGATTTCCCATATTCAATTGCAGTGAAAAATTACAGAGAATATTTTTGAAAAAGAGATAAAAAATTGGACTGATCGCACGGAAATAGCTCTTGACGAAAGAGTTTTCGGAAATAAGAAATTCGCCGAAAGGGTTTTGGTTGATTATATGTTAGCCTAGCTTCTGTCCAAATTTCAGGAAAATCGAACAAATTTCCATTGAGTTGTAGCTCTTTAAAGTGTCCCCTACAAGCGAAAAATGAACTTTGAGTAAACAGCGCTTAGAAAAACATATCCCTTCGTAAACAAACTCCGCCCACAAAAGTTATACCGTCATTTCTCTATCAATTTTCACTGTTTTTTTATAATTTCGTTTGGATGAAAGTTCATTCTGTAAACTTTATTTTGACGCCAAAAAAAAACATTCAATAAATTTTCGATCTAAAGGGACGTGTACACGGTAACATTAAGGGAAAGGTGGGAAATGCTAACAAGGCAGAAACGCTCATTGACAGGTTACATCTACCTACCAATATCTTTTTTCGCTGCAATTTTAATATCAATGGAACCCTCTAGTCCAAAATCTGGTAGCTTATTTGGACAGAAAGGGTCCCATTCGGATTAACATAGCGGCACATGACTTCCTCAAATGGGAGAAAGGCCTCCCATCCGAATGGCGACTGGCTGATCCACCTCAATGAAAACCGTCTTTCACTTGATTGAAAACAAAAATCAAATCCAGTATTCTGATCAGAACTTAATAATTTTCTCCTATCAATCCGAAGTTCCAGCGCTTTAATGGTTAGTTTGTCGATTCGCAAACTTGATCTACCGTCGCGCCGAAATGAATGGCACTCTGTCTGGATAACAGAGTGCCATTCATTTCGGCGCGACGGTACATTTCTTCGGTGATTCTTCTTCGAAAGCGCTCGAAAAACTATCAACAGGCTGCTAGGAAAAAACGACATAATGTCTTGAAAACGACAACTAAAAAGCTACGCGAAAAATTCAGTAGGAAGTCGGATAGATGTAACACTGAGAGTATTTCCCAGGACGGCGAAGAGAAGGCCTTGTTGTTTTTATATCGATCTGCTCGAGCTGTTCGCTCGGAAAGCGAGGGATTTCTCGATTGTGTGGAAGGAAAATGGGCTGAAAATAGTCTAAAACGTTTCTCGAAATCTTAGTAATCAATAGAAATACCTGATTTAATTAAAATTTTAAGCAAATATTTCAGTATTGTGCGGATTTCAGTATTGTTGCAAGATATGTAGTGATCGGCTGCAGTTTTTGTTATTGTTATGAATATGCTAGGATCAGTCAATCTCTCAGCCCGTGATTTAGTGTCAGGTCTGCGGTGTGCAAGACTGGTGAGAAAGTGGATCTTTATCCCGGATGTAGGCGTCTAAGATCAAAGTCTGAAGCTGCCGTGCCTCTATTGGAATCATGACCTTGCAGTTTATGTTTTAGCTCCTTGTTTTATGTATAGTTCTGTTTCTGAGTAGTGTTTCTTGGAGCTTGAAAAACCTCCGTTGTTTAATCATGGCGTTATCGCATCCCGACATGGCTTGTACAGATATGGTGATCTGTATTGAAAATCTCACTGATGCTAGTGAACTCTAACGTTTTTCTTAAGCAAGACTCGAGTTTCGGTTCTTAGGTGAACCTCATCAGTTGCTCCCACAAGTAACTGTCTTGCGGAATAATATGAAATTATTCCGTTGTACATGAAAATTTTGCCGCTTTTGTACTCTTGGGAAGGATCGAATGTTTCGTTTTCTCATTGGCTCGTTAAATTGAACCAATAGCATTGGTGTAGTTTCGATCCGACGTTAAGTTGTGTTTCTTTCTGAGGCTTTATTCTTAATTTCATAGCATGTATCGTATTTTATGACACAAAGAACAGTTCTTTTAGTGTTGTAGAGAGGAGGTCTCGTGTATGTCTCAATTAATTCAAGATGCACTGCATATTTTTTTCTACAACAGGCGTGTAATTCTGGTCTATTCTGGTCTATTCGTGTCTATTCTGGTCTTCCTCCGTGTAATTCTGGGCTATTCACTGAGGAAGGGACAGAAGTCCCGAAACGTCTGAACATTTAGTTTCAAAAGCGCTTTTATAACTTTTTTCAAACATATTCATTTGGTGTAATTCTGGTGTCAAGTTGTGTTTGCTTCATGCATTCTATAATAAGATATAGTCTTGTGCAACGTAGCGGAACGGAGCTCTGTCTAAAAAATCATATCAGTATTATAAAGGTGACAGGCCAAACACGACTCCCGCTAGTCGCAAAAAGTATAAAGAAGCCTTTAGAAATGCTTTTCCCAATAAGGTCTACGAGATATTTGTTCCCTTTAGATCACCAGTATAGAATTGTGACTAGTCACTATTATCTCTGTCTCAGTTTTGCCTGTTCGATATGTATTGTATGACTCTTTGATGATCTTTGGGATAAAAATATCTTAAATGCTGTGTAGCCATTTATGGAATTATTGTTTCTCTATGCCTTCGTTATGCTAGCTCTCTACATGGGGAGAATAAATAAAATCCGAAATAAGCCAAAGGACGCTAATCGTCTTCAACGTGATCGCACTATCTTGATTTTAAACAACTGATAATTTATCACGGCTAAGAACAAACTCGCTGAATAAATTGAATAAAAAACAATTCAGTAGCTAATAAGAAAGATAAATATCACTTTAAAACAATTGCACAGACCGGCGAGGTTTCTCCGGTTTACATGCTTAACATCATATTTTCCAATTAATTGTTTTCTATAAAAAAAATGTTGAAGGCGTAGACTTGCCTGCAATAAACGATCGATTGTATCACTCAATTTACTTCACACGAACATTAAAACGCGAAATTGTCACAGATGTCGTACTGTTTTCGTTGATTATGTTGTGGCTTTTTGGCGAAACAACCGGACACTGCCTAATTAACTTAACTTGCAGAATATCCTACCACTTGACTGCGTTACTGAAAACTGTGGCTACATAAAATAGGCAGAGAATTATGTATTCAATAATAGAAGACGTCTTCAGACTGCTTTAAAAGAAGCCAGAGCCTCGGTTTTAGGAACAAAGCGACGCAGAACGTCGCACATTTGAAAAAAAAAAACGCAAACAATTGCGTCACTGAAAACCGGGAACATATCTTAATAAGGAACTAAGTGTAAAATAGCGGTATGTACACATTTCTAAGAAATTATGTTGTAAGTCATTTGTCTAGCAACAATATACAAAAAGTTAGCTTTTAATAATAAGTTGTGTAATGCAATTCTGTAAAAGTTTATGCACCGGTTTATGCATACGTGTTCGCTGTAACGTGAAAAAAAAAAACACATCCAATATTTATTGTACTTTGATACTTGACGAACACGCTCGCTTAATCTGAACTGCGACCTAATCTTCAAAACCCCTTACAAATAAAAAATACAAATAAATGACGACTTATTTACGTATCATGCAAAACACCACAACAATGGAAGAAACGACTCCGTAGAACGTTCGAAATAAAGGCAAAGAACATGGATCTGTACGTGGATGTAAACACTTCACTAAAACATAGAAACATTTGTTAAATTTCTTCGCGGTATTGCTCAAAAATTGACGAAACCGCTCCGTTAACTTAAAAGCCTAGCAAGGTTGGTGAAATTGAACGTTTCCAAAAAAGCTTCCATCGATTCGCGAGAGTATCTTTGTTCTATTCACCACAGGGAAAACCCGATTTGATGTCAAACAGTTTTTTTCGCAAAGTTTAAAATCTGATTTAGGAAAGATTGGTTTTCTTTTTGTCGTACTGTATTTGAATTATAAGGAAGAAGCTGGGCTAGAAAGCATGGACTGATCGCGTTTTCAGTTGCCTCATAAGTTCATTCAAGACCGCGAAAAACCATGCAACGGTCAATATTCAGTGATGGATGTTAGTCTACTGTCTCAAATGAATCTCATCACCTCAGAAGTTGGCTTACGGCCTGTAAGCTTATACATGGCAAAAAATTGGGTGACATTTGCCTCTAATTTTTTTAACTCGTTCCCAGACCCCCAATTCACTGTGAAAACGCCATTTTTTTTTAGGGAAAATCAAAATTTCGCCCATTTATGAATTACTTTTCAAAAATCCACACTCGGCTTCCAGTAATTGGTTATTATTCTATCTAGAAACGTTAAAATATTTTAATAACTTTTAAAAGAAGGACTGTCATTTTTACCTTGAAGTGAGCAATTTCGTATAAAGGCTTTTATGGAGTTCGACCGCGCGGTCATCGCTTTAAGTGTTCTACCTAATTTTAACAGGCGCAATGTCAACATCCACACTCGGTTTTGAAAAGATTGGAATCCAGTAAACATTTCGGTGGGAAATTTGCTTTGGTTCGAGCGAAAAAACCTCCGTCATTTTGCACTTTTCAGCCAGAAAGATTTCCGTTTAACCCCAAACGTTAGTTATGCATACCGTTCTTAAAACTGAAACAAAAGCCAAAACAATAGAAATCCAAAAGCAAAACAATAGCGCAAACATACATAATTATGAGCAATTGTTCATTTTGGTAACGCGCACGCCCGGAGCAAACGTCTCGTCTGAGAGATCAATATTTTGGAATGAGGGAGCGGAGACCCCTATGTACAAAACAATTATTTAGAAAAATTCCGCAGTACGTCTATAACAAAGTTACAGTTAATGTTAATTTACTGCTGTCTCAAATTAATCTCATCACCTCAGAAACTTGGGCGTGCCGCCTGTAAGCTAAATGACGGAGAGGAGACCCCTATGTTTAAAACACTAATTTATTCAAATTTTCTTAGTCTATAAGAAAAAGTTACAGTTAATGTTGATTTACTGCTGTCTCAAATGGATCTCGTCACCTCAGAAGTTTGGGCGTGCCGCCTGTAAGCTTATATGAAGGAGCGGAGACCCCTATGTTCAAAACACTAATTTATACAAATTTCCATAGTACGTCTATAAACAAAGTTACAGTTAATGTGTTAAGTAATGATCCGAATAAGAAGGATAGCGCTGAACGGCAATGCACGATGGAATGTCAACTTTTTTCATTGTTACAACTAGTGATCTCATTGGCCTAGACTCAAAAACCGCTAAAAAGTTAAGGTTCAAGGTGCATTTTGTCTAATTTTTTAAGGTTTCGAGTAATTTGAGATCCAATCGCACAACATGCAATTTTTAAAAGATATTGTATTTGGAGAACTTGATCAAAGAAGCAAAATTATTAGCTATTAGATATTGTCTTCTGCTATTCTGATTGGTTAAGCACGAACATTTCCTAAAATTTATTTGACGCAAATGGATTTTCTTTGTTTTTATAATGAAATATAATTATTAACCATCAGCTCCTCCTCTAGTCTTGAAATGAAAGATATTCTATGTGGGAAAGAGCCAATGCCGCAGAACAATGAAGTTTGCTATCGTTCTTATGTGGAGCATTACTTAATTAAGTGCTGTCTTAAATTCATCTCATCACCTCAGAAACTTGGGCGTGACGCCTGTAAGCTACATGAGGGAGAGGAGACCCCTATGTTCAAAACACTAATTTATTCAAATTTCCTTAGTCTATAAGAAAAAGTTACAGTTAATGTTAATTTACTGCTGTCTCAAATGGATCTCTTCACCTCAGAAGCTTGGGCGTGCCGCCTGTAAGCTTACGTGAAGGAGCGAAGACCCCTATGTTCAAAACACTAATTTATAAAAACGTTCCCTAGTCTTTAAACAAAGTTACAGTTAATGTTAATTTACTGCTGTCTCAAATAGATCTCGTCACCTCAGAAGCTTGGGCGTGCCGCCTGTAACCTTACATAAGGGAGAGAAGACCCCGTTGTTCAAAACACTAATTAATTCAAATTTCACTAGTCTTTAAGAAAAAGTTACAGTTAATGTTAATTTACTGCTGTCTCGAATAAATCTCATCACCTCAGAAACTTGGGCGTGCCGCCTGTAAGCTTATATGACGGAGAGGAGACCTCTATGTTTAAAACACTAATTTATTCAAATTTCCCTAGTCTATAAGAAAAAGTTACAGTTAATGTTAATTTACTGCTGTCTCAAATGGATCTTATCACCTCAAAAGCTTGGACGCGCCGCCTGTAAGCTAACATAATGGAGTACAGACCTTAACCCTATTCGGCCTGGTCTTTTTTTGAGTTTCTGAGCCTGGGGAGGGGCACATTGTGCCCCCCCCCCCTTCGTAACTTCAAGAATATTAAGGCTATGATAATGAAACCTAGAAGGTACATAGTACGTCCAAAACTGTCTCCTTTGCAGTCCGCATAATGGAACGATGACGTCATATGACGTAGTTATTAGGTAATTAGTTAGGCGGCCGCCATCTTGGATCCGCCATCTTAGATTTCTGAATTTTTTCAAAACCTCTTAAAAACCGTCCAAATTCACCCAAAATTAATCAAAACCAATAAATAAACGCTAAATGACGTAAAAATATAAAAGTTATACCAATAAACATTGTTTTTCTTCATTCAAAGGTATAAATATGCAATTTTCAAAAACATGGCTGTCAAAATCTTGTTGCCATGGAAACATCAAGTCACGTGATCAAAAAATTGTCATATGAAATTGTTGCCAGATAAATTTTAGGAAAAGTCACAAAGTTTGATGGTTTTTGCATACATATTAAGGAAGTTATGAATGTTGAAAGTTAGCGCGGGCACTTTGTGCCCCCCCCCCCTCCCCAGGCCGAATAGGGTTAAAGACTAATTTATGAAAATTTCCCTCCTCTATAAACTTAATTACAATTATAGTTAGTCTACCGCCACGAATGGATTCTAATATCCTGATCACGCCATGAGCTCAAGCATGCCGACTGAAAGCTAAATGAGCTAAATGTGTAAAGCTAAATATCCATAAATGATCTATTGCACAGCCATAGTGAATGATTTGATCAGATTTTTTCGAATTAAAAGCAACTGTGTAAGGCGTAAAATAAGTCAATCCAGGAATCAAAATAGAGCAGAATAGTACTATATTATTCCTGCCGTCATTGTTGTTGGATTAAGATATGGAGAGTGACACTCCGGCTACGTCACTCCCTTTCCTACGTTTTGCTACCAGAAAGGACCTGAAAACACTAAAGAATATACCCCCTTTCCAAACCTTAACCCACCCCCCCAAAAAACCGCCCCAAAACACTCCCCCGAAAAAGGACCAAAACAACACACGCAATGTGGGGAACAATATATTTTACACGTCTTTATACAAAAACCCGATTTTACAGTAACAAAAAACGATACGTCTTTAAGGAAAACTTAGTAAGATACTTAAGTGCAACCCGGGAAGGCGGGGGAGAAACCTTCCAAACTATTCCACTGCGACACCTGTTCCGTGACAGAGGGACTCAAAGAAGCTAACTTCGCTGCTGGGCCGGCGGGATTAAGTACTTCCCGTAATCTTATGTAGTGCAATGCTTGTCTGCTAGACTTCCAACCTATGTGATCCATAATTTGGTGTAACGCTACATCGGCCACTGCCAAAGAAACGGCAGCACCCCCCCCCCCCCCCTGAAGCTATGGAGCGTGAAGTGCTGGTTACGCCACTCCTTGCCCAAAGCTTGGCCATATTCTTTAAGGCGAGATTGCGCGGCGGAAGAATTGAAGATCCTTGGAGCAACCTTACCCTCTTTCGTTAAACAACGGAAAAGGAGCCCATTGGAAAGGTTTACCCTGAGAATAGAAGCTATCCTGAAATACATCTCCAAACCGAAAACTGGACAGATCAGGCGGTTGGAGCCCCGCTTAAACGCGAAAACATTCGAGTCCCCATTAATATTGCGGAGCGTTTTTGTCCAAACGTGGTTAAATAGAAAACCAGAATTGTCGGGTAAGCGCAAAATTTCCGCAGTTTTAACGCCCGCGAGGTCCGAAGCCCTATCCCCGGAAAAGAATAACGCTTTAAAGAAAGCCTGATCCCGAGCTACAATGAAAGCCTGTTGGGAATCTATAGTTGGCGATGACAACTTTGCATGCAAAAAACTCGAAAGCGACGTTAAATGATGTAATAAAAAAGGCCTCGCCTGCGAGGGAGTCACCCTAGCCTGCAACTGCTCTGACCTAACGCTAGTCAAATACTGCTTAACCTCTACACTGCTTGCAGAGTTTCCTATACCCAAGATGGGGTCCCAATCCGAAACTCTATTATGTTGTATAAAAATAGATCGTAACTTTCCAATGAGGGAATCTATAGTGCCGAACGCGAGACGCGTTGCACACAAGCAGTCCGACGGGCCTTTCTGACCCAAAAAGGTACATTGAACATCATGTATCTTTGTTCTTCCTCCCTGATCTTTCCAAACAAGGAACTTGACGATCTCCGCAGGGCGACATGAGGGGATGTCCTTGGGAGGGTTCAGCTCATGCAAAAAGCCTGCTAATTCTGCTTCCAAGGCCGATTTCTGTTTGGCGTAGGACGTATTCAACCGAGCCTCTGCGAGGTCAGATAATCTCTTTACAATTGCCTTCTCCTCTACAACATACTTCAACAGTTTAGAAAAAGGAGTGAAATGAGGCAAAGGCTTTCCAATAAAATCTCGCTGGACATTGGAGTCGAGGGCCATCATATCAAGGGAATGACCGCTCTTTCCCCCAAAAGCCGCCTGGATTTGTAACCAGGCTTGAGGGGTTAACATCGAATCTGTCTTGGAAAGGCACCTTGACGGCCTATCGGCCTCATTCTCTTGCGAACGGACGTGGCTTAGAACCAGCTGCAAGTTTTTTTTGGGGGGAAAGTACCTTGAACAACTCTTTAGTTGCATCGGAGAGTTCTTGAGACCGACTACCTTCCCTTTCCCAAGTGTGAATCAAAACCTGACTGTCTGTAAAAAGATCCACTCTTCAATCCTGCATCTGAGCGGGTGCGGCCTGGAGAAGCCTGGCGACAGCCAGCGTTTCTTTGGTGGAAATGTGAAGGGGAAGCTCGTTTCCGCCCCAATAATCCCTTAAGTACAAATCCCCATCAGACAAATGGATGTGACCACCCCAACCGGAACCGGACGCGTCACTCGACATAGACACACGCGTGTGCTTCTCGCTCCTCCACGGCACGTGACCTGTCCAAGAATCTAGAAAATTCCAGTGGGCTATCTCCTCCTTTAAAGCGTTAGAGAATGGTACTTCTCTACTCCCATGGGCTGCAGCTAATGCGGCGGACATATTCCTGATATAGAGCTTGGCCGCTGGGACTGCTAGCGAAAAATAAATGCACTTGCCCTGGAACCTCTGCAACGTTTTAATTTCCAATGTTTTTGTCTTACGTAGAATGGCCTCCCGGAGTTGGGCGAACTTAGCCACTTTTGGAGGAGGAATTTTGAAAGCTTACAAATCCGAATCTACTATGTATCCCAAAAACCCTAGAGAGGTGACAGGCGTCAAGATGCATTTGGACAAACCCAAAACGTAACCGAGACCAACCAAAGTGTAACAAACAAGGTAAACCGCGGCTTGAGCGGCGAGCTGACCGAAAGTCCGCGAACGCTGGGTTACAGGGACAGACCAAGGGCCAGAAGATGTGAGAAGCTCCCCCGTTAACCGATCATCGATGTAAATGGAACAAGGACTACCCAGGTCTCTAAAGAAACTCGTTGCGGTCTCTGCGAACGACTGATATACAAAGGGTGATTCCTTCCACCCAAAAGGTAGAGTTCGAGAAACCAACCACCAGCCTGCCCATTCAAAACCAAAATATTGCTGAAAATCCACAGAGCTACACAACACTTCTCCGAAAAGGGCTCAAAGCCAATCAAAGACTCGAACAAGCTCTCTATAAACTGACCTAAAGTCCACCGAGCTACACAAAACTCCTCTGACAAAAGGGCCCGAAGCCAAACAGAGACTCGAACAAGCTCTCTATAAACGGACCTAAAGTCCACCGAGCTACACAAAAACTCCTCTAAAAAAGGGCCCGAAGCCAAACAGAGACTCGAACAAGCTCTCTATAAACGGACCTAAATTCCACAGAGCTACACAAAACTTCTCTGAAAAGGGCCCGAAGTCAATCAGAGAATCGAACAAGCTATCTATAAACGGACCTAAAGTGCACAGAGCTACACAAAACTTCGCTGAGACGGGCCCGAAGCCACTCAGAGACTCGAACAAGCCCTCTATAACCGGACCTAAAATCCACAAAAGCTACACAAAACTTCTCTGCAAAGGGCCCGAAGCCCAATCAGAGACACGACACGCTCTCTATAAAAACGGAGCTAACGTCGACAAAGCTACGCAAAAAACGCCTCTGAAAAAGGCCCGAAGCCAAACCGAGACTCGACATGTTGTCCAAACACCGGACCTGAAATCTACATATTAAACCTGAACTGAAGTGCCCGGAATCGCTCAAAAACTTGACCAGAAATTCTATAAACGCGCCGAAGAATCCCACCGAGTGAGAACCTAAAAGCTAAAAACGGGGAGCTGTAAAGTGAAACAACAGCGAAAACACGCTTATTCTAAAGCCTTAAACGAATACTGAGAAAATTCGGTCCCCAAAGAACTAAACCCAGGTGCGCGAGACAGAAACAAAGCATAAATATAATTTTGGAGTCCACGGGTCGGACTGAACCTTATAGAATAAATAACGAGTCGACCAAGAAAAACATTAAAACAGCAATACAAGCGAGGGCTTGGCGGATAAGATTAGCTTTAGACGCGCAGGGCGACGGACTAAATGCAAGAAATGTGCCCGTGAAATTACAAAATACACGACATAAACACTGACAGAAAACAACTGAAGAACACAAACAAACCTCGACAGCGCCTTGCTGAGCCGGAGCCGGAGCCAGATTCGGTGCATCAATTTCTTGGACGACGTGAGCAACAGCGCCTGGAGCAACCACAGCGATATCTTGGTCCGCCATGTTCTGTGTTCGGAGTCAACGTAACTGAAACAAGCGAAACTTTCCACCGAGTGGTTTTCCGGCAAAAGACGAGAGAAATGGGAAAGGAGCGGTTAATATATGCCCGCTACACCAATGAGAAAGCGCCGAGGGGATTCCATATCCATCTGCACGAGACTCCTGACTTGCATGCATAATAAAGTATATTCAAATGACTTTGAACAGTAATCTGCATAAATGGCGTGAACATTTTGGCGGGAATTCCCAGATTTTTGGCGGGCTTTCATTTGACTCTAAGGATCTGTCGTGTTTTTCATAATTTCAAATGATTCTTACAAAAATCGAATACTAAGAACTTGCAGGATTCACGGACTTTGAAGCATCATTACAATGACGTTTGTGCGAATTTTTAAAACAACTTACACGTATTTCAACGTAATGTTTATCTGTCGTCCGCCCGCATGGCAGAATTAATTTTGCCTGATATAAAATTCCCTGCGGCAGAGTTTTCGACTTAAATCTAATTAAATTGTAGGCCATCACAAAATAATAAAGCATCATTTACATACCTTCCCTTGAAGCCTCATTTTTATTTCTTAGTCGGTCACTTACCACTGCGGTCCGTCGTTTTCCTCGTTTGCATCGCCAACCATTACGCATTGCATTTCTTTGCGAAACCGTAGTAAAGACACTTTCACCGGATGGATCGACGCACAAATGACCAATAAAAGCAAATCAAGTCAATTGGAGCCCAAGAATGGCGAGAAAACGCGGTAAACATCGACAAATCCATTGCTAAACAGCACTAAAGATACACAGCAAAATATTATTTCCCATGGTTGCGAAATTTATGTCTAGTCTGCCGCAAACAGATCAAATTTATTTTTGCTGAATATTAACTACAATACCTATTAAAAGCGTTTTAAGTCTGTTATTGTCCACAGGAAACGGGTGTTTGCCGCACGAACGTTCATTCAAGACAAACCAAGCCGTTTGTTTGTCCAGCAGAGGCGAATACACGCGAAATATCATGACGATTGATCTTTCGATCGGCAAGCCATAAGCATCGTCGACACTTGCTTGCAGTAGTAAAATGAGTTGACTCGCGTTTCCAGTATAATTCATATCTGCCGTGCAAAGCTATTATTACCAAAAATAGTCTGATCCAATTTATATTCGTTGGATCTGTTTTTTCCTTGAACGCCGTAAACGACAACACTGACAGATGGTCTGACAGAACTGGATTATTGTTGACACGAGAGGTGCGCAAAGGAATGTGTGAATTCAATTACGACCTGATACCCACACGCCATTCGAGTCCGTGGAGTCTTCATTTCCATAGCGATTTTGGACGCCTAGCGCGTGCACTAAAATCGGGTCTGCGGCCTGTAGTGATAATTTGCAGTGAAAGGATTAAGACTAGAGGGGTGAAAAACCCTTCCTAGCCTTCAAATATAAGGTCGAACGGCATACCCTCAGCAACACTTCCCTGCTTCCTCCCTTCCACGCTCGATCCTTCACCCCGCTGAAGACGCCTCCCACCCACGGTTTTATATCCAGGTTAAGCTCATCTCTCCCCCCCCCCCCCAACCCCACATCCGTGCCGAATGTATGAACCTCAACCATGTTTTCGAAGATGGGTAGCCATCTCAAATAAGCGCTCTTCCGGCACCCGCCACCACATCCCAGTTTGAATTACATGTAATATGATATTTTAGCTTTTCTTGATTTTCCCGGTGACATGGATGGGTTTTTAAATTACAAAGTAAAATTGTGTTGAAGTGTTTGCTACCTTAAATCGAGATCAGCAACTTTTTTTATATCAGTACCACTTTTTGACGAACGATTTTTGCGGAAGTTATGCAAACAGGAAATGGGGATGTTTATTTCCGACCTGCGATCCAGCATGCAGTTCAAGGGAACTGATAGCAAAATATCTGATATTTCGCATTCGATGTTTATATTTATACGCCGCAATATGAATAACAAAATGACCGTTGGCAACGATTTTTTTCATTCAATCGCACATTTATCGCAATTCTTTGTCTAAACAGACCATTATAGCCATTACAGATGCCATTTTATATAACGTTCACTCGATATCAGGGGATATCAATTCATTAACTGATAATTTTCGAGCGATTGAGCCGGTGTTTGTCTAAATTCTGAAACGAAAAATAGCTATACCGCACCAGGATCTATCAAACTTTTCCCTGCTCTGTTACATTTGCCCCATTTTTTATTTATGAAATCAATTGATATATAAACAACCTACGTTTAGGCAAAAGGGCTAGTTCTAAATCGAAATGGCAAGGGACGATATCGGCTGGTGAATTTCTGGCAATTTTAGGAACATTCAAAATGCGGAAAGTATACCTTCGGACTTTTTAGTCGTTCGCGGCTCAAACTGTGCCCTTTTCGGATTAATTTAAATAAATGCAACAAGGAAGGATAGTTCTTTGCATCAGTATCAGCAATGATCAATATAATTCGCTAACAGGCTAAGAGTGGAAGTCTCAAGAACACCTTCGATCTACCAATTTGGCAGCCCGCCGAGGCGACCCCAAAACGGCCTTGTTAAGTGGCAGTCCCGCTCGATTTCGCGACCAAAAATAGTTTCCCTTTATTTTTTGCTGGTGAAAAGGCTTTGGTACAAATGTATGAAGTACACAATTCTTTTTTACAAATTCTTTATTTTCGCCCTGCTGCAGGCAAAAAACGAATTCAGGCCGTCTCGGCCTTTTCGACGGTGATCGGAAGACTAAAATTGATGGTTTTTGAGAGGCGCGCTACGTAGAAACAAATGCAGTTGAAGAAATTTTGTTTAGGTCATGTTTCTAAGCTAAACTTGAGTAGTTCACAGGCAAAGTGCAAAATATTTCAATAAAATGTTAAGCAAGCTGAGGCAACTTAAAGACAACCCACTCTGAAGCCAAAATTCAGAAACTGAAAATAAGGCAAGAACGAGGGAAAATTTCTCAAACGTTGCGGCCTAAAATTGGTTTTAAAACCACGTCACAGTAAAGTTCTTACCTTATTGTATCGAGATATAAGCTCAAACGTGTGGGTATCTCCCGGGATCGCAAGCGAGAAGAGATTATAATCAGCCATTGACAGTGTGTTTACATAATTATCGGTCGTGCCAAAGGTCATTTGCATTACCCTTCGGCTCTTCCAAAATGTTTCTTTTGAGGCTTGAATTCGATTGTAGTCCTCCAAGATAAATGTCGACAGCTTCTTTAATACTTCTGCGTCAGAATTAGATGGAGAACAGATGTAAAAGTTTCAATATAAAGTTGAACAGGAGGCTACACTTAGCCTATACTCATGCGCATGAGGCTCTAAGTCGCGTTGATTGAAGTTACCAATTTTCCTGTGTTACTAAATCGCATGCAACCGGTGTAAAATGGGTTTTCTCCTCCCCCCACCCCCGGACGGATGCAATATTTTTTTACCCCTCTCCCGCCCGGATTTGCCGGCCAGGCCGACCCACCCTCGCACCTTGATTTTTAACCCAGATACCAGGAGATCCGGGATTTTTTTAAAGTTTTCAAATCTTTTGTCAAACATTTTGTAAATAAACGTTGCGTGACGCGTTCACTAAAATCTCTCCGTGATTTTAAGACCAAATCGAAATGAAATGTTTCCATAACTTAAAGCTGGTTATTTAAAAAAAATGCTTTGATTTTGCCATCTATAATAAGTTTTTCCAGGCTTCACAGTTTCTTTAGAGTGTTGTCGAAAATACATAGTTTTTTGATTTATGCAAATTTCATGAGAAACGGTAATTTGATATAGCAAACTGTTTTTATATGACCACTGAATCCAAAATATATTTTCTATAAAAGGTCGAAACTTTTTTAATGAAACTCATATTTCCTTGAATGAAAAAGTCTTTCCTTTGATTAAAAGAGTCAAACACCTTTTGTTAAAAGGTTAACAAAACACTTTTTGTTAATCTTGGGCCCACAGTAATTGGCGGCAGCTGTTGTGGTCACCCTGCCATAACCCAGTAGTTGTTTTCTTTGTTTCTATCATTTTGTTTATTAGTTTATTTGAAGGCGAAGTCTAATAAAATAAAAAAAAATAGAATTTAGTGATTTTCTGCTTCTGAAAGTCTTGGCGATTTATTGTATCCTAATTACTGCGCGGAACCGGCTAGCGTCTGCGAAAATATAATGAACATCACAAAATAATTCAATTCAGCAACCTATTTTTATTATGCTTTCTAAAATTGCCGACTTTTCCTGTGTAATAGAATGCCAATCTTATCCGAAAAATGATTCGAATAATGCTTTCGCTAATCAAAAACGCAGTTCTGAATGGTCAAAGGTACAGAAATGAAATGCTGGCGGCGTTTGAATCATGAGTTCGGATAGCTCATGGTCTGCAAACAAACACTTCGATTCACAGCTCGATTTCTCACTAAAACCTTTTTCCAAACCACAAAAACACCTAAAATAATCTTTGAAAACAATACTTGGCCACATTTGGTGAAACCTGTGCTTGGTTAAGCTGTAAAAAAAAACGAGAAAGCTCCATTTACCTTTCCCACGGATCCAAAGCGCGCACGTACAAAAAGAACTGCCTTGACAATCGATTCGAGTTGTCCAATCCGAAGCTATCAGAACTGTCTCATCGTACAGCAATCGATTGAACTCGGCACAACTTCGCGCTTCGGAAAGTCGAACCGACTTACACAGGTGGCATAGTGGTTACTAGTAACCTAGTAACCACAAAAAGCAATAAAGTCAGTAAAAATCGACATTAATATGACACGCATTCCATAGTCCATAATCCACAGAAGTCCAGTCCCGAATTCCAAGTTTTTTATTAAATCTGATGGGCTGAAGTAACGGCGCTGTTCTGCCGTGTGTTTCTATTGTTCTTTCCGTTAAAAAAAGTCTTGAAATTACTCACCACAGGCAGCGAGGACTGCTCCGATACAGACATTGTATAGAATCGGCAGTAAAAAGGGGAATACATTGACAATATGCTTATCAGTGCGAGAGATCGATGTTTGGCATTTTTGCCTCGGAAGAACTCTGATTAAAAATAGCTCTTAGTTTTTCAGAATCGCGATAAATTCGGCCTCACATTGTGTGCTGTGTAAAAAAAACAACGTTCACCTCGATGGGAGAAATACAGGACTGACCTATACACCAATAAGACCAAATGACGGAAAATGGTTGTCATGCGCATGCGTATCAAACATTTATATTTCAATGTACCATAGGAAAAAAAGTAATTTATATTTTAATATTTTAAACAAGATAAGAAGACGTCCGACATGGAGAAGAGTTACTCCTTTCATTTAGTCATCGTACCTGCAAACCACGTTACTATTGAATGTTTTACAAATGAAGGCCGTACCACAATAAAGCCGGTCATTCTTGTGAAAATAATATATACCTGAGGTGAACATTACCAATGCGAGTAGGCTTGTAGGAGACGCTGACGTGACACTTCAGTAACGATGTTTTGCCGGAAGTGAGAGTAGCTGGAAGTCACTAAACCGGAAGTGTAAAGAGCAAAGCTATGAACCGGAAATACACAATTTAAAATATGCGTGAATAAATTTGCATGCAAAATCGTGACACAAAAAATAATAATAACAAGAGGCTACACTTAGCCTATACTCATGCGCATGAGACTCTAAGACGCGTTGATTGAAGTTACCAATTTTTCTGTACTCGCTTTTAATATTTAATTTATTGATTCCCGATCAAATCCACACTCGTCTATTACTTTCCAAGCCGTGAATTATTTCTGTTACATTTGAGAAGACTGTTTAAAAAAATAGGCAGTCGAGGATTGCATGTGGCCCACATGCTGTAAAAAGAAAATTGATAATCAATATAAAGACTTAGTTTTCCTGTGTTACTAAATCGCATGCAACCGGTGTAAAATGGGTTATTTCAGACCCCCCCCCCCCCCCCGACGGATGCAATATTTTTTTACCCCTCCACCGCCCTGATTTCCCGGCCAGGCCGATCCACCCTCGCACCTTGATTTTTAACCCAGATACCACCTCTTGCCCGGATTGCCGTTAACTTTTTGTAGGCCCTAAATAAACAGGAAATCCAATTCAGGAGTTCCGGGATTTTTTAAAGTTTTCAAATGTTTGGTGATAATTGCTATGAATTGGTCAAACATTTCGTAAATAAACGTTGCGTGACGCATTCACTAAAATCTCTCCTCGATTTTAAGACCAAATCTAAATGAAATGTTCCCATAACTTAAAGCTGGTTCTTTAAAAAAATGCTTTGATTTTGCCATCTATAATAAGTTTTTTTCAGGCTTCACAGTTTCTTTAAAGTGTTGTCGCAAATACACACAGTTTTCATTTATGCAAATTCACGAGAAACGGTAATTTGATAGCAAGCTGTTTTGAAATGACCACGGCTGAATCCAAAATATATTTTCTATAAAAGGTCGAAACTTTTGAATGAAACTCATATTTCCTTGAATGAAAATGTCTTTCCTTTGATTAAGAGCAGTTCTCTGTAAGAATCGAGAAAAGTGGGAAATGAAAATTTTTGACCCCCCTTCATATTTTGCATGCAGATAGGTTTTCAGGGGGGATGTTCAAAAATGACCTTTGTTAAGGTCGTTTCTTCTTTGTTGCCATGGTAACACTGGATGTTTGTTGGTGCCACTAAACTTTATTTTGACCTCAGAAACTCCCTTAAAAAGTACAAAATGTAAGACATCGTTTCTCAAGTCCATTAATACTGAACAAATCAAGACTTTTACCAGATGTAAAACCTTTATTCTAGTTTACATTTATGCATGTGGCATTTTGTTACATCAACTGCACATGAACTTAACGGTCAAACAACTTGATGGTGTTTCAGCCATTTTAGTTGACGAGTAAAACTAGCAATACCTTTTCTTGAATTTTTCCAAAAGTACGCCGATTCTAGAACTCAAACTACGTGGCTAGTTTAAATAGATACTGTAGTTACTAAATCTATAAAAATCTCTGCGGGGCGGGTTAATTTTGGACTTTGGTTCACTGGGGAAAAACCTTCAAAAAATCATTTGTTGTAAACTTTGGTGAAATTAACATCACGTTCATTCGACAAAAATCCTTTAAGAAAACTCAATCGGTCTTCAGGCTTAAAGAATAGCATGCACTCTATCAATGTCTGGTCAAATTGGCTGTTAATAGCCGTTATTTTTTGAACAATCTCAATCCAAATAAAGCTTACTTTACTGTTTTCTGCAGTTCTCAACTTGCGAAGAACGAGTCGGTTCTTTCTGCACAGCATACAGTTTCTGTACAAAATTCGGATATCTAAACCATCTCTTGTGGCTGAGCATGCTGTTTGTCTTCAGTGGAGTTCCATTAACCCATTACAGTGCAAATAACAACAGCTTTTGTAGTACCCGGAAGGTCACCGAAGCAAGCCATCATCGGAAGCTTCGTTCCTCCGCGAACATTTCTAACCTGGATTTACGGTATATTTCTCCGTCACATGTTATCATTCGCTCCAAAAGGAGATAAAACGGTTTTCTGATTAATAGTTTAACGATTAATTACATTTAGCTAAACATTTTACCGTCTTTCTTTCGCCTTTCTTTCGTAGTTCAGGCCACCAGGTCAGGCAAAAACATCTCTGGTCAGCGGTATAAGTAGAATACGATTTGACTTCATAAAATGCCAACATGGCGTCCGCATCATATTGAGGTGCCAGAAAGTATTGGAATTGGAATGCCAGACCTATTTTTTGGTTAGATTTTCTTTCTTTTTACAGTAGATTACATTTCCCGTACATTTCTTTGCTGATAAAACGAAAACGTCAACAAAAGGTGAACGACTGGGTGCTTTCTTCTGATATTATAACGCTTGCCAGGAGCCCAAATCGTTCGCGGGAAAGGCTTATCTAAAAATAAACCTACTTGTAAAAACGTCGTTGAACGAAATTGTGCATCGCTTCGATCGCTCGTCCTCTTTTAGTTGATTTCTCTCTATGCAAAAACTTGCTTTCAAGAAAGAACTTTTGATTTTCGCTGAATCTACTTTCATCTGTTAATGGCCACCCGACCATCAAAACAAATTAGTTTTAGCGCGCTCGCCGCTATGAGTAACTTTGCGTTCACTAACGTAAGTGCCGTAGTTACAGTGTTTCTGAAGTGCATAGTATCCAGCAAAGTAAATTTGTACACACTTTCTAGGGGAAGGAGAGTATATATTTGAAGTATTACATTAGGAGATAAGAACCGTAAATCCTCTGTTAAACGCCTCCCCCCCCCCCCAAAAAAAAAAAAAAAAAAAAAAAAAAAAACTTAATAGACCAAGAGGGAGAGAGATTGGGAGGGGGGGGGGGGGGGTATTGTAGTGAAACACAAGTAGTTCACCACTCTTTTTATACTCATACAATTACAATAGGTTCCCACAACTTAATTTCTATGATGCGGATGTCACTCAGATCTCAATGTCGGAAAATGGAAAAACTGGAAGAAGAGTACACTCTAGTCTGTTAATTTGTTCCTAGTTTTTTTTGCTATACCAAATCGCAACCATTAGAGCGTTTCTCATCATGAATTCGTACTCGGATTGGTACGGTAAAAAAGTGCATCGGTACCGATAAGATAAACGGGAGACTTACAAAACAGACGAACTTGATGGGAACTTTTGAACCTCTGAAAGAGTAAACTTTGCTCATGCAGTTAAATGAGGAATATCGTATTTGTAGGTGGTTTTCGCATTTTCTGCTTAATGCAATGCTCAACAGAATACAGCCTGCAGCTATAATTTCGTTTTCTGACATCATTTGATGATCACTTCTGCGACTGAAATTTTGCTTCCATTGAAAAAAGGACAAAGAACGCTTGCTTAACGGCAAACTTTTCTTCAAACTGTTCATTATATTTCCCACCATTTTCTTGCCGGTAGTTGCTCCTGAGCTGATTGTCTCCTAATACTTAAGATAGTTTTATGCGTCTCCGTATGTTTTTTCAGCAGACCGTGATTCCTCGAATTTTAATTGCGTCGACTTCTAAGATATGCGGCTGAAATACTAGCCATTCCCTTCAGCCGATTTCACTGTGTAGATCCGGCCGGGGTTTTTCAGACATGATTCACCGGCTATGATTCGCTCGTCATGAATCGCTCATCATGATCAGACAGCTGTGAATAAAATTCATCCATAAACGAAGTTCACAGAGTAAATACTGACTTCCTAAAAAAAGATACCGCCAAAAATACAACTAAAGGCAATACCCATGCCTATTGTTTGGTATTTTATTTTGTTCACATGTCTACGTATCAGAAAACAAAAGAATGGGAATATGTTCCCTTAGGCTGCTCAACGTAAACAGAATAGAATCGACAGTCAGTGACAATGTAATAGGATGAGGACGCCACGTTAAACACTTTACGAAGGAACGTTGTATTTTAGATTCTACCGCTGACCAGCAGGGCTTTGCCTGAACAGGTGGCCTGGACTTCGAAAGACGTATAAAGAACGGAGAAAAAAAGGGGTAAAATGCCTCGCTTAATGTGGTTAACTGTAAAAGATTAATCAGAAAACCGTTTTATCTTCTTTTGGAGCGAATGATGACATGTGACGGAGAAATATGCGGTAAATCCAGAGTAGAATTGTACGTGGACGAACAAAGTTTCCGATGATGGCTTGCTTCGGTGACCTTCCGGGTACTACAAAAGCTGTTGTTATTTGCACTGTGATGGGTTAATGGACCTCCACTGAAGACAAACAGCATGCTCAGCCACAAGAGATGGTTTAGATATCCGAATTTTGTGCCGAAAATGTATGCTGTGCGGAAAGAACCGACCCGTTCTTCGCAAGTTGAGAACTGCAGAAAACAGTAAAGTAAGCTTTATTTGGATTGAGATTGTTCAAAAAATAACGGCTATTAACAGCCAATTTGACCAGACATTGATAGAGTGCATGCTATTCTTTAAGCCTGAAGACCGATTGAGTTTTCTTAAAGGATTTCTGTCGAATGAACGTGATGTTAATTTCACCAAAGTTTACAACAAATGATTTTTGAAGGTTTTTCCTCAGTGAACCAAAGTCCAAAATTAACCCGCCCCGCAGAGATTTTTATAGGTTTAGTAACTACAGTATCTATTTAAACTAGCCACGTAGTTTGAGTTCTAAAATCGGCGTACTTTTGGAAAAATTCAAGAAAAGGTATTGCTAGTTTCACTCGTCAACTAAAATGGCTGAAACACCTTCAAGTTGTTTGACCGTTAAGTTCATGTGCAGTTGATGTAACAAAATGCCACATGCATAAATGTAAACTAGAATAAAGGTTTTACATCTGGTGAAAGTCTTAATTTGTTCAGTATTAATGGACTTGAGAAACGATGTCTTACATTTTATACTTTTTAAGGAAGTTTCTGAGGTCAAAATTGGGTTTAGTGGCACCAACAAACATCCAGTGTTACCATGGCAACAAAGAAGAAACGACCTTAACAAAGGTCATTTTTGAACATCCCCCCTGAATACCTATCTGCATGCAAAATATGAAGGGGGGTCAAAAATTTTCATTTCCCACTTTTCTCGATTCTTACAGAGAACTGCTCTTAAGAGAGTCAAACACCTTTCAGAATTCAGTGATTTTCTGCTTCTGGAAGTCTTGGCGATTTATTGTATCCTGATTTAATACTGCGTGGAACCGGCTAGCGTCTGCGAAAATATAATAAACATCACAAAATAATTCAATTCAGCAACCTATCTTTATTATGCTTTCTAAAATTTCCGACTTTTCCAGTATAATAGAATGCCAATCTTATCCGGAAAAATGATTCGCATAATGCTTTCGCTAATCAAAAAAGCAGTTATGAATGGTCAAAGGTACAGAAATGAAATGCTGGCGGCGTTTGAATCATGAATTCGGATAGCTCATGGTCTGCAAACAAACACTTCGATTCACAGCTCGATTTTTCACTAAAACCTTTTTCCAAACCACGAAAATACCTAAAATAATCTTTGAAAACAATACTTGGACACATTTGGTGAAACCTGTGCTTGGTAAAGCAGTAAAAAGAACGAGAAAGCTCCATTTACCTTTCCCATGGATCCAAAGCGCGCACGTACAAACAGAACTGCCTTGACAACCGAGTCGTCCAGAACTGTCTCATCGTACAGCAATCGATTGAACTCGGCACAACTTCGCGCTTCGGAAAGTCGGCCTTACTTACACAGGTGACAACATAGTTGTTACTAGTAACCTAGTAACCACAGAAAGCAATAAAGTCAGTAAAAATCGACATTAATATGACACGCATTCCATAGTCCATAATCCACAGAAGTCCAGTCCCGAAGTCCAAGTTTTTTTATTAAATCTGAGGGGCTGAAGTAACGACGCTGTTTTGCTGTGTGTTTCTATTGTTCTTTCTTTAAAAAAAGTCTTGAAATTACTAACGACAGGCAGCGAGGACTGCTCCGACACAGGCATTGTAAAGAGTCGGCAGTAAAAAGGGGAATAAATTGACAATATGCTTACCAGCGCGAGAGATCGATGTTTGTCATTTTTGCCTCGGAAGAACTCTGATTAAAAATAGCTCTTAGTTTTTCAGAATCGCGACAAATTCGGCCTCAAGTTGTATGCTGTGTATAAAAGCAACGTTCACCTCGACGGGAGAAATGCAGGACTGACATACACCAAAAAGACCAAATGAAGGAAAATGTTTGTAATGCGCATGCGTAAGAAACAATGGTCTTATATTTCAACGTATCATAAGAAAAGAAGCAATTTATATTTTAATATTTTAAAGAAGATAAAAAAGGCGTCCGACATGGAGAAGAGTTACTCCTTTCATTCAGTCATCGCACCTGCAAACCACGTTACTATTGAATGTTTTATAAATGAAGGCCGTACCACAATGAAGCCAGTCTTTACTGTGAATTTAATATATACGTGACGTTAACATTACTAATGTGTGTAGGCCCGAGAAATCTTCATTAAAATCAGTACTTGATCCAAATTCTCTGCTCCAGTAACGAGTATTAAAGGTTTTCAACGTCCCTAGAATAAAAAGAAAGTCGAAGTTTATTCTTATCCACGATTTTATACTGCTGTTATTCACCCGTGGCGGAAACTTATCTTGACCGTGGCGTGCAAATAATGTAGATATATTAAAATGGAAAAAAAAAATTAACGACAACCAGAAATTTCACTGCGATACATAAAATACCCACCGGTGAGAGGTTGAAATATATGAATACCTTGAGTTTCAGATTCGTTTTTAAGGGCTACTTGCCAAGCGACAGCAGAAAGTTTTTTAGCTTGAAAATGTGTAGATCCGTTACAAGGTCTCGAGCACTTGGGAATCCGGGCACTTGGCTCGTCACTTGTCACACAATGTTACTCAAGGTCGCGTGGCAAAGGTAGTTGGCCGCGCGAATGGGCGATGTAACGGAGCTACACATTTTTTCAAGTTAAAAAAACTTTCTGCGGTCGCTTGGCGAGAAGCCCTTTAAAAACGAATCTGAAACTCAAGTTATTCATATATCTGACAACCTCTCACCGGTGAGTATTTCATGTATCGCAGCGAAATTTCTGGTTGTCGTTATTTTTTTTTATCTGCAGTATTTGCATGCCATGGTCAAGTTAAGTTTCTGCCACGGGTGAGTTTCAACAGTATAAAATCGTGGATAAGAACAAACTTTGACTTTCTTTTTATTTTAGGGACGTTGAAAACCTTTAATACTCGTTACTGGAGCAGAGAATTTGGATCAAGTAATGATTTTGATGAAGATTTCTCCGAAGCATGCAAAAAGGCCTCGTTGTTTGCTTTGTCGAGTGTCGCCGCCATGAAGATTATTAAACCTTTTGAAACTTTTACATCTGTCCTCGATCTAATTGATTGGGCTGGCTTGTCGCCAAGCCTGCCCAATATATAAAATGGACGCTGTTTCGTAGTCACTTATTGACAAGCCGGGGGTCCGCCATAAGAAAATGACGGGGTGTCCTTTTAGAATTTCGTTTATAGATGGGCATGGTTGAAAAGAAAAAGAGCAACTAATTGTAAATTTTATGTGGAAGTCTCCCCCCCCCGGATTTTGGAGATTTGAGAGTAGAGAAGGTAATACGTGGTGTAGGAGAAGTAAATTCGGATGTGCGTAGGCTAATAAATTGATTAAATGGTTGTTTGTGTAATGGGTATTCGTTTATAGCGGTGTGGGAGGAAAGCGTGAAGAGTGAATTGTCTTGTGAGCGTTTAAAGAGGTTTTAAAAGACACTGACCTATTTCTAGTAGCTGGTATTAATAGATTAAAAAGGGTGAAACCCGTACGAAAAATTATAGCCTGAATGACATAGCGAGAATCCGGCCTGAAGTGATTTTTACGGCCCGCATTGAACGAGACAAAGTACGCCTAAAACGAGCCATTCTTTTCGGTCTTGTCTCGGCGATAATCTAGCCTGCATAACAGGCGTTATTGGGGGCGCTCAAGCGGGTTTTGGGGCGCGAGCGCGTAGCGCGAGACACGAGCGCGAAGCGCGAGAACAAAGAGGTCTCGATTCTGCAGAGAAGAGAGTTTTTACACTAGATAAAGCAGCCTAAATTAGTGGAAAACTTTCCGAAGAGTGAGAAGAGAGAATTTGAGGTGAGCAATTACATTGTACATGGAACATTAATGAAACGTGATTTTCTTCTATCGTTCATTGTTCTTTCAGCTTTTCTTTCATTGTTCAGTGATAAGATTTGCTGCTAAAAGCATAATATAATCAGTTTTGAATGACATAGGCTGGAAAACTTCAATTTTAATTAAATGAGAAATAGAATTATGTCAACAATCACTTTGACCGAGGTCATGTCAAGGATGCTTATATTAGTATTTGTTTTACACAGGAAAAAATGAAGTGGTATTTATTGAGATAAATTGTAATGCATTTGTTAAAGATGTTATGGCTTACATGTTATAAGCTTATTAGTATTTTGTGAAAGAAGGGTAAGTGACTCAGACAAAGTTTGCTGTCAGCTCAAAGGCTTTGTATGAGCGTGACCCGGGGGGGGGGGGGCGATTCCCTTATATGACCCATACGGGGACGTGCCGCTGGACAGGGTATGGTTTTTGGCATTTTTGTCCTGAACAGGGTATATAATTTAACGCGAGTCTGTCCTAAACAGGGTATGGTTCCAGTTAACGTAGCGCTTGTGGTGACTTCCCTTGTCGTGATTAATAGCATATTCATGCGAAGGTGAAAGCGTTTTCGTTTCAGATCCGTCTACTATTTTTTTAAAGCTCGGATTAATAACCACGCACGAGTCGTGTCCTAGACAGGTTCCTAAAATAGAGGGTGTTGTTCTACACAGGGTAGGTATTTTCGTTTCTTTTTTGTCCTAAACAGGGTCAGGGTATCAGACCCTCATCGAGATGTGTTTTGGATATGAAAAAAATCGGTGAACGTGATTTGAACGTTTTTGTGGGCTTCAAATACAATAAATACAAAGCAATGTTACATTAGGAAGTGAAAAACTGATTCAAGAAATGTAAATTTGACTTAAAATTCATAAAATTATGCGACGAGGCTGCACGGTGAAATCCGATCATCGGCCTTCCAATCTATTAGCCCTTCAGCGATAAGAAAACATTTCATGACTTGTGCCCAGAGGCAAAGATAAAAGTTTTTTTTGTATTCTTATATGACTAAGATGTTTGCATCGCTAGCTTGAAAAGAGATGCGTAAATAGGTTCCAAATGATCTGTATTATCCCAAATTAACTGCCGTGTACCCGAATTTTAACTTTATACTAATTAGCAGTAGGTAAACCCCCCCCGGGGGGGGGGTTCTCCCATATATAAGCTATACGGGTATGTGCCGCTGGATGGGGTCGAATTTTTGACCTTCTAGGTCTGAGATGGGGTCTTAGTTTTGCCCAATAAGTCTGAGATGGGGTATACTGCTCCGTTCAATTTTCGAATTAAGTGTTTTGTCATTTTTTTCCGGTACATTTTTCATCTGGAACGTACCTGTAGAGGTCGATTCAATGAGCGTGTATGGGTTTGACGCCTAATTCTGTCAATGTTGGTTTTGAAACGTGATGTTTAATTCTCAGGTTATTACGAGAAGTTACTACATCATAGATATTATCAAATACTTGTCAACTTCAAACAAGGTTTTACTCCTTGTTAGCCCACTGTGGTTGATCAGCCCCTGGCTGCTATGTCCGTTAGGGAAATGCTAATAATCGCTAGGTTTTACGCACGTCCGTTTTTTGCGTTAGAAATATTATCAGCGGCGGTTCTATTCAGTAGATCAGTTCTAGTGTAGACTTTACTGCGTCAACAACTACTCGGCATTGGGCCACGTTTTTTCTCTCTACACTGGTATTCATCTGCTTATCGAGGCAAGTTTGATGCGCGTGCAAACCAAAGTGAGTACCACATCTATTCCTTGTTTTAGTTGTTAGTTTTTATCTCGTTAATGCGCGTGCGCATTAAGCGAGATTTCGGAGTCAGTCACGAAAAAAGGGACAAAAGTCGTTAACAAAATTTTGTGGACTTTTGTCCGGGGGGATTTGTTCCTTCTTCTTAATAGAAGTTATATTAGGGCATTGAAGATATGGTTGGTTAAACCGGTTAGGATTTCAAGAAGGGCGTCACATACTGCACCTAAAATTTTTGGGGAGCACCCCCGGACCTATTGTTAATTTCCCTAGGGTATTGGGATGTCAGAACTTGTCATGAACTTGTCATATCTCGCATTACGTTACCGCAAAGGCATTAAGTTCTTCTTAAGTTTCGATATCTCACGTTACCTATCAGCTTCAATCATTTGTCGTAAAGCCAAAAATAGGTCAAATGCGTTTTTTGAGAATTTCACGGTGTATTTTTACGAATGGCGACGTTTTAAGAAAGTTAAATGGGACGGGAAAGTTTGTGTTTTAATATGAGCGATATGGCAGAGCAAAATTTGCGTTTGTTCTAGTACGCCGGTGGCGGCTTAGAATTTTAAACATGAACGCTTATCAGCATAAGTGGAAAAGCGTTATTTCCTGAATTATTCTAGAGCTCTCACGCAAGTATGAACGTCCCAGTATGGGAATCCCGAAACGTCGAGTTGGATATCGAGTTCGAGTTCGAGTTCGAGTTCGAGTTGGACTTCGAGTTGGACTTCGAGTAAAAAAAAAATAAAATAGAAATATGAAAAACTATAATCGATAAAAATCGACAGTCGAACCTCTCCTTACGGACACCTCTCTAATACGGACAGTTTCCTGTGTCCCGACAAAATTCTCACATATTTTCTTTAAAAAAGACCTCTATAATACGGACCCTCTCTAATACGGACAACGGACACTAAATTCGGTCCCAGAGAGCAAATTAATATAAACTTAACCTCTTTATCACGGACACTCCGGTGATCAGATGATGATAGTTTGAGTAAGTAATACAATTTCCTGTTTGCGGTTACAAACATGTATCGCAAGACGCTTATCACGGTTTTTCCAAAATTTTATATGGGCCTGATAGCAATAATCCATCGACACTGCTGGGAAAAGCGTCTCAAAATTAGTAAAATGGCCGAGTTTAAAAGCGATATCTTTTAAAATAATGGAGATATAGCTCCGCAAAGTCGGCAAATTTCACAGACGTTTGTATCGCGCGGCCAAATATCTTGCCTACCGGTAGGCAAGAAATTTGGCCGCGCGGATCTGGATCAGTAAAATCCTGTACAAGATAAACTAGTAGTTTCCATTGGAAAGTGAAGTGCTGCGAGAAAAGCTTATTGCAGAAGAAGACTTGTTTGGAGATATCTCGTTAATTGCATGTACTTTAGATAGTGAACAGATGAGCGACTTGATCTTTTTTGCCATTGGATTAACTTGGCTAATATATATGCCGTTCGAACGGCAAAACCGCACGGCTACTGAACGGATGAACGCGAAGTATGAATAAAGCCGTTTCTGATGGCTCAAAACGGGAAAGTTTGCAGAGATTAGCGGCCTTTCATTCTCTCTCAATGTTATGTGCGACTCTGATGAAGATAACGAATGGAAAGCAGAACTATCGACTATGGTCTAAGTAGAATTTCGAGGCGACTGGAGGCGTTGGAGCGATTTTACCGCCGATTTCCTTCGGTGGATCCGATGGGCTCGATGAGCGGAATGCTGTCTCTTTCAGAGGGAGGACTGAAACAGTTGAACTAAAAATCGCTGGAATCGCGAATCGACCGCAAAACCACTCACTGAGACACAAGTAAACACACAAAGAAGTTCAGATGAACCAGTTTTATTCAAATATCGTTCCTAATTTTACGCTCAAACTCGAAGTGAATTTTCCCAATACAAATCCTTATAATTTCGCTATTACGCCATTTACCACGACGTTTATCACTTGAGCTTAGGCTACCTGTGCTGCCAGATGGTACGTTGTGACAAAAGGCAGTATCCTCTCGTGACCTTTTTTCTTTTGTGTAAGTGCCGATTGTCTAGAGGCAAAGACACCTTGATGTTTTCTGGGTAACCCCGTGATTTGAGGCGTTGTTTGAATCTTAAAGCGCTCTCTTCAAATGTTTTCTTATTTATGAAGAGTTAGTTCTAAGCAATCTTATTGCTTTCGCCTTTAATGAATCCATATTTTACGCCTGGTGGGTGGCGTGAGACGATGTGTGTGTACTGAAAGGTCTCGGTCGGCTTGTAGTGAGTGTTGATATCCAAGATGGAATCTTTTGTGAATCTTTTCCCATTATTAAAACACTGTGGTGACAATCTAGTTAAATGCTGTTTTTTTTTTTAATTTTTCTCGATTTTTTTTTCCTACTAACTCGAAATCCAACTCGAAGTCCAACTCGAAGTCCAACTCGAAGTCCAACTCGAACTCGAACTCGAACTCGAAGTCCAACTCGAGGTATCATTACTACTGAACCTACCTGCCATGATCTATCAAGAAACGAAACATAATTATTATCAATTCGCTGTTCTGACTCAAATGAGTTCGAATTTTATATTTAAGTTCCGATGAATTTCATTGCATTCTCAAATGCTTGTTCATTTGGCTCGGATGGTTTTATGCCGGTGGATTTTCAAGATCAGTTGCTTAGATGCGCCACACTGTGAAAGAAATTTCCGGGAAAGTTTAAAATTTTACAAGATTTTGGTCTATTCTCTTGCCAAATAATGCCATTTCAATGTAATCGATTTTTGTTACAGTTAGCGTAAACTTCGAGTTCTACGAAGGGTTCGAGTTTGATCAATTTTTGCATAACCGGAATTCAACTGGATAAAAATGTACGACGATGAGTCGTGCACTTGTAATAAGCTGAGCGTGCAAGGCCTAGCCGTGTGGTTTTAACGCAATGAGAAGTTCGTAGACAATATAATAATTAAGGCCTTTAAAAATCAGTTGAAATCATTAATTCAAATGGATGGACTCAATACCTATTTAGTTTACTCTTAATTCAAAAGATAAATAGTATTGAAACATTTATGAAGAGGAATTTAACCGTTGCAACCCCTTAAAACTGTACTTATCTATATCCTTGGTGCACTGTATTAAATTTTTCTTAATAGGTTTTTAGAAGACTTACCTTCTACTTGCAGCTGAAAAAGCTAGGCTTAAACGTAACAGTCGCTAGACTGTCAAAAATGCCAACGAAGGTTTTAGCGAGCTCCACGCAGCTATAAAGCGTAGCGAATACAAGCTAAAATTACAGCCTTTACTGAGACACTTACGATACGACCAAAAACAGATCGCTGCATTCACCCCTCTCATAAAATAGAAGTCTGTATACAGGTGAACATTTCAAGTTCGTTTACCAACAGGTTGCAACTGAACTGACTGAAAATTCTAAAAACTGACAGGAATCTTCTGCGACACCTCCTTTCAACAACCTTGACGGGCTTTTTTAATTTCGTTCCTATTACAAATTAAGTTATCGTCTCTTTCGTAGAAAAATACGTAAACATTGGGAACATCAAACTTTAAGAGGGTATAAAGGAAAAGTAACACACATCTGAACAGCGCCACCATTTTGGACGGCAATCTATCTGTTCCGATGTTAATCGCGTAACTCTTTCCTCCTTTCCGGTTCTAGATTTCTGTTCGTGAAATGACCAGATTTTTTCCGGATATATAATTGATACTATCCATTAGATTATTACAATGGAACTCAATTCATTCTATAGGTGTCAGAACATTCACTGAAGCGTGATGCTTGAAGTTGTTTCTCGCGGTGAATTTGCCTGTAAAGAGCTGTAAACCCGGCGCAGCTTTTTCTCGACAGCTACAGTGAGCTTACTTTACCATTTTGTAAACAAGGCCAAACGCACGACAAATTAATCTAGCACTGCTAAATGAGGGTGCTAATGGGGGTACCCAATTGTCAGTTAACTACTATTTTTTCGGCCAATTGTCAGTTAACAAAAGGCTACACTGGTAGCCTATACTCATGCGCTCGTATAAGAAAGTTTTATGTTTTTCTTTTTTAACTGGGTCACGCTGTCGGAAATCGGTTCATTTCAATATTTTCATTCATTGATCTTATCAAGTGATTTAGCTTGACAAGTAGGAAATTACGTATATCAGTAAGGCTTTTAAATTTGCAAAGTTAAGATAAGGTTACTTTAAAGGCCATGAGAATGACCAGAGTGAATGCGTTTTCGGGATTGGACTTAGAACAGCCGCTTTACGAAAATTATTCGACATTAGATTCTCATACAAAAACCATAATTTCTCACCTGTCAAGATAGCTTCCAAAACCGTAATAAGGATCGTCAGTATTAAAGATGTCTGTTTGATACAGGATCGTACACAGAGAGTATGGGAAGGAAAAAAATCGAAACTCACTGATGCTTGTGTCCAATAAAATACGGTGTGTCCACTTACTTTGGAGTCTGCTTAATACAGGTTTTAGTGTAATCAGTAATCTTACTCATTTAATCTAACACTGAAAAGGGCTCGTGTGGTCAATCCCTGGGTCAACCCGCGTTCGCGTGCTAGGATAAAACGACGAAACAAAATACACACCATACCACCATCACTTGTCGCACTTCCCATTAGAAAAGGTAGCTCCATTTCCAACTGAGCCTTTGTAACAGCTTTCCCGTCGATCTTCTCTAATCGGAACAACTATAAATCAAACTCACCGAGTCCAAACTTTCCGCTTATTGTTTGATTATATGTCCATTGAATTGTGCTTTGTCATGTCAAACGGTATGCGACTTATGTGTCATTCGAATGCCGATCCTTTGTCATCATCTCGATAAAAACTCAGAATAACTTTGACCACGCCACTCGACGCCATCACGAAGATCAAGGTCAACGCTCTACGACCCTGGTACCTTTCGCATATAATATCGGTTAATATGTCACCTGGTCACGCAGCGAGGCAGGTAAAAGTCACAAAATAGCTTTGTTGTTAGGAAAAAACTATGTTGCTTTTATTAACAACAACAATCGTTAATTTAGTATAATTAATAGAATGTCACTTAACTGTTACCGTATTTTCTCGATTAACCGCCGGGCCCCGAATAAACGCCGGGTATAATTGAGGAAGTTGTAAGTAAGCTCCTCAAACGTTTGTTTGTGGTATAATAAACTTAAGATTTAAGGGCAAGGTACAAGGCTGCCAAGAAAAACGAATAATAACCCTTTCTTTAAAAATGGCGGGCGAGAAAAAACTGCTGATACAAAGAAACGCCGGGTCCACAAGGCCAAGTTTGAAATAAACGCCGGGGGCATTTAATAGAGAAAATACGGTAACTTTTCATTTATCAGTTAACTACTATATTTTTGGGCAATTGTCAGTTAACTGCTAACCCCATCAGCACCCTCCTAAATGCACTGGTATTCTGAATTTCACTTTTGCCGGAACGCAATTGGCATGAAAACAAAACGAAAAAAACTCGCGAGATAATAACGCCTTTTGTCACAACATTTCACCCACGACTGAAAAATTTGTTTAAAAACAAATACTGATGAAAAATGGAGTTTCGTTCAAAACCAACCATTCCTGAAAACTATTTACAAAACGCCGCCTAACACATCATACAAGACGTAAATCACTTAACGACACGACTCATAACAGCCAAACTTTGAAAGCTAATATAAATGCATCGCAACCGCAAAACCACATAGCGGAGTCGGTGCAGGCCTGTCATGAACCTCATTTCGATCTAAGGGAAACTAAAAAAGTGACCGCCAGGAGTGGTGCCCTATTTATCCGCTCCAGACCCAATATTTTCTATATAAGTGCGTCCATAGCAGACGTGACCGAAAAATGACCACGTGAGCACCATTTTCCCGCCATTTTTCACGTCAAAATATATAAAACAGCAGACTTGATACTTTAGCTAACTACAAAACTTTCCGTTTCATTATGCAAGAGTAGGAACAGCAAAATACCATAAATTTTGACTTTCGTTCTATTTTCGAATACTGCTGGAGAGTTGAAAAAGAAATGGCTGATGGCGCGATGTCTGGTAAACATAGCTCAAATTGTCCTGGCATGGGAAAAGGCAGCTCTAGAGAAATGACATGTTGTTACGGCCTCCTTCCATTAGATTCGGCAAATGTGAAGTTCAATGTTTGAATCGGGCCTTACTTTAAAGAATATTAAAGATTCAGTCACCATTTGTTGTGTCAATAGGCCATTTCCGAGTTACGTTATGCCTCGTTGTCAAAGCGAGGCTAGGTGCACAACCTTTCATATGGAAATGAGTTTGTATTCAAATGCAAATAAAACTCATTTCCATATGAAAGGTTGTGCACCTAGCCTCGCTTTGACAACGAGGCATAACGTAACTCGGAAATGGCCTATTGATATTTTGATAATTAATATTAATGTCTCATCTGATCAGATATAAAGTCATTGCACGTGACGTATTATCGATGTGGGCTTTTAATTGTTTTAAAATTGCGGCAATCTATTGTATTTGATTTAGAAAGTCTTTTCCATTGTCAAATATCCCAACAGAAAATAGACAATGAAAAACTGAAAATGCACTGTGTAAATTGAACCAACAACACATTTTCATCGTCAATTAGCTAGCAAGGCGGGAAAAGTCTTTCACTTTCACTTCACTAACGTCAAAATTATTTACATTCACACTCGTGATTCTTTGTTACTCATAACTTTTCTTGACTTGCACCAACACGAATTTTTAAACCAAGTTCTCTCAATCTTCTCTATCCTGCCAAGAACCATATCCAGTTGACTACTGCGCCTCGCATTTTCTACATAATGTCTGATTCTACAACGCCATCTTTACCATATTTATTTTATATTTATTTTAGATTCTTCTTTTTAACCTCATGTTTCAACGCGTTAACGAGATGGCTTTAAGAGCCCTTTGATTACTATTGTTATTCGTTTCAATCAGTTAGTTTCCTTATCAGAAATAAGTGTATCGCATCCTAGTTAGTTTTCGCGTGCTCGGAACGCTGTTATGTTATTCTCGCTAGGATAGGCGTTATGTTCAACATTTACCCTTGGTCTAAGACTTTTCAAGTGTTGATTATTACATTGGCCATCCTTTTAGCTTTCGATGTAATTTCAAATTATGGATTAGTATGATTCCACGTCAATTTACGTTATCGCGAATTATTGCTTGTAATATCATTGTTGTTTCTATCTTAATATCCTATATATAAATTAGTTAAGTTAGGTTCTATTTTCATTGTTGTATTTCAGTTCGAACCGACATTTTGTCGACAATTGACGACATTTCCCGACTTTTGAGATTTCGAGTATCCATTATTGTCAGCTCTATCGCCACGTGAACTGTCAACTCAATTGAACTCTATGGAAGATTAAACTTTGTTTACACTCTAGTCAGAAATTCTTGTCGAGTTCGTTTTTACGCTACGCACCGTTCTACCCCAGTGTTGTTCATTTGGATTTTTGGTTCATTGTACTCTGTCCTTGTTAGCTACATTTAGTTCGAATTTGCTGCACTGTGAAGGAATTCGAAGAATTCGCTGACTAATTCACACTGTCAATCACTTCAACGTCACCTCACAACTGCGTTAAGTTTCGTGACCTGTCATCTTCTACCCACGATAATCGGATTATCTAAGGATTAACTTTATCGTAATGGTTTCCGGAAAAGAGCAATCAATCGACTATTTAAAAGCCGCCCGCAATTACGCCGAAACAAACGTGACAGGAAAAGTCAACAAACTAAACGAATTAATGGCCGTACGCGAATCCACCGACGCCGTTCAAAGGGTCCAGTTTGAGTTAAGGGAAGTTTTAAAGGAATTTCAAACTGCTCACGAAGCCTATCACAGCCAAATCAAAACCGAAAGAGAACGAGATGAGTCTTCGCAATATTACAACTCGCTCTTAGAACTAGCTTCGGAACTTGAGAAGGAAATCAGTTCATGGCTTATACAAACAAACGCTCAAAAGTTGTTGACAGGTCGAAGTCAACACGTACTTCCCGAAGACTCTATAAGTAACGTCGGAAGGGGCGACGCTTTGCGCACGCGATCAGCGGATAGCTCATCAATTGGAAGTTCAGCCAGCTCTAAAGCGAGATCCGCCGCGAAAAAGGCCGCGCTAGAGGCAAAGGCGGCGAATTTACAAAAACTACACGAGCTTCAAGTTGAGGAACTTAGACTCCAACAAAGGATGGCAGAAGTCCAACTTCAAGCCGACATAGCCGTTGCTGAGGCCGAGAGGCAAGTTTACGAACTGGCCGAAGCTGAAGAAGCACTCGAAGGTCATCATCAGGATGAAATCAATTATCAGTACAAGTCCACATCTATTCCGTTAGACGACAATCTTATCGGCAATGTCAACTCTGTTTCAGTGGTACCTTCTCTTCCCGTAACCACACCACAATACGAGCAGCCGCGTCCGCTGCCGAAGAAAGCACCACTGCCAGCCAAACCGCCACTAAACCCTGCTGCACCTGAATGGCGCCATATGACGACACCAACTCAACAAAGTTTCCCTGCAAACAAACGGACCGCTAGCCTCCTAGACGCATCATTTGAACGAATGGTAGAATCACAAGAACGTCAGGGATACGCTCTTCAACTGCTTATTCAGCAGCAGCAGCAACAAGGCGTCATGGCTCTCACGCTTCCACAGCCGAGCATGCAAGTGTTTAGTGGAGACCCGATAGATCGATTACTGTGACTTTGTGCGCTCCTTCGAGCATCTCGTAGAACGGAAGACCCTTAGTCCCAGTGCCCGCCTGTACTATCTGGTGCAGTACACCTCTGGCCCTGCCCAGGAGCTAATGAAGAGCTGTCTCTCAATGCGAGAACAAGAAGGCTACGTCGAAGCTCGACGACTACTAAAGGAAAGGTACGGCCAAAGCTACAAGGTCGCTGCTGCGCATGTACAGAGGCTTATTGAGGGACCATCAATCAAAGCTGAAGACGGGCCTGCACTCCAGAAATTCTCCATACAACTCACAAGTTGCGTAAATACGTTAAGGGAAATCGGTTGCCTTAACAAGCTGGATAACCCGGATAACCTCAAGAAAATAAAATAATTGACAGGCTTCCGTACCCGTTCAGGCTAAAGTGGAGAGACACCGTCGACCGTATCATAGAGAAGGAGGGAAGAGAAGCCACGGTGAAGGACATTACGGACTTCGTGACCGCTAAAGCACGGGCAACCACTCACCCTGTTTTCGGAAAAGTCGCTAATGAAAGGGTCATTAAGCCGACAAGAACCCAAGGTCGCAGAGGAAACGGCTTCTCCACTCAAGGAAAATTACCGCCAACCCTTAACGAAGGTCCGAAGTGTTCCTTATGTGGCGCTAAACACTGGTTGCCACGCTGTGACAAGTTTAGGAAGCAGTCCCTCGAAGTAAGGCAACAGTTCGTCGATGTCAAGAAACTTTGTAGCAATTGCCTGTCTGCTGGCCACTTCGTTCAAGAGTGCCCCAAAGAAAGTTTCTGCAAAGTGCAGGAGTGTAACGGAAAGCACTCAACCTACCTCCACCCAAGGAGCAGTACAGCCGCCTCGACCACTTCAACCGGCGACAAAAACCCAACCGGGGGCCAAGATACGAACATTGAGCCATCGCCCGTTACTTCTAACTCAGCTAACAATGGCTACGTCAAGTCCAGTTTCTCAATACGCTCTACTGTCACAGGGTTGGCGATCGTTCCTGTTCGTGTCAAAGCAAAAGGAAGGCAAGAGGTGGTGGAGACATACGCGTTTCTCGATTCAGGCTCGAACACTTCCTTCTGTACTGAAAGTCTCTTAAAGAAGCTTAACACTAAAGGAAGGAAAACAACGCTGTCGTTGACAACCTTGGAAGGTTAAAATGCACCCACTGAATGTTCCTTGGTTAGTCTCCAAATATCGGACCTGAGTCAAGAGAATGTCGTTGAGCTTCCCATGGTCTACTCTAGACCCAGTCTACCTATTCCCTCCGAAGCCATTGCCAAGCAAGAGGACGTCAACCGCTGGCCATATCTGAAGGGAATAAATATCCCGCACATTGAAGCCGAGATCGGTCTTCTAATCGGAAGCGATGTACCTCAAGTGTTACAGCCAAAGGAGTATAGAGAGAGCGAAAACGGCGGTCCCCTCGCTACCCGAACCGTGCTAGGCTGGGCCCTAAATGGCCCGTTGGGAAGAACCAGCTCCAAATCTCCCACTGCAAACTTCGTTCAAGTAAACAAGACCCTTGATCAGCAATTTCAAGATTATTGCAACCTTGAGTTCAACGGCACAATCTGCGATTCGAAAACTTCTATGTCGCTGAATGACAGGAGGGCCCTAGATATTATGGAACAAACGGTAAAGCTTGAAAATGGTCATTACGAAATAGCCCTGCCGTGGAAAACTTACCCCCCGAGTCTTCAAAACAACAAGGCAGTTGCATAACGCCGACTAAGTCTTCTAAAGAAGCGACTGAAAAGAGAACCATTGGTTCAAGAAAAATACAAAGAATTCATGGACAATCGTTTAAAGAACGACTTTGCCAGGAAGGTGAACAGTCAGGACATTGGACCATTAGGGACTCACTGGTACCTCCCTCATCACCCAGTGTTCAACCCGCAGAAACCTGGTAAAGTCAGAGTGGTGTTTGAGTGCTCTGCCAAGTACCGCGACACATCGCTCAACGACCAGCTGCTACAGGGGCCGGACCTCACCAACTCTCTTGTCGGGGTGCCTTCCCGATTTAGGCAAGAGCTGATAGCACTGATGTCAGACGTCGACGCAATGTTTCACCAGGTGCGCGTCCGACCAAGCGATTGTGATGCATTGCGGTTCTTGTGGTGGTCGGACGGTAACCTTGAAGAGCAACCACAAGAGTACCAAATGAGGGTGCATGTATTTGGGGGTGCATCCTCTCCAAGTTGCGCAAACTTCGCGTTAAAGAAAACGGCCGAAGATAACAAATCAGATTTTGATCCGGAAGCTGTTGAGACTGTAGAGCGCAACTTTTATGTCGACGATTGTCTAAAGTCAGTCAGCTCGGAAGATAAAGCCATCCGTCTCGCAAGTCAGCTGTGCGAGCTCCTTGCGCGAGGAGGATTCAAGTTAACAAAATGGCTCTCCAATTCAAGAAAGGTTATCAAGTCTCTTCCAGCCACAGAAAGAGCGGCGCAAGTTAAGGACCTGGATTTCGACAAATTACCAATTGAGAGGGCACTCGGTGTACAGTGGAACGTCTCATCCGATCAGTTTGGTTTCAAGATTGTCATTAAGAACAGACCCGCGACAAGGAGAGGCATACTGTCTATCGTCAGCTCCGTTTACGACCCCTTGGGATTTGCCACTCCATTTATACTGAACGCGAAACTGATCCTACAAGATCTATGCCGTAAGAAGTTTCGCTGGGATGACCAAATTCCAGACGAGTTCATGCATCGCTGGCAAACTTGGCTGCAAGAGCTACCCAAACTTGAGCAACTCTCAATCGACCGCTGCTTCAAGACACCTAACCTCGGAGAGATCACTTCAACTCAGTTGCACCATTTCGCCGACGTGTCACAACAGGGTTACGGTGCTGTCACGTATCTTAGAATCACAGACGTCAACGGTAATGTTAAATGTTCGTTCGTCATGGGCAAATCCAGACTCGCGCCAATCAAGCCGGTGACAATTCCCCAAATGGAGCTATCAGCAGCTGTCGTAGCAACAAGGCTGGACAGGATATCTCGAAGAGAACTGAGTCTACCGATAAGTGAATCGTTTTTCTGGACCGATAGTACTTGCGTCCTGCGTTACATAGAGAATCAGGACAAGCGATTTCAAACATTCGTTGCAAATCGGATTGCAACGATACACGACGCATCATCTCCATCCCAGTGGAGTTATGTAAACACTCAATCCAATCCCGCAGATGACACATCAACAGGCGTGTCAGCGGACTCCCTACAACGTTGGATACATGGTCCAGAGTTCTTGGCTCAGCCACGCAAAACATGGCCACAGAGACGTGCCGACATGAACTCTGACATTCCGAATGATGATCCTGAAGTCAAGAAAGACTCTGCCGTGTACCTGAGTAAAGCTTCTGGCCCAGACCCTATCACAGGAATCATCGAGCGGTTCTCGTCATGGACTCATCTCAAGAGAACAGTAGCGTGGATACTTCGGTGTAAGACAACACTTTATCACCTGAGCAAGAAACGAAGAACACAAGGCTCAGTCCAAATTCAGCCAACGGGTGCTATCGTTCCCTTGACCGTACCAGAGGTCAAAAATGCTGAAATCGAAATTCTGAAGCATGTTCAGAGTCAATGCTTCAATGAAGAACGCGATCGGCTCAAGGAAGCGGATCAGCAGAACAGCTCAAGCAGACAGAACGTTGTAAAGAAATCCAGCAACATTTTCAAACTTGATCCAATGCTAACTCAAGGTCTCATACGAGTCGGAGGCCGTCTGCAACGAGCGCCAATCGACACCAATGCAAGCACCCGGTTATTCTACCAAAGAAACACCATGTGGTCAAGCTCATTATCAAGTATTATCACCACGTCTCTGGGCATTCGGGCCTAGAATACACCCTGTCGCTTATTAGGCAGAGATTCTGGATAATCAACGCGAGATCTACCGTACGAGGCATCCTTAATGAATGCTTCAGCTGCAGAAGACGTCAGGCTCCTACAGCACAACAAAAAATGGCGAACGTGCCCGAAGATCGAATAACGCCTTCAAAACCTCCGTTCACTTACACAGGAGTGGACGGTTTTGGACCATTCGAAGTGCAGCGCGGAAGGTCCAAAGTCATGTCTTACCCTCCGCGCAGTCCATATTGAGGTGGCATCTTCACTGGACACAGGATCCTTCATCAACGCGTTACGGAGATTTATCGCTAGGAGAGGGCAGCCCGAGGAAATGCGATCGGACAATGGAGGAAACTTCGTCAGGGGAGAAAGGGAAGTACGAGAAGCAGTTTCTAAATGGAACCAGTCGCAGATCCACAATTTTCTCCTTCAACGCAATATCAAGTGGACGTTCAATCCACCTGTCGGTTCTCACCATGGTGGAGTATGGGAGAGATGCATACGAACCGTCCGCAAGGTAATGAAGGCCCTGGTGAAAGAGCAAGTGCTGGACGAGGAGGGCTTGAATACCCTGTTGTGTGAGTTGGAGGCCATAGTTAACGGTCGGCCAATCACTAAATTTTCAGACGACCCACGTGACGCCGAACCTCTGACACCCAACCACCTACTGCTGCTACGCGCCGGGCCTGCAGTCCCACCCGAAACATTCACCAAGTACGACAACTACAGCAGTCGGAGGTGGCGACAAGTGCAGTATCTCGCAGATATGTTCTGGCGACGCTGGGTCCGCGAAAATCTCCCGTCACTACAAGAGCGACAAAAAATGGAACAAGCAGCAGAGGAACTTTGCAGTAGACGATGTCGTGTTGGTCCTCGACGACAACAAGCCGCGCAACTCCTGGCCACTCGGTCGGATCCTTGAGGTATTCACCAACCGAAGACGGACTTGTGCGCTCTGTCAAGCTGAAGACCAGTACCTCTGAGCTTGTGCGACCAGTTGACAAGATTGTGCTACTGGAGGCAGCTGCTGTTTCAAGTAACGATTAATAATGAACATTGGTATATGAAATCCATTAGTATGGATAACAGAACACTATTGGACAATATAATCAACTATAGTTTAGTTTTGTTTAGTCTTTACATGTTTCAAACCCTTCTTTCTAGCTACTTGTAAAGGCTTACCTGCAGTACCGCCTTTAAGGGGCCGGAATGTTGGTTTTGAAACGTGATGTTTAATTCTCTAGTTATTACGAGAAGTTACTACATCATAGATATTATCAAATACTTGTCAACTTTAAACAAGGTTTTACTCCTTGTCAGCCCACTGTGGTTGATCAGCCCCTAGCTGCTATGTCCGTTAGGGAAATGCTAATAATCGCTAGGTTTTACGCACGTCCGTTTTTTGCGTTAGAAATATTATCAGCGTTCTATTCAGTAGATCAGTTCAAGTGTAGACTTTACTGCGTCAACAACTACTCGCCATTGGGCCACGTTTTTTCTCTCTACACTGGTATTCATCTAATTATCGAGGCAAGTTTGGTGCGCGTGCAAACCAAAGTGAGTACCACATCTATTCCTTGTTTTAGTTGTTAGTTTTTACTATTGTTATTCGTTTCAATCAGTTAGTTTCCTTATCAGAAATAAGTGTATCGCATCCTAGTTAGTTGTCGCGTGCTCGGAACGCTGTTATGTTTTTTTCTCTAGGATAGGCGTTATGTTCAACATTTACCCTTGGCCTAAGACTTTTCAAGTGTTGATTATTACATTGGCCATCCTTTTAGCTTTCGATGTAATTTCAAATTATGGATTAGTATGATTCCACGTCAATTTACGTTATCGCGAATTATTGCTTGTAATATCATTGTTGTTTCTATCTTAATATCCTATATATAAATTAGTTAAGTTAGGTTCTATTTTCATTGTTGTATTTCAGTTCGAACCGACGTTTTGTCGACAATTGACGACATTTCACGACTTTTGAGATTTCGAGTATCCATTATTGTCAGCTCTATCGCCACGTGAACTGTCAACTTAATTGAACTTTATGGAAGATTAAACTTTGTTTACACTCTAGTCAGAAATTCTTGTCGAGTTCGTTTTTACGCTACGCACCGTTCTACCCCAGTGTTGTTCATTTGGATTTTTGGTTCATTGTACTCTGTCCTTGTGAGCTACAGTCAATTTGTGTAAACAAACCCCCTTTTTGTATAAAGAGCCTTTTACCAAATTTAACTGTTTGGTCTGAGATGGGGTAGCGAAAATAGAAATTTTAGGTCTGAGATGGGGTAGAGGTTCTTAGGTCCCAACGAAACACCCCCACCTAAAACATTGCGGAGTACCCCCTCCCCCCCGGGCTAAACAACCGTATTTATATTACGTAACAATTAATTACAATTATATAAGCAAACGCCAACGTCTGATACCGGATGAATATTTTTTAGATAAATCTTAGACTTAAAGGGAGACTACTTTGTAAAAGCCCGCAAGGGTTTCTTTAGTCTTCCTCCCAATTTTCATTTAATTATTAAAAATCTACCTTTATACATTTATTATTATGGGAATAAACTGTTACTGTGCCGTTTATCGACACGCGTTCATACAAGCAAAGCAGAACGAAAGGTCCTGAAGATGACAACGCGAATTTCTTTTTGACCAAAAATCCTGTCTTTGAGTCTATATTCTGAGGGATACTGATTATATATTGTAAAGTTTGGAGAGTATATAGGCTGCACTTGGATAAATTAGAGAGCTGCTTACTTTCGAGTATTCGTCCAACGGGTATAAACTTTTCTATTACTACCTGCGGCCGCATAAACAGCATTAATAAACGCATCCTTTCAGTAGAGCCGCAATGGACAGATTATCATTTCTTTTCACCATCATTGAAACCTGCCTTTTTTGGCCATGGACCACTTTACCGCTTGGTTCTATATGCTTCGTTTCTAACGGCTCAGTAGCCTGCGTGGTAAGTGTTCGAAGGGGAAGGGAGAGAATTGAGGCGCGCGAGAACGCGAAGGGAAAGCGAAAGCGCGAGGAAGGGGGGAAGGGGTTTTGTGTGTCGTACCCTTGGTATGACTTGGAGTCTTATATCAATGCTTTTGTCCCAAACAAAACAAAACAAAACAAAAGAATCCTGGTCCATTTGGTGTAGATTCGTCTAAAACTATTTGTGCTCCTTATATCTTTAATCTTTAATCTTTAATATTTAATCACAGTTCGTAACCATACATAACTGATACAAATGAACTAATACTAACATACAATCGAACAAAAATACAAAAAATGGTTAACAGGACGGTAGTAGGGGGAAACCAAATTCCCAAAAGAAAAAAATTAAATAATTAATATATAAACATATATTAAAAGACTATAAATTAGACTAATAGCCAAGGAAATAGTGTTTTTTGGTTTTAATGCGGGTAGTCAGTGTGTAGCGATGAGTTTAACAGCTATATTGTATAATTTTAATTTGTCGCATGATAACATGTGCGTCAGATCTTGTTGAAATTACGAATTTTGGTAATGAGTTGTATACTTATCTTTCTAACACAAAAAGAATGCCTTATGTTAACTGAAGTTCCTGATGTTGTTTGTACTGGGAGAGTTACCTTTCAATTTATTAGAGTATAGTGAAAGTTATTATGGAAATTACATTATTTAAATGGCAGTATAATAGACAGGGGCGTAGCTACCTGTACGCACGTACGCACGTGCGTACCTGAAAAAGTCGAAAAAAAGAAAGATTTGGGACTTGAGGGTGGGGGGAGGAGGTAGGGGGAGTGTTTGAAAACAGTGATTGTGCGTACCTCTGAAAAAGTCCTGGCTACGCCCCTGAATTAGAAGAGAGTTGTTTACCTTTGTTTGAGGCTTTTGAATCGTTATTACGTGATAATTATAAGTCATTTATTTTGACAATAATAATTTATACAGTCGCTATTTTTGAGACAAGGGATGGTGTATTGAAAGTGTTTGATTCACTTAGTAGAGATCAGAATGAATTAATGATCCATGTGGGACGTGTGTATTGACTGAAATTAGTTCTCTTGAAGAGTTCGAAGAGTTTGAAGTAAAAGGAGTGATGATATCCTTAACAGCCCAATCATAGTACTCGCAGAGTTCTTGTTCTGACGCAGAAGTATTAAAGAAGCTGTCGACATTTATCTTGGAGGACTACAATCGAATTCAAGCCTCAAAAGAAACATTTTGGAAGAGCCGAAGAGTAATGCAAATGACCTTTGGCACGACCGATAATCATGTAAACACACTGTCAATGGCTGATTATAATCTCTTCTCGCTTGCGATCCCGGGAGATACCTACACGTTTGAATTGAGCTTATATCTTGATAAAATCAGGTAAGAATTTTACTGTGACGTGGTTTTAAAACCAATTTTAGGACGCAACGTTTGAGAAATTTTCCCTCGTTCTTGCCCTATTTTCAGTTTCTGAATTTTGGCTTCAGAGTGGGCTGTCTTTAAGTTGCCTCAGCTTGCTTAACATTTTATTGAAATTTTTTACACTTTGCTTGTGAACTCCTCAAGTTTAGCTTAGAAATCTGAACTAAACAAAATTTATTCAACTGCATTTGTTTCTACGTAGCGCGCCTCTCAAAAACCATCAATTTTAGTTTTCCGATGACCGTCGAAAAGGCCGAGACGGCCTGAATTCGTTTTTTGCTTGTAGCAGGGCGAAAATAAAGAATTTGAAGAGAAGAATTGTGTATTTCATACATGTGTACCAAAGCCTTTTCACCAGCAAAAAATAAAGGGAAACTATTTTTGGTCGCGAAATCGAGCGGCCCGCTTTTAGCGGGACTGCCACTTAATATTTTCCAAAGTAAAAATAATTGAAACCTTAAACTATCCATTCCGTATTCTGGACCCTAAACCAAGTCTACATGCTGAATTTCAGCCAAATCGGTGAGGTACGGTGGCCGGCCAAAGTTCGAATTTTACAGAGAATCACTCTTAATAAGTTGCCGAATCCTTTTCTGCGTGACACTGGAAAAATGGCCTGTATAAAGTAAATTGAATTAAAACGGGGGGTACAGCTTTAGAGGTAGGATCTGGGGGACAATCAGGAATGTTGTAGGCCCCAGTAATGTAACGGTTGACAGCCCTCTCAATTAAGTGGGTGGGAAAAAATATTTTTTTAAGGATTTTCATGAGTTTGCTAATATCTTCATGAAAGCCTTAATAATCGCGCATTCTTTCAATTATTTTTTAAAGGTGTTTTCTCTCATTCGCATTTTCATTTACTTATAAATTCAACTTGGTAACTAAAAATTTCAAACTGAAGATGACAAAGGATTGTCGAAACATGCTTTTTTGTAAAGCAAAACAGTTGTCGTTACTTTGAAAATAATTACTTGCCTGCTATTATCTAGACCCTTTGGATGTACTTTCATACTGCTCTGCCTTGTGGTCTGGGTTCTGCCACTTTGATTTGTCACCGCGCTACTAAAAGTGTCGCTTGCATTTTAAATTCTGAAGGCGTTTCCGTCGGCGTTAACGTTGATGATTTCTATGCCGCAGAGTCCACCGATCCATCCGAGCACTCCTTTTTAGCGTTTGAACTCTGTATTCGACGAGTTAGGCATTATGGCTGCTCCGGAGAAGTATACTTCACCATGTCACCAAATGTTTTGTTTGGGCATTTTTGGATCAACACTTTGGATATGACGTTATCCTTTCCGGATTTTCGTATGGCGGAATTACAACAGGAACTTCAAGAGTGGCTTAGCTAACTAACGTTCACCAAGCGAGAAATTCAGAAATCGCTCGACAAGTTGTCTTACGTCTCCTCTTGCGTGCGACCAGGCAGGGCTTTTACGAGCCGTCTTTTGAATGCCCTTCGTTCTTGTTCTTCGTTATTATATATCAGATTGCCGGTGCCATCCTTGTTAGTTCTTAAGGTATAAAGGGCCCTTCGAGAGAGCGGTCGGCTGTTTTTGTAAGCGTAATAATATATCCTGAGCCCAAAGTGTCTTTGTATAGTTATCTGTTGGACACAATATTTTCGCTTACTTGAACTGGCTATCATCGTCAACTTCCGGTGTATGCGTAAAGTTCCGGTGTATGTGCAAACTTCTGCTGCATGTGTAAACTTTACTGAGCGTGAGGTGGTTAACCTTCGAGGCAGGTTTTTGAGATGTTGTCTCAAAGTTAGCGCTGTTTCTTGCGATGGAGAATTGACAAGTGGTTGCGGTCGTTGAAAATGCAAACTTTCAAAGACCACGCAAGAAAATAACTCTAGAATACCTTGCCAAGGACATGGAAAACATTTAGCAGAGACGGATCCAGGAATTTTTGATTGGGGTGTCCAAACTTTGATTCAGAAAACACTGTTAAAACGTTTTTGCAACAAATTACTTACCTGATTTAACTTCAGTTTCCTTGGCCCCTTACCGAGTACATGAATTCTACTCGTAAAGGATTCACCATTGGAACATCCTTCCCTCATGCTTCGTAACAAAGATTGTACAGATGACGTCAACATCAATGTTAAGGTCACGATGCAAGTGCATGCATCACTGCAAGTCCTGACAACCGCTCCTCGGACATCCTGTTTCTGAGATATGACATGACTCGTCGCAAGCCGGAGAATGAACGCTCAGTCTGATAGCGGGGTTCCGGACCTCCCGGAGCTTCCCCCTGAATCCGCCTCTGCTCCAGTGGCGGATCCAGGAATTTTTTAATGGGGGGGGGGGGGGGGGGGGAGTGGGGTCCAAACTTTGATTCAGAAAACACTGTTGAAACTTTTTTGCGGTAAATTACTTCTCTCCCCCACCCCCATCAGTCGCGGTTGCACGTTATAATTCCTTGGCCTCTTACTGTGCACATGAATTCTATTCGTAAACTAAATGATGCACCCTTGGAATATCCTCCTCCTGTTCTTGGTAACAAAGATTGTACAGATGTCGTCAACATCAATGTCAAGGTCATGGTGCAAGTGCATGAGTGCAAGCCCCTGTTTCTGAGATATAACTTGATTCTTCGCAAGCCGGAGAATGAACGCTCAGCTTCAGTAGAACGTAAAGGGAGTGTACACCCAATTATAAGCAAAACTCGTATGTTCGGATACATATCCTGGTCAGCATATTTTACACACTTGACAAGATTTCCCGGTGGTAGTAACGTTGGTGTGCACTGTTCCCAAAAGTATTGCCATTCATTTAACTCACTCAAAAAGAAGAGAGGACGGTGTAGGTAAGTCCTGTTGCCAAAATTGCAGCTTTTCTGCTAAATTACTAAGACTGTCATGCTTCATCACGGCAGATGGAACCAAGGCAAAGACTTCGGCTCCAGCTCTGTTGTCTTCACTACTGAATCTTGAATTCATTTCTTCCAATAAATGATCTAAAAATGGTATGGCAACATTAACACGATAATGCGATTTCGGGTTTACGCTAGGTGCATTGCTCCTATGTGCCTGCCCCTCAGTGATTCTTGGCGCTGTGACTGTAGCGCCAATCTTGTCAGCGCCAGACTAGAGGCGTCTTCAAACCATTCATGGCATTCTTCTTCTATGTTTGACCTCACCCTGGCAACTGCTTTAATAGTGTCGTCAATCATAGAATAAGCTTGGAAGACATCTTGGTCTTTCTTTTGAAGCTTTGTTGCAATGGGTTTCAGTGTTTCTAGGCTATTCTTTGTAATCAAAAGGCTGAAAACGAATCCAAATGTCTTTAAATTTGCCAGAAGACCTTGTGCCTTGATTTTAGTTTCGCTGTCCAACGTGAGCGATATCGAGAAATAAACGTGAGGATGCGACTCTTGATCAACTATCGCTTCCAAGCTTATGCAAACGTACTTGTAAAGTTCGTAGAAAGTCTCATAACATTCATGCCTTTCAACCCATCGGGTGTGCATACGCCTTTTAACTTCTCCTTTCTTGAAGTGGATAACCACACTTCTCTAAAACTTGTTCTAGTAATCGCTGTCATTTATATGAAAAATAAAAGAACAGGTAGGTTTCATTTAAGGTTCCAATCATGTTTCTGATTACAGTTAACCTACATGCGGTTGCAACACTGAGATTCAAAACGTGACTGTTGCAATGCGTGAACAGTGCCATTGGTGCTATTCTCCTTATTCTTCCTTGCACTCCACATGCTTCTGAGGACATAGCAGCGGCACCATCATATGCCTGTCCTCTTGCAAACGCCACGTCGATGTTGTTCTTGGCCAAATTTGACAAAATAGCGTTTGCTAAGCTCTCGCCAGTTGTTTTTTCAAGGTTGACAAAGTCAAAAATACTTCTTTGATTTGAGGGGAAGCGTCATTGCTTAGATCTAAAAACCTAAGGCAAACACTTAATATTTCTTGATTTGCGTATTTATCTGTCACCTCATTGCCAATGATTGAGAAAAAAGCGTTTTCCTTCTGAATTGGCTGTGTAACTTTCGCCCGAGTATATTCTCCAGTGATACAAATTACTTTCTCTTGTACAGTTTATGAGGTGCTCGTAGCATTTCTCCTACCAGTGAGTAAATGTTCTTTAAGATTTTTATCAGAGTTGCCCAATAGCGTAAGAATGGCATGAAAGTTGCCTTTGTTGGATGCTGTGCTTGTGCTGTCATCTCGATGGCCTCTAAGAGGAATGTTCTGTTTGCCACACAATATTATGGTACTTATGATTACTCTCAGTGCATTCATGTTTTTCTCAAACATCTCTTGGGTTTGCGTGGAAATCCTATAAGGCAAGGTTTCCTTTGGTTTTTGAACACTTTGGATTATCACAATGCCGGCTTCAAGTGCCAACTGGTGACATTGCATTTTCTGATGACGCTCAAGTACCCAATCTTTTCTAGCTTTTGGAATGGAGCTGTTACTGGAGGCCTTTTCCGTGCTCGAAGATATGATGGATAATTACGTGACCAATTTCTGGTGAGTCGGATCGACTTTCAAACACCGTCGCGTCGAACCGAGCACACTCTTGTTATCTTACGTCGCGATATGTTCCTTTCTCGTGCACACGCTTTAAGAACGAGGAATGTTCATGCAGTATCGTTGTTTCATTTAACCACATTTTCGGTGAGCCTATATTGACTTTCTCGAAGATGGTTCGTGTCGAACCGAGCACACGCTTGATATATTTCCGTTCTCGTGCACACGCTTTAAGAACGAGAAAGGTTCATGTTGTGTTGTTGTCTTTAGCAACCACACTAAAGACCGTCGTGTCGATCCGAGCACACGCTTGATATCTTTCATTGCATACGCTTTAAGAAAGAGGAAGGTTCATGTTGTTTCATGTTTCATTTGACCACATTTGCGGTGAGCCCAATCGATGAGCCCGATATCGACTTTTACGAAGATGGTTCGTGTCGAACCGAGCACACACTTGATATATTTCCGTTCTCGTGCAGACGCTTTAACAACGAGGAAGGTTCATGTTGTGTTGTTGTCTTAAGCAACCACACTTCCGGTCCGCGGAACCACACTTCCGCTTGGTCGGTCCACTAAATCGCAACCTGTTTCCGGTGCTAGTCGAATCCTCAACTGCCTAAGACGAATCGACTCAGTTTGGGCGTATTGGACATGCTTGATGACGGCTGGAACACAAGCTTCTTAGTATGTTTGTGTTTTCCCTTAACCACAGTCTTGGAGAAAAAATATGTTTATGAAGGAGGCGGAGTAAAATGGTTCTTAAGGTATTCATTTTTTTTCGTGGGACTGGACAGTTCTTGGATAGACTTTGCCACTTATGTCCCCAACATCAAAGTAGGATACGACATGCTGTTTAATAGAAGAAAATTGGGAAACACCTATAAATAAAGCAAGTCATTTATTGATAAATCGTCAAATTGAACTGAGGACAATCGATCTCAAAGTTTCAGCTAGTTTAATGTCCATTTTTAACAGTTGTGGTATAAAAACTGAACACTGCTAGTTAAATGCTTGCTGATAAATGTTTCTTAACTGAGTCAACGTACTGCACCCTTTAATTAAACATTGTTGACAGTGCTGTAAAATTCGCTTGCTAAGGATAAAAATTATGATCGATCTACTATATTAAGGTCTAAGTTGAGGAATGAAAGCTTACACAGTGTTTTGCACATTTCTTCAAGAGACTCTAAAGATAGCTTGTTTCCCTTTACACCGAGGAAAAAACAGATTTTACAGCGGTAGTGACAGACTGCAAGAGCTCACTCTCGGAAATAAGTACCCCGTTAAGCGAAAGGAATGTTAAATATTTCCAAAAAGGAATCGGGGATATGTCCTTCAATGCAAATCAATCATTTAGGATCAAATAAAAATGATCAAATATTAAGGATGCATGAATTGATAATGAAATACACTGAAAGTAGATGAACATGTATTGAATATCTATTGAGTATGTAAGGTAGAGGTGAGGTTTAGGGAGAACCTTATTAAGGATGCATGTATTGATAATGAAGTACACTGTTTGAATGAATTGTTATATTGAAATAAAGTACATTGTATTAAAGAAAAGAAAATAAGTACATTGTATCAAGGAAGATAAAATCAAACTTACGCTTTGGAACAAAGTATTGCTTTTATTAGTGTTTATCAAATCAACCATTTAGGATCAAATACCCCAACTGGCGCGTACCTTGCAAGAAGGTCAGATTAGATACCAACTGGTCACTAAGATTTACGTATTTAAGTCCATGAGACAAACATAGACTGTTACAAATAGCATGAGCTGTAGCTTGTGGCTCCTCGAATGGATGTTTCGTCACATCAATTTAGGCTACTGAGAAATATCTGAAACCCCTTGCGTACTTTATGATTGTCTTGAAATGATCCTCGCTTGGTTGAGAGATGCCCCATCCATCAAGGCAGACATTGGTCCACAACATGTCACTTTCAGAGACACGTCTCCGTCTTTTGCATACGATCCTTAGCTTGTTTATAATCTCTTTAAGACTTAAATACTTGAATACGACACATAGAAGCTTATCTGGAAACGCTGTGATGAGAAAAATTTAAATTGTCAAATTATGGCGCTAAAGCTGTGTCGAAAACTAAAAATTAAGTTTAGGCCATACGCTGTCTGCATGAGGAGTGAAAGAAATGCTTTGAAAAGATTAGGAAATAGATTGGCTTAGATAACAAAACTTAACTGAGACCGTCGTGTTCTTTACCAAAGCAAACATAACAGAAACTAAGGATAAAATTTGCTTTATTTATCAATTTACAAAAATACAATAAAAGACAAAAGATAAATGCCATAAGGATAGTCCGTAAAAGAGTCAAAGACCCCATACTCAGACAGACCACCTACAACCCGTGGACAAAATAGCTTGGAACACTTAAGAAAATACTACACAATGACAATTTTTTTCGAAGAGAGAAACTATCGTTCCATTTCCTAGTCCCCCCCCCAATACAAAGTTGAGGCATTGTGGCTTGGTTATATGCATAAATCTCAACATTGTGTTGGGGGTGGGGAGGGGGAGGTAACGACAAAGTCAATTTGTGAGGAAAAAGGTAAAGTGTCCCAAAACTTCTGACCAAGATCGTCGGAATGTGTTTCTGTTTAAATTGCTCATTTTCGCTAGAAAATAACCAAGTATTGTGAATGAAGTGGAGATCTACTGTTTTAAATGTGTGTTTAGCATTCTAAAAATGACATGACAAAAACATGACATAACAAAATATGGGGGGAGGGGTGGGTTAGTTATATGTAAGTGACATTGTAACGGAAACAGGTCTTGGTTTGATATAATGCAATCGGTCTTTTATTTTTTAAAGTCGACCAGTGATTGGTTTGATATAATGCAATCGGTCTTTTATTTTTTAAAGTCGGCCAGTGATGACCATATCACTCTGGGAAGAGAAATGATGAATTTGCAATAAATGTTATGCCTACTTGACCAAGCAAACGCTCCACATGGGTAAGGTTGTAAACGGATTTTTGTTGTAAGAATCCCCCAAAAATATGAAGAGTCACTATTTTTCCTCTTTACGAGCCTAAATTCAGGCTTCAATTAAAAGAGTTTCGTTTTCTTAGAAACACAATTTAACATGCTAGCTTACCGGAAATTTGAAACCGGATTTAAAGTCAAGCACATCATGTGTCATTATTAATGAGTAACGACAACAGAGCTCCGCAACAGTACTCCACCAGCATTTTCTTCTTTTCTCTTGCTCGAGCACCGAAAGATAGCCACAAAAGCAGTTAAAATGTTTCAATCTTGTTAGAAGAATAGTTTACGGAGGTAGTTTGTATCAGTGCTTCACGTTTCATTCCATTTTCAACAGTGCTCCAGCATATTAGCGTTAAAGTAAACAAGAAATCAAATATTCCTCATCTTTGTTATGAGGGAGCACTGTTGATAAAATTACAAATTCAACAACTATTCGAGAGTTTCGAATGTAATTACATTGAATAGACTATTTCTCATATATTGCAATAGAAAACGTTAGTAAACGCGCGCATTTTCCGTTGTTCGGCTTGAAAATTCGTGTGAGCACTGTCGAATTTCGGTGGAGAACAGTTCACACGGCACTTCCGGTGCTAACACAAATGTGTATTTTTTCAACATTTAGGGGTCTTTTTTTTCTTTTCAATCGGACTGCTACTGGAAAAACACACTTTTTTCATCATGTAGACAACCTGCTTTTCATCCGAAATAGGAACAGTTCCATATTTGCGCTTCTTATGACTCAAAAACAAACTATACAAAGTTCACGGAACGCGATGCTTGAAATTTGAATTAAAAAACACCCAAAAACTATGCTTTATGTGACCCAAAACTATAGTACTTACGTTCATGATCACTTGCGGCAGCTACTGCCACCACCGGCTCTCTATTTATGCTGCTAAAGGCTTTTTTTCAAGCGACGGACCTCTCTCTTTCAAAATTCTCTCTCGGACAACCGTGGACAAAATAGCTTGGGACACCTAAGAAAATACTACACAATGACAATTTTTTTCGAAGAGAGAAACTATCGTTCCATTTCCTAGTCCCCCCCCCCCCCCCCAATACAAAGTTGAGACATTGTGGCTTGGTTATATGCATAAATCTCAATATTGTATTGGGGGTGGGGAGGGGGAGGTAACGACAAAGTCAATTTGTGAGAAAAAAGGTAAAGTGTCCCAAAACTTCTGACCAAGATTGTAGCTATTAAAAAATTCTAAATCTAAATATTATACACAATGAATACATAAGGATAAAAAATATATATTCAAATATATTATGTAGGTTTACAATTAACCGGCTTATTCAGTTAGTATTCTTTAACACTGGACGAAAAAATGGATTTACATGGGTGGCAAAACAGTAGTAAACATGTAGTAAAGATGAAATTTGCACAACTTTGCTCATCTTTGCAGCAAATCAAAACTTGATGTTTGCACTTTATTTGCAAAGAAAGCAAAGCTGGTAAATTCCACATTTTCTTTATGTTTGCTTGGCATGGCAAAGATGAGCAAATATGAAATTTGCTTGGGGTAGCAAAGATATAGTAAATTTTTGCGCAGATGCATATTTACACCACATTTGCACACAATTTGCACGTGAGCAAAGATGTATGTTTACATTCACTTTACACCAAGTGCAAATTTGGTTCAAATTTAGAGGCCCAAATTTGCTACATATTTGCTCAATGTGCAAACTTGAGTAAATCCATTTTTTCGTCCAGTGTGCATGTACACACTGTAACTTCAAAAGTTCTGTTTAGCCCAAAATGGGCCAATTCGGTGAGTAAAATATTGTTATGTAGTTATACTTTAAAAACCTGATGAATTTTTACCGTGTTAAAATAAAGATTTGAGATTTGAGATACTATACGAAGGCTAATTTAGCCCTTAAGAATTGGGTTATTTTAGCTTGCTACATTTACTTTTAAGGTGGGCTTAATCACTGATGCCTCCAAATAACCAAAATGGCCCCATGGATCGAGGGCCAAAATTAGTCTTCGATGCCTTCAAGGGTTTAAATTCTGCACTTCGGGGGTAAAACAGATCCTTTGAATTACAAATAAGCATTATACAGAACACAACTAAGAAGAAAAGCAGAAAAAATGTTTTATTTCAGTGACTTAAATACAGCAAACTATACTTGTTTCACACAAAGTCAAGATAAACCTTGGTAGAAGTCTATAAAATTCAGCTAGTTTCCAGTTAGGGTTATTCTAAACTAGCCTAGGTTTAAAATTCAGTTACTAGGGTTAGGCTACACTTGGGTTTAATATCCAGTTTAGGGCTAAACCGCAGTTAGGGGTTAAGGCTACACCAGGGCAAAAAATCAGCCAAGGTTAGAATTCACACTTGCTTTGGGTAAAAGGGCTCACCTCACTGTTAGTTTTACTATAATTATAGTAAAAGTGTTACAGGCAAGCCCTTCTAATACTAACATCACCTGTAAAAGAAGAGAATAAATCATTTAATGAAAAAAAAAAAAACAGCTGTGTCGATCGACCTGTAACGCAAATTGGTCTTGTCACGGTTTTTCGAAATTTTGATATTGGCCTGAGATAACAAAAATCCATCGACACTGCTGGAAAAAAAAGCATCTCAAAATTAGTAAAGTGGCCAAGTTTAAAAGCGATATCTTTTAAAAATAGTGGAGAGTATAGCTCCGCAAAGTCGGAAATTTCACAGACGTTTGGCAAGCCACTTGGCTGCGCGATACAAACGTCTGTGAAATTTGCCGACTTTGTGGAGCTATAATACTGATCTCCACTATTTTAAAAGATACATGTATCACTTTTAAACTCGGCCACTTTACGAATTTTGAATGAAATTGAATAAAGCTATCTAAAATTTGAAAGGTAGGAGTACATGTGACCAATACTAGCGTGACATGAGCTACATGTATTCAACGAAACAATGAAGAAGACAGTTCCTCTCAGAAACAGTCATTAAACTGCAGTAAAATCGCAACAAAGAAAACACTGTTGCGTAAGTAACGTCCCTCCATACGTTTAATTAAGAAGGAATTAAATAAATATATAGTATAATATAGATTGTATTTTTAGATAGTATTTCCCTGACTGTTTCAAAGCGATCATGCACGAACTAACATTCAACCGGCTGGCTTTATAAACACAGCACATTTTATCCGTGAAGACAAGTTAAATAACGTTTGAATTCAAAGCTTAAAAGATTCGAAACTCGGAAGCGACACCATTGTATGCCTTGACAAGCATGTTAAGATTCTTTACTCGCGGTTCACGCTAAATTTTCGTTGCTGTCTTAGTAACGTGACAATTGAAAGCGCCTTCATCGATATTTTGATCTCATATCCTTTGGTCAATGCAGTGCACATTTTAAACCTGCAAGGGAAATGATTTACTTACGTTTTCCTTGGCGATCAACTCATTCCTGCTTTCTTCGATGCACGATCTGATATTAAAACAACACAGTCTAGTCAGTCAATTATAAACCGCTGACGTTTGCCCGCTATGAATTATGGTATTTTTAGAGCACAGTGTGAAGGGAAGCGATACATTCTGTCTTTAGAGGGATTTTATTAACACTCCAGCGACACAGTAATCACAACCAAAAACTTCGCTTGCCGTATATTCTAAAGCTGAAACTCACAGAATTGTACCTTTTGGCTCGCTGGAGTGTCTTCACCGTGTGCAGAGCGAGGCTGAAACCTTAACGCACCACCGAAGTGGTCTTTCTTTTATGCTCTCAAGTCGGTTCATCGACCCGATTGCACCTCATTAAGCCATCTTGTACTTAGATGATGTACCAGGCACTCTGCAAACGGTGGAGTTTGCCGAATTTCAGCCTCTGTGCCGTGATTCAATCTCTTGGTTTGCCCGCAGCTCTGATCGAAACGTTTTGTGTACATAACGTTCGAAAAGAGAACGCTTCTGCGCAACCTCGTGCCTTTAAAATCTGATGCCCAGTACTTCGCGGACAACGGAAGCCGAAGTAACGCAATATTGTAACGCAAACTGATAATGCATGAAAGGCAACTAAATATTTTCTTTGAACACACTTCAAATAAAGAGCAATAATCTTTAATATACCTGTATTGTCCTGACTGTTCACTACTTGGCTATCTTTCCGATCTAAGAGAGAGAAAAACTTTTGTATAAATTAGTGGCTTCATATCATTGCTTGCACTGGACGAAAAAATGGATTTACATGGGTGGCAAAACAGTAGTAAACATGTACTAAAGATGAAATTTGCACAACTTTGCTCATCTTTGCAGCAAATCAAAACTTGATGTTTGCACTTTATTTGCAAAGAAAGCAAAGCTGGTAAATTCCACATTTTCTTTATGTTTGCTTGGCATGGCAAAGATGAGCAAATATGAAATTTGCTTGGGGTAGCAAAGATATAGTAAATTTTTGCGCAGATGCATATTTACACCACATTTGCACACAATTTGCACGTGAGCAAAGATGTATGTTTACATTCACTTTACACCAAGTGCAAATTTGGTTCAAATTTAGAGGCCCAAATTTGCTACATATTTGCTCAATGTGCAAACTTGAGTAAATCCATTTTTTCGTCCAGTGTAAGAAATTTGTCATACCAAGCTTAAAACATGAGATACCAGAAGCTGATCTAACGTGAAATGGAAGCGAATTCGACCACATGTCTACAATACGATTAAAACTTTTAGAAATATTACAGTAACTACAGTTTCTTCCGGCGTTGTCTTTTATATTTTGTTTTCGTTTTGGACGCGAATTTTACGTGTATTAAGACAGATAAATAACGAAATTCACATTTGACATACTTTCGTAAAGCAAGCGCAAGCCCACCGCTACAAAATCATCTGAACTGAAAAAGTAAAACACATAGTTTTCGATAAACCGCACTAGAATGATAGAATAATATAATGGTAAAAATGATAGACCTATAAAGCAGCGAAAAGTACCCAACTAATGACGTCATTTGTTCTAAAAATCAGTAAAATATGCTATTTTTTTAATACTGGGTTCTTCTCAGACGCCGGGTCAGTAAATATTGACGCATTGGCTACGTCGGTTTCGTTTTCCTCGGGCTTGTTTAGTTATTTAATTTTGCGTACCCTAGTATAAAAACGAATTTCAATGCAGCATTTACCTTCGATAACACCACCACTTGAAACAGAACCTTCCTCTTCGGCATCAAAATCAGTAAGCTCAACTAAAATGAGAAAAATAAAATGTTTACTTCTGTTCCATATTTTAATACTAAACCATAGTCGCTAATATTTCTCAGGAAATGGAATAAAAGCATAAAACATCTTACAGTTTTCACATTCCATAGCTTCAGCTTCAGCTTCTTCAACGTTAACAGTCTCATTTTCAATTTCACTGAATTTGACAATTTGAAAGAACGAGGTTATCGGCCGAGTTGTAACCATGATTGTCGACTAGCTGAGAAAGCAGAGACGAGCACGTGTTTCTCAATCTGTGAATGCCGGTCGGGCAACACTGCTTTACGAGCAGAGGCGAACAGACCGTAAGAGGGTACCCCATAATAATTACATTTGTGAATATGCCTGGAATTTAGTTTAGTGGCAAAATGCAACGAGCCTTTCATTAAAAAAAATCAACCAGTTGAATAGTGATATGCGTTCCTGTCAATGCAAGAATTACAGTGTCAAACAAGTGTCAGGACCGATAGGGGGGTCCGGAGCCCCCGGAACCTTCCCCTGGATCCGCCACTGGGAACCTTGATGAAGATACTAAGCTAGCGAAATCTGAACTGGACTGAAAAACTTTTTTATGCAAAAAAAGGCAATATACGGCTACTTCAAAACAAATTCAATGTTTTGGACTATAGTAAGAATTACACAGAAAATGACCTGAAGGGAAACGAAAATTGCTTCGAGCTGGCGTAAGGTTCGAGTTATCGAGGGTTCGAGTTACGGAGAGTGAAATTACAGTAAATAAATGACGGAAATCCAGGGGAAATCGATTTTGGTTCGAGTTAGCGCGAGGTTCAAGTAAACGAGTGTTCGAGTTATCGGGAGTCGACTGTATAGGTAATGACGTCATTAAAAGGGATTCTGTTTATTAGTATGCAGGAAGGCATACTGTGAGGTCACGTCTAATGAGTGAAAGGCAGGGGAAGGCGGTAAAAAGGCTTAAAATGACCTCCTATTACTACTTGCATGAATTGATAATGAAGTACACTGAAAGTAGATGAGAATATATTGAATCTGAGTGATTGAGTGAGTGGGTAGATGGGAGGTTAAAGGACAATCTTATACGGGATGCATAAATTGGTAATGAAATACACTGAAAGGAAATGAGAATATATTAAGTCAACTTTTTTATTTATTTATTTATTTATTTTAAAGAGGGTAACACATAACAGTTTTCACTGAGTATTGATTGAGTGAGTAGGTAGATGAGAGGTTAAGGGAGAAACTTATAAAGGGCACATGAATTTTTCGTTTCTCGCTCGACGGACCAAGCTGGGAAAGAGGGACTGCTCGTAGTCTACATGAATTGATAATGAAAAACACTGAAGGTGGATGAACAAGTATTGAATATCTATCGAGTGAGTAAGGTATAAGTTAGGTTTAGGGAGAACTTTATTAAGGTTGCATAAATTGATAATGAAATACACTGAAAGTAGATGAACATGCATGTATTGAATATCTCTTGAGTGAGTAAGGGATAAGTGAGGTTTAGGGAGAACCTTATTAAGGATGCATGTATTGATAATGAAGTACACTGTTTGAATGAATTGTTATATTGAAATAAAGTACATTGTATTAAAGAAAAGAAAATAAGTACATTGTATCAAGGAAGATAAAATCAAACTTACGCTTTGGAACGAAGTATTGCTTTTATTAGTGTTTATCAAATTTCCTTCTCAGTTAAGTTAAATACGCATTCATCAAAAATACTTTCTTTACGTCATCAGTCGCCGTCGTAAAAAAAACGCAGAAAGATTGATTCAATACTCTAAAATTTTGTAAAACACAAACTGCGTAAACGGTTGTAGTTAATAGTTAAGTGCCTATAAAATCAAATTTCAGAGAGTCCAGTATTTTCTGCTTTCGTATGCTCAGGAATGGAGGAAAAAATTAGGATCTTTAGGTGACAATCTATAGAGTGTTATCAGATACACAATATCATAATGGTAAAAAATAGCTACACAGGAGTAATATTCCAGACATAATACCCCAGCTGAGATTAATTACGGTGGTATGTGAAGGGATAAGGGGTTTAACCTTTGCTCGGAGCCAGTACATTTTCTTCTAGTTTCGCTTCTTTGCAGGACGCCACCATTTCAAACCGACGTGATCACTACTATATATAGACGAATACGACAGCTTTGCTGAAATTTATCAGCTTGGCTTTGAAAATTGTCTGTGCATGAATTGATTCAACAGTGAGTACAATGTACTTAATGGTCCTATAATGAGTATACCGAACAATCTGTGATTAATATCTGCAAGCAACTGCTAACGTTTCTCTACCTTTGACATTTCTAGAGATCTTTATAACAATGAAATAGTGGAGCTGCCGGAAAGAGTATTCTTCAAACTGACCAGTCTGCAAGGATTGTAAGTTTTGTTTTGAGTGGTAGTGTTTATCATTTATGAGCTATATTTATTGGGGTGAATGTAAGAGATTGGGAAGAGTCAAATGCATCGTTACCGGTTAGTTTGATTCTCAAACAGTAATATCGGCCAAGGGATGTAAACGTCACTGAATAGAAGGGCCCCATATTTTTTATGAACCATTTTATTTATGTTGGAATTAACAATTAACAGCCTTAATGCAAAATATACCGTCAGCGAATTAACCTTTTCTACACAACCATTGTAAATGTTAACAGCAATTGAAATACTTCAATCGCGAATATCCAGATTCAAATTTGACATTCTTATAATGTTATACCGGAATGCACTACTCACTAATTAAAAAAACGTTTTAAAGGATAAAATTTTCTTTATTTATCAATGTAATGACAATTTACAAAAATACAATAAAAGACAACAGAAAAATGCCATAAGGATAAGGCCTACTCTGGGACCTTAAGTCGCCGTAACTTTAGGCAACTTTAAGCGATTTAAGGCGATTTAAGGCGACTTAAGGAAAAATTAGTTTAAAATATTGGCGACTTAAGGCGACTTTAGGCGACTTTAGGTGACTTAAGGCGACTTTAGGCAACTTAAGGCGATTTAAGGCGACTTAAGGCAACTTAAGGCAACTTAAGGTGACTGAAGGCAACTTCAGGCAACATAAAAGTGTTTCTAACAAGTGATGAAACAAAAAGTTATTGACAGTCTCTTCATCACTATACCTAAATACCAAGCCACTGGTCTCTGGAGAGAAATATGAGACAGCCAGGTCCGATCGAGTCAGGACTTAAGTCAGGATGGGACCTAGGACTCCTGTTCGGGTTAGACGTAGGCCATAGCTTGAGTCCTGACTTAAATCCTGGCATTCATGATAGTTTGTCTCATATTTCAATAAACAAAATTATCACAATCAGTTTACTTGGTCTCAGATAGACCTAAGTGACCGTAAGTCTCCAGTTTCCAGATTTTAAAGCCCCTTTTAGCTATACTGAGATTCAAACTATTACAATAACAACAACAACTACATTATATAAATAATATGAATGCTAAATTGTATTATGAACATTAATTATCCAAACAAGAGGCAGGAACAATATTGCTTATCTAGAATGAGAAAAAAATCAGTTAGCTGCTTAAATGTTTTTAAGATATTGCAATACAAACAATAATCATACAAAAATATAAAGATCATATACACTGCCAAACAAAATCTTGGAAAACAAATCCAACTTTTTCTCTTAAAAATGGTACCATAAGCGAGGGTCCTTCTCAATAGCGCATCTTTCCCATTTTCTCCAACTATTTTTCCGGCTCCTGAAATCTTGGATGTTCCGCTGACAGGGAACCGAACCCTTGTAGGAGACTTTCATAGCAGGGTTGATTACTTCTGCTACTAGGCCCGAAATGCTCTCACTTTTCCACCTGGCAGCATTTTAATTTAACCTGTCAAAACAAAACTAAATAGTGTTACTGTTGAGGCTGTTGACAGATTTATCGGCGTAGAAGCTAATTATTACCTCAAAAATTTCCAGAAAGTAATGGATCACAAACGGATGCACAGCAAATGACAAAGTTGACAATGTTTACATTGGTGTCCGCCATTTTGATTCTCCCAGAATTCCTTTCCAATCGTAGATGGTTTCCATGCTTCGCGCGTTTCTTTTCCTCCCGCGCGCGACTAGCTCCCGCGCGCGCTCGCTTAACCAATAAATTTCAGAAATTTACATTTACCTTACCTCGAATTGAGTTGTCGGAATTAGTTTTCTTTCCGCAATACAAGCAGGAAGCCAGTCAATGGCTACAAGAGCGACTGAATCTCGCATTGGTGTCGAATTTCAAAAATTCCAGGCCAGCTTGACAATCTACGCCACGAAGGAAAAGTACGTGAGTGATAGCTTAGCCAGGCTGTACTGTAAAGTGGGAATGTGTTTCAATTTCAACAACAGCAACACTTCAGCTTTGACTTTGTTTGCCGAATCAATTGAATGCTAATTTTCTGAATATGAGTGCACGCGCGCCCGCGCGCGTGGACATCCATGTTCCAAAAGAAGTCACGTGGTCAAAACATTGGCGGCCATGTTTGCTCGAGTGAGGCAAATTTTCCTGCTGGAAACAGCTGCAAATCCTTTGCACATTCCTGCTTAATGGTTGATAACAAGAAAAACTTTTGAGCTTTGTGACAGAGAGCCATCATAGTAACATAATCAATGCAAATTTTGCAATCTTGAGCGTACAGGTTGATTTAAATTCTTTGCTTCACCAAACTGTCAAGAAGATGACATGTACAAGTTGTAAATAAGTTTCAAGTTTTCAAACGTTCAGTTACGATTGGTTGTAAAAAGAATACTGTTGGATGGCTAGAACGCAGCTTAGAGGTTATATGTGGGAGAAATGGCCCATTTTTGGTTGCTCTTTCACGTTGGGTAAGTAAGCTTAAAAGTTAAGTACATTTGTATACAGTTACATTACCTTTAAGCTTATGATCTTTTCAAGCTTACTTGCTCAATGTAAAAGTGATAAGCAATAATTGGGCTTAACCCCAAAATACTTTTCAAATTATTCTGATCATAGTGATCCAAAACAGCTCTCACTGTTGTTATAATGCACTGAAGGTGAAGGAATGCCTGCATCATTTATTTAATACAGTATGTCAGTATTGACTGCTGATCAGCAGTGTTTCTTTTTTATGCTGTTGCTCGTATAAAATGTTGATTATAATATAAGTCACAACTTCATCCTTTCAGCAACACTTTGTCCATGAAATATAAGTAAACCTATAGATTAAATGTTTTGAAGATGAATGAGTGTACCCTCCTTGGGGATGGACCATTTTATTTTTAGGGGTTGGGGGTTGGCTTTTTGTCTTAGCATGAATTTTTTTTTACATCTTGAGGCTGTGCAATAATTTTTTTTGTGTGATTTTTCCATACTATTTTTTTTGGTATTTACCAACCCCACCCCCCTCCCCTCAAAAATAAAATGGTCCATCCTTTATATATATAGGGTTCAACAAATACAATTGAAGCAACTAGGGCATGGTGCATGACTATTGAAGCATGGTGTTTTACTGCATGAGGCCATGACCTTGCAGCATATAATCATATATGGGAACTAAAAAAGAGATTTGGCTCAATAAAATTATTATATATTCAAGAAATAGTAAAAGTGAAACCTTTTAGGGCAATTTTAAGGTGTACAGGCCTTTTTTAAGCCTAACAACTTCAGGCGACCTTAAGTGACTAAGGGCGACTTAAGGCGACTTAAGGCGACTTAAGGCGACTTAAGGCGACTTTAGGCGACTTAAGGTCCCAGAGTAGGCCTAGGATAGTCCGTAAAAGAGTCAAAGATCCCATACTCAGACAGACCACCTAGCTATTAAAAAATTCTAAATCTAAATATTATACACAATGAATACATAAGGATAAAAAAGATATATTCAAATATATTACGTATAGGTTTACAATTAATCGGCTTATTCAGTTAGTGTTCGTTAAGAAAATTGTCATACCACGCTTAAAACATGAGATACCAGAAGCTGATCTAACGTCAAATGGAAGCGAACTCCATATGTCTTCAATACGATTAAAACTTTTAGAAATATTACTACAGTTTCTTCCGGCGTTGTGTCTTTTATATTTTGTTTTCGTTTTGGACGCAAATTTTACGTGTATGAAGACAGATAAATTATGAAATTCACGTTTGACATACTTTTGTAACGCAAGCGCAAGCCCACCGCTACAAAATCATCTGAACTGAAAAAAGTAAAACACATAGTTTTCGATAAACCGCACTAGAATGATGACGTAAATGCGACTGATGACGTAAAGAAAGTATATTTTGAATAATATAATGATAAAAGTGATAGACCTATAAAGCAGCGAAAAGTGCCCAACTAATAGCGTCATTTGTTCTAAACTTCAGTAAAATATGTTAAAATTTATTTTAATACTGCGTTCTTCTCAGACGCCGGGTCAGTAAATATTGACGCATTGGCTACGTCGGTTTTGTTTTCCTCGGGCTTGTTTAGTTATTTAACCCTATTCAGACTGGGCTTTTTTAGGCAATCTGTGCCTGGGGGGCCTCCTCGGACCCCCCCTGCATATCTCTGGAACCAGTAAGGCTAGGATCATGAAATTTTCACACAATGTTCATCTCCATACAAGGAAACCTCACACCCAGTTTTGACCTGCCACACCCAATTATGACGTCACAGTGACGTAATTTTTGTTTTTCCGACGTTTCTTTGATATTTTTCCATTCAGATACTTAAAATATCAAATATAACTGTACAATCATCTCTTTAATATTAAAACATAATAAATACAAACAAGGACACACTTGTAAGGCGAGAAAAGGCAAAAAAGGGCGATAAAACTATAATTTTGAAATTATTGTCCGCCATCTTGGATCCGCCATCTTGGATCCGCCATCTTGGATTTCCTTTTTTTTCGTTTAAATTAAAATTTAAAAAATATCTTAAAGAGAAAAGGATCAGAATATATAAAACACTTATCAAACTAATGTCTATTATCCAAACAATGAACTTAGAAGCGTTATTTAATAAATAGTACAAAATTTTTCTCTATAAGTAAAAGTGAGCAAAAAATTTACCTACCCCTCCCCCCAAATATTTGATGTTAAAAATTTTTGATGTCTTTCAAGAACTAGTCCCAAGAAAAAACTATTCTAATAAGAAAATGCACTATAAGTCAAAAAACAAGATCTTAAAATAAAAAATTCACCATATTTTAATATTTTGAAAACCTATGTGTCAAAAAGCGGTTGCCATGGCAACATGGTTAATCATACTGACATGTTATGGATACAAAAATGTCTCTAGATAAATTCTAGGAAAAGTCAGAAAATTTCAGCCTCATAGCTATTTCGGTGTAAGAGTTATTACAATTTTACTGGAGGGGGGGGTTCGAAAAGCCCCCCCCCCTCCCCCCCAGACTGAATAGGGTTAATTTTGCGTATCCTAGTATAATCAAAGGGCTCTAAGAGCCATCTCGTTAATGCAAAACATGGTAAGGTTAAGGGGCCAGTAGTTATCATGCAAAAACGACAAAGGAAGTGTAGCATTTTTTTTTATTATTATTTTTTGAGTTAGCAAACCGAATAGCGGCATAAATGAACATTCTAAAGAGGTACGAAGAGCTAATGTCAGTACATGACCATGAAAGCGAGAGGAGTCATTTGAGACTTTTCGTCAGTGTTAATTTAGTAGGTGCGTGAAAAGTGTTAACTGTCAAACTATATTTTTAATGGTTAATGAGAGTTTGATTACTTTGATTGGTTTTGTTTTGATAGCGTCGATTGTTGAAGTAGTACGTTTGGGCTGGTTTGCGTGATGTTATATCGAGTTTAAAGGTATTTTTACAAATTGGGTAAGATTGGCGAACTGGACTAGTTTGGTTTTTATTAAACTCTTGTTCTTAGGCGATCGTTACTTGATTAATGAAAGGCTCCTAAGAGCCAACGTGTGAATAACAAATGCTAACGCGTAACACAATATTGCGGTAAGCTCATGTTTTCACACTGACACGGTTCAATATTTTTTTAAAATTAAACGTAAGGATTTTTGACAAACGCAAAAAGAAAAATCAAAGGCTCCTTAGAGCCAACCCGTGAATTTGAAATGCTAACGCGTAACGCAATATTGCGGTAAGCTTATGTTTTCACTCTGTCATGGTTCAATATATATATTTTTTTAATTAAACGTAAGGATTTTTGACAAACGCAAAAAATAAAAATACAGTACATCCCTTTCATAATGTTCAGTCCGTAGAAGAAGGAGAAAAAAGAAAAAAAAAACGGCCCGAGCGCAATTCGAACTTGGGCCTTTCGGATGCAAGTCCGCGCGTCACACCACTCGACCACCGCGACCACTGACTTGAAATGGGGTAAATTTTATTACTTGAAGGTATATAATCATCAAAGCGCGTGTCTCAGTTGAAAATTTATTTCAGATCGATTTTAAAGTTACATTAAAGACTCCAAATGCGAAACATCTTTAAGCTTATTGTTGTTTATATTCGTTTACACCAATTTAGTTATTGTTATCGCTGGATTCACGCCGTTCTTGTTACAAAACGCATTCGTAACAAAGAATTACGTCACTTAGTTTACAGCTGATGGAAGGAGTGAGCGAGTGAGTGACTCATTTGCAGACTCGTACCCAGTCGCTGTTATTTTTTTTGGGGGGGGAGGGGGGGGTGGGAGGGGGGGGGCGAGAGAAGATTGGATACTAGGGTGAATTGAGGCGCGCGGGGTGTCATGGGAAGGGTCGAGGGAAAATGGCCGACTGACAGAAGGATGCAAATCACTCACTGAAGGGTGCAGAAGCTTTTTTAAGCTTTCGGCTTGTTGTTTTGGCCAATTTTTCACATGTGTCTGTTACCAAGTATCAAACAAAGGCTGTCCGTTAATGACACGGCTCAAAGTGGCGTTGTATGGATTTTTTTTATGAATTTTTTACTCTTCATTCGAACATTCGGGAAACAGGACATTTCTCGGTTAGAAGTGGAAATCAAGCTGGATCATTGCTAGAAGCCGGCTATCGGACGATATCAGGTGAAACTAATATAAATATGGCCCTTTTGACTTAAATTGCCATGGCTTCTTGTCTATCTTACTGTTTTTAGCTTGGTGCCATAAGTTGAGGGCAAAATGGCTCTCAGATTTTTGAGTTTGTTTCATCAGATCAGCGACTGAGCCTCTTCAATACTAGTTATTAAAAGTGGCCATTCTTTTTATTTCTATCTATCTGTTGAAAGGTACACGATTCAAGATGGTTTGGCTGCGAAACAAGCTCATTTAAGTTTGAGAACACGAAGAATATGTCAAGGATAAAGTACTTCTATCATAAAAAAATTATCAAATGAGGCCTTAAACTACTGTAATAAAACGGTAAAATCCAAGCTTTCGCCGATCAGCGGCATCATCAGGGATGAAAAGAAAAATATTCCACGTCCGTCTATATATACTAATGCAAAGTAAAATGTGTAAAAATGTAAGAATGTGAGGTACAAATATGAATGAGATATGAATAAGAAACAAATAAAATAGTCTAACAAGCCAAGTGTCATTGGACAAAGACTCTCTAGAAATATTATAAAATAGGCATTAAAACAAAAGGTCCGCGAATTCGCTGCATTCTTCTTAGGAGTGCAAGGTCGGTTTATATTTTCTTATGTAGAATGCTTCAAATAGGCATAAATTTACAGGGTCGCTTTTGAGTACAACGGTTTTAATTACAATGCCTTTGTAGTCTATGTTTTGGCATGCAGAGATGTGTTTCTTTACAGAGGAGTCTTCACTGTTGAGATGTTCTCTAATACGATCGTGGATGAAACGTGTAGTGCTCCCGATATAGTGTTGATTGCAATTGTTACATGTGATTTGGTAAACGGCATTCCTTAGTAAGCATAATTTAGTGCTTGAGATGGGGCAGTTGCTCCTGGTGCATGTGCGCTTCGTAGTGTTGTGGGAGAGAGCTCGTCTGAGGGTGTAGGATCTGTGCGCGACACGTACTGGCATGCCAGTACGTGTCGCGCATGCACCTTTTATTACAGTAGTTTAAGGCCTCATTTGATAATTTTTTATTCTTAAAATGCTACTGAAGGACAACATCCAAAGATTACTTCCATCATATTTATTGATAAGATGTTTTTTTTATATTTCAACTAGTATTAAGCCAGGATGATAAAGTATTGGAAAGGACAAAAAAGAGACCAGCTATAAACCCAAACAAACATAATTAACATTTTTCTTTGTAATTATCCCAATACTTCAGTGTACACCCCCCCCCCCCCCCCCCTCCCCAGGGGGTAGTCACATATAGGTATCAGTAGCAATCAGATCAAGATATTGTGATCATGGGATCCCAAAGCACATTTTGGTCTTTGTCAGTTTCTAAGTTTTACTATTTTTTGCAAATGAGAACCTGGTTCATTTGTCAGGCTTAAGTGCTTTGCCAAATTTCAGTTTGCATTTTAATCTACAGGTTCTTATATGCAGATTTTGTATTTAAGGGGACTGGGTCATACCACCTCCCAAAAAATTACTTTACTTTAACATTACATGTAGTACTTTACATTTTCCTGTATTTTGCCTTCTAACTTCCATTTTAAGTTTGAAAAGAATGGTTGGGGTCCAAGAAGGCCTGGATGCAATCACAATATATCTATCTGCCCAGAAGAAGCTATAAATCATGCCAGTTGAATAGTCTTCTGTTAATCACAGTCAATGAACCCTCCCAGAAATATTGTTGAGAGTAGAGTCTGAGGAGTTGAGTTCCACTGTATTTCTTTTATATTTTAATTAAAGAAGAGAAGTGATATTGTTTCCAAGAATTAAATTTGAAGACAGGGGTTGGGGGTCATAAGTTTTCTTTATTATATCTCTTAGTTAGTACGCGCGCTGTGATTGGTCAATTTAGCGGGCCGTATTTTACAGTACGGCCCGCTAAATTTGAGAGTCTCAGCATCAGGCCTAACACACGCTTGCAAAAGTTGTTTTTTACATTAAAAATTATCCAGAGGAAACGTTTGGAGCTAAGTGGGTAAACATGCCAGGTTACAAAAACTCTCCGATGAAATTAAAATATAACTTTAGGAAAAAGCTGATTAGCTGCGAATCAAAAAGCATTGACAATTTTCTCGAGTAAGCTTTTTTGTTTTGGTATTTAGCTTTTAGGCTGTAAGTTATAAAAAACTCGAGTAACACGGCAAATTCGTTTAACTCTTACAATTTAATTAAGCATTAACAAAACAGTCTTTCTTCGTAAGAAAATGTCTCTATGAAAAACATAAAGCTGCAAAACAACTTGAAACGACTTCCATCGGCAAAACTTAATTAAGCTTAACTTAGTTTGATCAAGTTTTTGTCTGGTTATAAACTTAAGTTCAGAGTTATCGTTTGTGGCAGTGGCTCTAATAAGAACAGACTTGAAGCTACAAAATTACGCTAAAAGTGTACCTTGATTCCTCAGCGAAATTTTTGTCCTTGTAGTGGAGTCCATGAAAACAATTTTGCGTATTCGCAAATACGCTCTTGCTGCAGCTCACGCTGAAACTTTGTCAGGTGCGATTGAAATTCAAACTCATCCACGCACAAAGTTCGGCATGAAGCCACTAAAGCACACAAAAAGCCAAAAACAACTTGCAGTATTTGATGACGAGATATTTTCAGTGTCCTTTTAGAAGTTTGAGAGTTTCTTCGTTCACCGCTGAAGACCGAAGTGCTGCCACATTTTCCCGTTTGACAAACACGTTTGTTTTGGCGATTTTATCGCGGCGTTTTCATTCTTCTTTTCCTCACTTGTCGTCGCCAGTAATTAACTAAGAATCCTTTTCAAAGAAAACTACCTTCTGTCAGGTTTCCGTCGTCCCACCGAACACATGGAAGATTAAATTAATTCGTCATTATATAGTTTTCATTAAAGAGCCACGCAAGTTCACGCCGAATCGAGGACCACACTATTTTTGAAAGCCAATAAAATTTGATCTTTGCTTTCTTGTGACGTACGTCAGTCAAATGAAACCGTCCATCTTTTAACTTGAAAGGTTTTCCTTTATCTAAGATTTAGAGATATAATAAATATCTTACTAACCTCGTTTTCTCGGTCCGTACTGTAAATTACGGCCCTTGTTTTTCCCCTTCGATTTATGGCCCAAGCGCGAAGCGCGCGGGCCATAAATCGAAGGGGAAAAACGCGGGCCGTAATTTACAGTACGGCCCTCGAACTCGGTTAGTAAGAGGTATTTATTCTGTGATAGTAGGCAATAAATGCTTCATAAATAAAATTTAAAAAAAAATGAAAGCTATTTAATGACTGTGTCCATTATGTTTCATTTGTTTTCATTAAAGACCCAGTATTATCCATTATGCTTCACGTGCCTCTGTTATTGTTTTGGGTTGCACAAGTGTGAGGCATCTATTGTTCAGAGGTGCGTGAAGCATAATGGACAATACTGGGTCTTTAATGAAAGCCAGAACTTATTCAAGTATGTGATATGTTGCTGTAGGGGTAGAAATTATCACTCGCCCACTTGTCCAAGTGAGTGTCAAGTCTTCCTTGGCGAGTACAAATTGTACATTACACACATGCCCAAACTGCCAGTGCTGTCAAACCCTGTGTTATGAGCAGTTATGTAGATAATGCCTAAACAAGAAATCTCCATTGTCTGTGTCATTGGACACCACTTGGAACTGGGGTTCTCCAGCAGCGACAAGAAATTTTATATGGTGCTAAGAAAACTAGCATGCATTGTAAATGAAGTCGGTCACTATTGCATTTGACATCTCCTAGCATCTGATTAGCTCTGTTGTGGAGTCATTGTTCATGTAATCAAAATAATTTTAGAAATGATCAGTTTTTAAACTTTATCAATAACTTGTATTCCTACCTTATTATGATAGGAAATCAACTTTCAAAATTAACATGGCTAAAATTTAGGCAATTTAGAGGGAAAATTAATGCAAAAGAGAGGGTTAATTTCCTATAATAAATTAAACCATGTGCATCATTTTTTTGTTGGTCTATGACAATCTTGAAAAGTGTTTCATTTCACAAGATTCCATGCTTGAAAGTGACAGTTAACACTATGCATAGTTCTCTGATAAAACAAGGCATTATAAGTGCTACATAATAAGTACATGATAATGGAAATTAAATATACACTTAAGACCCAGCAAAATGGATGAAAAATATCAAATAAAGGTTTCAAAACCTTGAAGATACAGTCGTAATGATCGATTGTGGGCAATTGCAATGACGCAGCATTTCCTTTTAACATAATGAAGTAATCTATTTTCAGACATATCCTGATTAACTTAAGCCTGTTACAGTAAATTTTGACCAAATACACTTGTCATGCACAGAGGAAAACTTAAGTTTTGTCAGCATAAGTAAAATAATTCCTAACTCGATCGATTGGCTCAATGGCTGAATATCTGAACCATAAGATATATTGTAATGACACAAAAAAACCGTCATATTTAAAGAATATTGCTATTCAGCTGTAATTAATATTTATCCACACGCGCCATTTTACACTTTCTCAGCATTGTTTACAATAATAGTGAACAACAGTTACCATTTTGGATCGAGTTCGTCCAGTCTCTATTTTTCCCTCGACCCTTCCCATGACACGTCGCGGGCTTCAATTCACCCTAGTATCCAATCTTCTCTCACTCCAAAACCAATTAATAGCGACTGGGTACGAGTCTGACTCATTTGCATATTTGTCGCCGTTTCCGATAACCCGTGCATTACGCATGCGTGTATTCATGGGTTAAAAATGAAACACAAACAGTGGTGATACACATGGTAAACCAACGCATTTTTATAAAAAAGTTGACATTTCGTATGCTAAGCAACAACAATTTTCAAAAGTAACCATTACAGTGGTTGAAAATTGTTTATATAGTTCAAAATAGGGGTCTGGAACGAAGGTCTCTTAACAGTCATTCTTCTGTCATGAAAAAGGATTAAAGGCATAAAGATTAAATAGAAAATAAATTATTGAATGCACGTGGAGATTGTACACTTCTATCTTGGTGTGGTTCGACTTAGGCAAAAATTGGAATCCAGATTTCAGTTTGTTTAATAAAATCATGAATCCATACTCGGGATGGAAAGTAAAAATGTTATAGACTGGGCCTTATCATCAATATATTTTTTTTTTTTGCAAAAGAGGGGGAACCCGTGCCCCTCTGCTAACAACCTTGCAATAAGGCTTATAGGTTTTTACTGTAAAAAGCTTTGCCGTTGGTTTTAGTAGTGTTCAGTACAGCATTGGGCTGTTGTTTGTACTCCAACAATAGACAAAATTAATATTCTCAGTATTGAACTGGAGGCTCATGTGGTACAATGTTCTCATATGCAAATATTTTTACTGATATCCCACTGCATGAGCCTCCATTGCAAGCTAGTTCCCATTCAATACTGAAAATACATTGTTGTCTATTCACACAAAGAAAATTAATCATTCCAATAGAGTGGTTTCTCTTCAAAATGATTTGTTAGTTTATGTTTGATATTGTCACTAGTAGTTCAAGTTTTCTTTGCCAGGCCAAATCTTTGACAAATCAATTTTGTCTCTGGTAGGCCACAGATGAAAATCAACGACTGGTTTTTGTTCCTTAGCATTCAATGTCATAACCCATTTAATATTGATTGATATTCGGCAATCTCTGAACAAAATATAGCCAGTTTACATTCATTCAATATCAATCAGCGCTATAAGTTGCACAGCCCAGGCATCAATTCATTAAAAAAACAGTTAGAAATACACTTCGGTTAGCCAGTCACTCGGGGGGGGGGGGGGGGGGTACTTCCTAGTAATAAGAATGGCAATATGTGGCTCAATGGGTTTTTTTGGGGGGAGTGGGGAGGGAGGGGGTAGTTTTGTTTTAGTGGGGATTTGGGGTTTTAAAAGCAGCACATCACTAAGTTGGGATTGCAAAATTTACATTTTCACAAAAGTGACTAAGATGGCGTCTATACTTTGGTCACAGAATAGACTATTAAGGGGTCAGTGCTCTGAGAGGTCAGTGCCACATACCCAGCAAAAGTTGATTGTAGTACCCCCCTCGGGGCCAGTCACTTAACAGAAAACCCTGAGAGGCCAGTGGACCCAGCAAAAGTTGATTGCAGTACCCCCCTCGGGGCCAGTCATTTAACAGAAAACCAAGAATGCTTGTTAGTGGCAAATACTCTTATTCAGGCCTGTAACCCATATACACCCAGTGTGTAAAGGATAATGCTTTCTTATAGTCTTGACAATGCATGATGGGCACATGTTTCTATTTCCCTTCCCCAAGTGGCCATCCATATCAGTCCAAGATAAATTGACGATAGGCTGCCTTCCTAAAGGCCCTTGTATTATTGTCATCTCTGTCTTTTCTGCTTGATTTCTTATGCAGAGTTGCAAAACATCCGGATCTATAAAACACAGTTTTTAAATCTGGTAAAACTAATGTTACGCATCTCCTCTGGCCACAGCATTTGTTTTCTATTTCCTGCGGCATATAAATTACACAAACATTGCACTTGCACCATGGAAGTGACACTCAGGAACTGGTGGCTGGGGCTGCTGCTCCTACCAATGTTTGGTGGATCAGTTTCAGGGACAACCTGGGTATCCTGATCACTACTTTCATCATCATCGTGGTCATTGTCTTCCATAATGAGTAACCCATGAATGTAGTCCATTTAACCCACCCCATGCTGAAGACTTCTCACACACAGGTTTTTGATCATTTGATTGTCTAGTGTTGTATGAAATCCTGCAACAAATAATATTTCTTTTAAAAATTGAATTTATAACATTTTATGAACCAAGCCTTTATAAACAAACTCTAAACTATATTTCCATAATTTCATCGGCTGTCTTTATATTGGGAGAGGTGTCTGCTAAATAAAATAAATTTTGTACCACTGATGACAACAACAGTAATAAAACATGTGTATTACACATAGTCTTTAGTCCATATAATAGCAAAATACCCCATAATATATATCAAGGTAAGTACGGTATGAGATTTATATTTCATCCACCCGAATTCATTTGTGAAACATACATATAAGAATAGAAATAAACACTAACTTGAAATGATTCCAATAGCAGTTATCAACACGAGGTTACTTGTCAAGTTTCTACCAAAAAATTTCAATTTCATCTTACATGTAACTTATAATAAAGATAAAAGGAAAAACAGCGATTTGGTTTGAAATTGTAAAATTAATACGGTGCAATTTCGATAACTCGAATTGTTATTGTATAACATAGAATAATCGAAGGTTTCATTCAAGTGGAAACCATTCATTTGGTTGTGGCAACAAACCCGTTACTACCGAAATTACTGAACGAGCTTTGAACATACACATTTTCTAATATTGGAGATAGATGCGCGTGAATTACGTAAGCTTACCTTGTTTCCCCATGGTTTCGATAATTATATTGTGAACCACACTTCCACTGCTCCGAGAAAATCACACCTTGTGTTTTGCAAGGCAACCACGATTTGTGTTTGTTGCTGTCCGAATCATAGAACAGGTACATTGCTATAAGATGCAAAGATAGAAGTATTTTGGCGACATGATTTTAGTCGCTGCTAGCTCAAACAATATAAGCTTAATGTAAATCGACAAACCTCTGATTTTGTCACCTCGCAAGTCTTAAGACTTTTATAACACGATCGACGAGAAATAATAACTTTAATAAGCTTACCTCTTTTTAACACTCGGCTCTTGTGCTTCCATGCCTTCAAACCACTTGAATAAGTTTCAAAGGGGTTTAAAAAAGTTATACAAACATTTAAGCACGTGAACATGTCCAATATCCGCACTTCCCAGCGCAAAATTGCCCCAGTCTTGCCAAATTCAAAATGGCGACTGTTTGCAAATGCAGTGGGTATGACAAGTTCATGACATCCTAATACCCTTGGGAAATTAACAATAGGTCCGGGGGTACCCCTCAAAACTTTTAGTGGCAGTATGCGACGCCGTTCTTGAAATCCTAACCAGTTTAACCAACCATATCAATGCCCTAATATAGCTTGTATGAAGAACTAACCCCCCCGGGCAAAAGTCCACAAACGTATCACAAAGAAACCTATCTTAACAACTTTTGTCCCTTTTTTTTCGTACTGATTCCGAAATCTCGCTTACTGCGCATGCGCATTAACGAGATAAAAACGAATTTCAATGCAGCATTTACCTTCGATAACACCACTTGAAACAGAACCTTCCTCTTCGGCATCGAAATCAGTAAGCTGAACTAAAATGAGAAAAAGTAAAATGTTTACTTCTGTTCCATATTTTAATACTAAACCATAGTCACTAATATTTCTCAGGAAATGGAATAAAAGCATAAAACAACTTCTCGTTTTCACTTTCCATAGCTTCAGCTTCAGCTTCTTGAACGTTAACTGTCTCATTTTCAATTTCACTGGATTTGACAGTTTAAGAACGAGGTTATCGGCCGAGTTGTAACCATAATTGTCGACTAGCTGAGAAAGCAGAGACGAGCACGTGTTTCTCAATCTGTGAGTGCTGGTCGGGCAACACTGTTTTGCGAGCAGAGGCGAACAGACCATAAGAGGGTATCCCATAATAATTACATTTTGAATATGCCTGGAATTTAGTTTAGTGGCAAAATGCAACAAGTGTTTCATTAAAAAAAATCAATCAGTTGAATTGTGATATGCGTTCCTGTCAATGCATATAGCAGCCAAACGTCAACACGCAAATAATCATTATCTTTAATCTTTATACGGTGGATGCGGTTGCTAAGACAAAGATAAAAATACAAGTAAAAAGCGTGTACAAAAATACAAAATAACGTAACGGTAAAGAAAGACACTTACAAACGTTGTATGGCAGGAAACTCCGAAACGAATGGACGAAAGAAGAACGACGATACAAATTGAACGTTGATACTAAACGAAGCAAACAGCCTACTAACGAAATGGCAGAGTATATATAAGGCTAAACTAAAAGAAAGCGCGATTATGCGGAAAAAACCTAACAGAATATAAAATAGCACGAAAACACGATGAGCAAAATAAACGAAAGCAAAACAAAGGAAATTAACGCGAAAACGGTACACAATTGTTAAAAAACTAGTAAAAAGAACAATGCGGCATCAACATCTGGCTCCCCTAAGAGTTATATAACTCTTAAGTCACTTAGTGAGTCACTTATAAGTCTTTAAAAACAGTTGAGTTCGTAGCTTAATTCTGAACTTATGGCTCCTCTGGCTGGGAATACCCCGAGTCTTTACTCTTCATTCTCCATGATCAGCACAAGTTTGTCAATGGGACGATCCAAGGTTGTCGTGGCTGTGGCAACTCTGACCGAACATACTTGTCCATTAGAATCCGGATTTGTATCAACAACGCGAGCCAAATTCCACTCATTTCTCGCCACGCGATCATCGACGATTAACACAAGGTCACCACTTTGAAGATTCCTTCTTGGGCGATTCCACTAAACTCTCTGCTGAAGACTCTGGACATACTCTTTCCTCCATCTAGACCAGAAGACATTTGACAGGTACTGCACGCGTTTCCATCTTTTCCGTAGGTAGACATCAGCCTTCTGAAAATTTCCTGGGGGAGGCATTACGACCCTTGACTTCATAGTCAGGATGTGATTGGGCGTAAGCGGGTCCAAATCATCAGGATCGCTCGATGGGACAGTAAGCGGTCTACTGTTTATGATGCACTCCACCTCGGTCAACAATGTTCTAAACGTCTCATCATTTAGGCAATGGCCAAATTCCTTCAAGAGCGCGGATAAAATCGAACGTATGGAACGTATCTGGCGCTCCCATACGCCACCCATATGGGACGCTGCTGGGGGATTTTTCTTCCACCGGATAATCCAATCAGCTTTGAAGCCTCTGCATAAACTCCTTTGGATAACACTGTGGTCCATCTCTTCTAAGGCCTTCTTAAGCTCGTTTGCTGCTCCCACGATGTTGGTTCCTTGATCCGATCTTATTTCACGTACTGGCCCTCTTCTAGCTATGAACCGTCGTAGGGCGTTGATGAAAGAATCTGTTTCCAGTGATTCGGCTGTTTCTATGTGTACTGCCCTGCTTGCAAGACAGGTAAATACGGCCCCATACCGCTTAACCTCTTTTCTTCCTTGCTTTATGAAAAAAGGACCGAAGTAGTCGACTCCACAATAAGTGAAAGGAGGAGAAGGTGTTATTCGTTCACGCGGAAGGACAGCCATCTTCTGTTCACCTGATGTACCACGAAGGCGACGACACACAACACACTTTGAGATGAAATGTCTGACAACCGAATTAGCGTTAACGATCCAATACTGACTTCGTAACTCGCTCAGCGTTATCCCTCTGCCAGCATGGGCGACGTTCTTGTGAGCATCACGAACTATCAGGTTTACAACGGAACTTCTTTTAGGGAGAATCACCGGATGCTTGAAATCTTCGGGAAACTCTTGTGACTTGCTAAGCCTGCCACCAACACGTAAAAGGCCATTCTGGTCCAGGAACGGATCAAGGCGGTACAGAACACTTGATTTCTTAATTTCATGCTTCTTGGATTTCTCATAGTGGCGGTCGTTCTCACAATCTTCACGTTTAATCTTCTTTAGTGCTTCTATCTCTGTGGGAAACGCACTCTTCTGGACCACTTTAAGAATTGCTGTCTCAGCTTTTTCTACTTCGTCCACTCTTATGGGCTTTCCTTTCAACTTCGCGAAATCTTCGGCTTTATCTGCTGCTTTATCCGGTACGGTGTGACTCTCCTTATTCGCGAGACGGAGCATCCAGGCGACAGAACGCTTCATGCATCGCCAATCAGAAAAGCGTGTAAGCCGTTTCAAGAGATCGGAGCTTTCGTCAATGACTAGACAGTGCACTTGAACCCTTTTGATTTCAGGATCATCGGCTGACACACCGAAGTCGTAAGGAATTTGAGGCCATTCACTCTCAGGTAGCCACAGGAAATTGGGACCCGTGATCCAACGATGCTCTTTCGAGAGCTCATAGCCCTTTAGTCCACGCGAGGCATCATCGGCTGGGTTAACCTTCGACTCAACATACTTCCATTGCTCGGGACTCGTGGCTTCTCTTATCGCCTGTACGCGGTTCGCTACAAACACATGGAAACGTTTCTTCTCATTCCGAATGTACTTCAGCACAGTTGTACTATCTGTCCAATAAGTCTTGCTTTCAACCGGTTCATCCAACTCACTGGCAATCATTTCTCCCACACGTACTGACACTGTTGCGGCGGTGAGTTCAAGACGTGGGATCGTCATGGCCTTAACAGGTGCTACGCGGGCTTTCCCCATAAGGAACGCACAATGGATATCACCCTTCTCATTCTCAATCCGAAGGTATGATACTTGACCATAACCAGTAGAGCTAGCATCTGAGAAACTATGGACTTGTCTGGAGACTACAGTACCAAAGTTCGTGGGCTTTAAACATCGCTCCATCGAGAAACGCTCCAGGGCAGGCAACTGGCTTTTCCAATTTTTCCAACGTGCACGGAACTCTTCATCAACCTCTTCGTCCCAGCCTTGCTTCCTACGACACAGGTCTTGTAAAATCTGCTTCCCGACCAACAGAACGGGTGCTGCAATTCCTAAGGGGTCATAAACGGAAGATACGGTGGACAGTATGCCTCTCCGAGTTAACGGCTGGTCTTTGAGGATGATTCTGAAGCCAAACGTGTCTGATTCGATGGCCCATTGTACGCCAAGAGCTCTCTCTACCGATAAGATGCTATTACTCAATTCCAGAGATTTGACATTTTGGGCGTGGGCTTCTTCCGGAACACTTTCCAGTACGGTTCTACTGTTACTAACAAACTTGGCTAAATTGAAGCCTCCATGTGCGCAGGCATCGCGAACGCCACGTATTCTTTGGATGGCGAAGTCTTCTGTTTCTTCAGAGCGAAGACAGTCGTCAACGTAGAAATTCTTCCTTAGTACATCAGCTGTCTCTGAACCAACCACCTTCTCAGTGTCATCAGCAGCCTTTAACAACGCAAAGTTCGAGCAGCTCGGTGAGGAGACGGCACCGAACAAGTGGACATTCATCTGATACTCTTCCAGGTCTTGAGTTAAATCTCCTTCCGGCCACCACAAGAAACGAAGAAAGTCTCGATGGCTATCAGGTACCCGAACTTGATGGAACATGGCGTCAATGTCCCTCATGAAGGCTATTGGACCTTGACGAAACCTTGTAAGGACACCAACCAATCGATTCGTTAGATCTGGTCCTTGAATTAACTGGTCGTTCAACGATACACCACCAAATCTGGCGCTACAGTCGAAGACAACTCTGATCTTATTCGGCTTCTTGGCGTGATACACGCAGTGATGTGGAATGAACCAAACTCGGCCTGGCTTTGTGGTTAAACGATCTGGCGGAACCCTACTGGCAAAACCCTGAGCAATGATGCCATTCATGAAGGTAGTATAATCTTCGTGAATCTTCTCGCTCTTGCTGATCTTCCTCTTTAGCCATTCCATTCTTTCAAGGATTTGCTGCCTGTTTTCAGGAAATGAAGGAACATCACAGCGGAAGGGAAGAGGAATTTCGTAATGGCCATCCTCTGTGCGTCGAACTTCACGGTTCACTATCTTTAGAAACTTCCTGTCTTCTAGTGAGTACTCTTGCTCTTTGTCGCCAATACGTTCGCTGAAGTCTTGTTCTAGCAACATGTTCAGTGCTTGCGGCGTTACAATCTCTTTGACTCGACTCTCAACCATGAAATGATGTTCGAGGTGTCTATTTGTACCTACTTCTTCAGCAGCGATTCTATTGCAATCTACCATCTGGTGCTCCTTGTTAGACATGTACAGGGGGCCAACTACCGCCCATCCAGCGAACGTCTTTATGGCAAACGGACCACCATCTTCACTCGCCAGAACATCTATTGGCTCAAGAGCCTTTGGACAGTTTGTGCCAATTAACAAGCCAATCCTGGCATCGCGTAACGGAGGTGGAATGTCTCCTGCAATACGTTCAAGGTGTTTCCATTTGAAGGCAATTTCAGGTGATGGCACATTCTCGCACGAGATAAGGTCATCCCTGGTATAGGTCTTGGGTAGCTGAACAGCGTTACTTCCATTCAAGTCCGTGACGACTAAACCATTTAGGACTTTAGCATTGTGACTCTTCGTACCATTAACGGTCTTGACCACCAACTGGGTATCGCTGCCTGTCACGCCTAAGCTAACCGCCAAGTCCTCCAGAAGGAAATTACCCGTGCTGCACGTATCCAGCATAGCATAAGTAAGGACCTCGCGTAGTGGGGATCGCACTCTAACGGGAACTATGGGCACAGCTGAAACAGAGTTTCCAGCACCTGTAGCATTGCAAGCAGCTTCAGTTTCAGTCGAAGCGTTAACCGTTTCACCTTCTTCTCGAACATGAGGCACGCTCTGCTGTTCTGAGTCTGGCTGAGTGGGACGGAAGTTGTCATCATGAAGACCTGTGGGATGACGACGCAAACATCTCTTGCAAGTACGTCTCTGGGCACATCCGTTAGATCTGTGGCCGATTTCATAACACGCGAAGCATAACCCTTTTACTCTAAGGAACTCTTTCCTCTCTGATAGCGTTTTCTTCAGGTAAGCTTGACAGTCATCCAAGTCATGGCCTCTGCCACAAAGTTTGCAGAGACTGATGAGATTACGTAAGTCCCTCCTTACATCGGCAGTCCTTCGGTCAGCGGTCACATCTGTTGCATGACTGGAGAAGTGAGGTTGGTCACGAGTTCGGTCTCCAGGAGGTCTTGTTCTACCAGAACCCTTGCCTCTATTGGAACGGTCAGATCGTTCTGAGGTACTGTCCAGGCGGCGGAGAGCTTCTCTCGAGAAGACTGGGTCGGTTGCGATTCCCGCTTCTGTATTTACAAAGCTCACGAAATCGGTAAAGGTGGGTATCTCTCCTTTAGCAACTCTCTTCTTATTCGCCTCTCGACGCCATCGATCTTGAAGATAAAATGGAAGTTTTGTCACCATACTTTGCAGGTTGTGAGGATGGTCAAGGATGGATAAAAAAGTCAAGGTTGACATTGCGCTCCGACACTGGGTGAGAAATACGGAGAATCTGTCCAACGTTCGATCATCGCCTGCTCGTATACAAGGCCACTCGTTGATCTTCTTAATGTACGCGTTCGATATCTTGTAAGGATCGCCATATTTCTCCTTCAAAAGTCTCTTTGCTTCTTCGTAACCACTGTGATGATCGAGGTGGAGACATCCTTTGATAAGATCTTTTGGCTCTCCTTGTAAGTACTGCTCCAGGTATTGTAAGCGGACATCATTGGCGCTGACTCTAGCCTCAACTTGCGACTCAAAGCTTCTAATAAACGTGGAGTATTCCAATGGGTCGCCAGTAAACTTAGTACTTAGTCAGTGTCAAAGAAGGCAACAAGCTTCGTTGTTGTTGTTCGGCCAACAGTTTGGTTAACCTGTTTTGTTCCTGAAGAACGTCACAAAACTGAATCTGCTGAGCGGGCTTTGGAGGAATCTTCACCTCAGGAACATTGTAACGGCCTTTAGGGTAATTAGGTGCAGGAATCGACGATAAACTTGGAGCGGTGAGAGCAACTGGAGTAGTGAAAGAAGCTCGAGTGGTGAAGGTACTTGACACGGACGGATTGGTGAATGTAGCTGATGCGGAGAAGGTAGGTGGAGTAGTGAACGAAGCTGGAGTGGCTAAAGTTACTGACAAGGGCGGAAACTCTGATCCAGAAATAGGAGTCGCCTGAGCACGTGAGGTTTCCAAAGGCGTGGTCGTTCGAGGGCGTAAATCACTTTCGGCGCCATCTTCAATTTCTGCAAATACGCGCTCTCGAACTTGTGCAACTGCTAACTGTTCCTCTAAACGTAATTTCTCGGCTGTTTTCTCCAACTCTTGTTCCGCTCCAACATGGCAACTCTTGTCATTAATTCCGCCGCCTTTGCCTTTTCTTTAGCTCTACGAGTGGTAATTGAAGGTCTTGAAGACGCTTGCGAGCGACGTGACGCACGAGTGTGCTTAGAACTGACTTGCGATCTCTCCTCTAAATTCTGTTCGATCGAATCCTTAGCTGATGAAATCCAACGGACTGTTTTCTCGATGAAATCGTTGATGCATTTGTTTTGCTCGGCATACCAGTCGTTAGCAGTGCTTAACTCTTCGTCGGTGTCGAGGTCTCGTAATAGCGCTGCAACGAATCCTTTGAATTCCTCAACGGTGATGCGAAATGAAGAAAGATTTCCTTCGATGACAGTCACATTTTCTACATTGTTCGACAACGAATTTATCTCCTTTATCTGTCGCTGAATCTTCTTTCCGATTAACTGGCAATCCCGCCAACGGAGATGGGCAATGTATTCTCTTCCCTTTTCGGTTCGCTGTCTTCGTCTCGGCTCTCTGATCTCGCCGTCGGCGTCCGAATTCAGGTCTAAACTATCCAAACTGACGTTGTCCATTCCGAAATAGTTGTTCCCTTGTACAGTTGGCTCCCGTAATTTCGATTGGATCCAAGTAACGTTTCAACGAATATAGCAGCCAAACGTCAACACGCAAATAATCATTATCTTTAATCTTTATACGGTGGATGCGGTTGCTAAGACAAAGATAAAAATACAAGTAAAAAGCGTGTACAAAAATAACATAACGGTAAAGAAAGACACTTACAAACGTTGTATGGCAGGAAACTCCGAAACGAATGGACGAAAGAAGAACGACGATACAAATTGAACGTTGATACTAAACGAAGCAAACAGCCTACTAACGAAATGGCAGAGTATATATAAGGCTAAACTAAAAGAAAGCGCGATTATGCGGAAAAAACCTAACAGAATATAAAATAGCACGAAAACACGATGAGCAAAATAAACGAAAGCAATACAAGGGAAATTAACGCGAAAACGGTACACAATTGTTAAAACACTAGTAAAAAGAACAATGCAGCATCAACAATGCAAGAATTACAGTGTCAAACAAGTGTCAGGTCTGATAGGGAGGGTCCGGAGCCCCCAGACCCTTCCCCTGGATCCGCCACTGGGAACCTTGCTGAAGATATCTGAACTGGACTGAAAAACTTTTTCATGCAAAAAATACAGAATATACGGCTACTTCAAAACAAATTCAAGGTTTGGACTACAGTTAGAATTATACAGAAAATGACCTGAAGGGAAACGAAAATTGCTTCGAGCTGGCGTAAGGTTCGAGTTACCAAGAGTGAAATTACAGTAAAAAAAATGACGGAAATCCAAGGGAAATCGATTTTGGTTCGAGTTAGCGCGAGGTTCGAGTAAACGAGTGTTCGAGTTATCGGAAGTCGACTGTATAGGTAATGACGTCATTAAAAGGGATTCTGTTTATTAGTATGCAGGAAGGCATACTGTGACGTCACGTCTAATGAGTGAAAGGCAGGGGAAGGCGGTAAAGAGGCTTAAAATAACCTCCTATTACTACTTGCATGAATTGATAATGAAGTACACTGAAAGTATATGAGAATATAATGAATCTGATTGATTGAGTGAGTGGGTAGATGGGAGGTTAAAGGACAATCTTATACGGGATGCATAAATTGGTAATGAAATACACTGAAAGGAAATGAGAATATATTAAGTCAACTTTATTTATTTATTTATTTATTTATTTATTTATTTATTTTATAGAGGGTAACACATGACAGTTTTCACTGAGTATTGATTGAGTGAGTAGGTAGATGAGAGGTTAAGGGAGAAACTTACAAAGGGCACATGAATTTTTCGTTTCTCGCTCAACGGACCAAGCTGGGAAAGAGGGACTGCTCGTAGTCTACATGAATTGATAATGAAATACACTGAAAGTAGATGAACATGTATTGAATATCTATTGAGTAAGTAAGGTAGAAGTGAGATTTAGGGAGAACCTTATTAAGGATGCATGAATTGATAATGAAGTACACTGTTTGAATGAATTGTTATAATGAAATAAAGTACATTGTATTAAGGAAAATAAAATAAGTACTGTACAGTACATTGTATCAAGGAAGATAAAATCAAACTTACGCTATGGAACGAAGTATAGCTTTTATTAGTGTTTATCAAATTTACTTCTCAGCTAACCCTATTCGGCCTGGGGGGGGCACAAAGTGCCCGCGCTAACTTTCAACATTAATAACTTCCTTAATATGTATTCAAACACCATCAAACTTTGTGACTTTTCCTAAAATTTATCTGGCAACAATTTCATATAACAATTTTTTGATCACGTGACGTGATGTTTCCATGGCAACAAGATTTTGACAGCCATGTTTTTTGAAATTTGCATATCTTTGAATGAAGAAAAGCAATCTATGTTTGTTGGTATAATTTTTGTATTTTTACGTCATTTAGCGTTTATTTATTGGTTTTCATTAATTTTTGGGGAATTTGGACGGCTTTTAAGAGGTTTTAAAAAATTCAGAAATCCAAGATGGCGGCCGCACAACTAATTACCTAATAACTACGTCATATGACGTCATCGGTCCATTGTGCGGACCGCAAAGGAGACAGTTTTGGACGTACTATGTACCCTCTAGGTTTCATTGTCATAGCCTTGATGTTCTTGAAGTTACGAAGGGGGGGGGGGCACAATGTGCCCCCCCAGGCTCAGAAACTCAAAAAAAGCCCAGGCTGAATAGGGTTAAGTTAAATCAGCATTTATCAAAATATAATTTCTTTACGTCATCAGTCGCCCTTGTAAAAAAACGCAGAAAGATTGATTCAATACTCTAAAATTTTGTAAAACACAAACTGCGTAAACGGTTATAGTTAAAAGTTAAGTGCCTATAAATCAATTTTCAGAGAGGCCAGTATTTTCCGCTTTCGTATGCTCAGGAATGCACTAAAAAAATTTAGGACCTTTAGGTGACGATCTATAGAGAGTTATCAGATACACAATTTCATAATGGTAAAAAATAAGTACACAGGAGTAATATTTCAGACATAATACCCCAGCTGAAGTTAATTACGGTGGTATTTGAAGGGATAAGGGATTTAACCTTTGCTCAGAGCCAGTACATTTTCTTCTAGTTTCGCTTCTTTGCGGGGCCCCACCATTTCAAGCCGAAGTGATCACTACTATATATAAACGAATAAGACAGCTTTGCTGAAATTTATCAGCTTGGCTATGAAACTTGTCTGTGCATGAATTGATTTAACAGTGAGTACTTAATGGTCCGATAATGCGTATACTGAACAATCTGTGAAATATATTTACAAGCAGCTGCTAACGTTTCTCTACCTTTGACATTTCTAGAAATCTTTGTAACAATGAAGTAGTGGAGCTGCCGGAAAGAGTATTCTTCAAACTGACCAGTCTGCAAGGATTGTAAGTTTTGTTTTGAGCGGTAGCTGTTAATAATTTATGAGCTATATTTATTGGGGTGAATGTAAGAGATTGGGAAGAGTCAAATGCATCGTTACCGGTTAGTTTGATTTTCAAACAGTAATGTCGGCCAAGCGATGTAAACGTCACTGAACAGAAGGGTCCCATTTTTTTTATGAACCATTTCATTTACGTTGAAATTAACAAAATTAATGCAAAATATACCGTCAGCGAATTAACCTTTTCTACACAACCTTTATAAATGTTATCGGCAATTGAAATACTTCAATGGCGAATATCCAGATTCAAATTTCACATTCTTAAAATGTTATACCGGAAACTGAATGCACTACTCACTAATTACAAAAACGTTTTAAAGGATAAAATTTGCTTTATTTATCAATTTAATGACAATTTACAAAAATACAATAAAGACAAGAGAATAATGCCATAAGGATAGTCCGTAAAAGAGTCAAAGACCCCAAACTCAGACAGACCACCTAGCTATTACAAAATACTAAATCTAAAGTAATGAAGTTGTCTTTCAGTAGCATCGTGTTGCAATGAAATAAAATAATGATAATAGGCCATACGCTACTGTGATTGTATGTTTTAACTCTCAAGCTTTCGTCGGACACCGACATCGTCAGGAGAAAACTGAAAGAATTTACATAAATGCGAAGCAATATAAAGACTAGCGTGGATACGATGTAACACCTAAACAAGAACAAAAACACTTAAACAAAGAATTCAGACTGACAAAAGATTCAAAACAAAATATTCAAAAAGATTTTCAAGAAAGAAAACCTCCCCGTCCGGCTAGCACACAAGTCAACTACGCTAAGACAAGTATTGAAATCCAAACCAGCCAAACAACAATGCACTAGAAACGGTTGTCTCATCCGCGGAGAAAACAATTTGTGCCTCACCAAAAACACAGTCTACCAACTCGAGTGCGAAGAATGTAAACTGACTTACATTGGCAGCAGCATTAGACCGCTGCATGACAGAGTCAGAGAACATCTTAACTCTGATTCATCATCCTTCTACAGGCACCTGCAGGACTGCCAACGTGGCCGCACATGTTTTTCTGTCAAGATCATCGGCCGAAACAACGACCCCGTAAATCTAAGACTCTTAGAGGCTGCACATATTCGAAACAAAAAACCCAAAATAAACTCTCGTGACGAATGCACAGAACTGAGGGACCTTTTATTTTGAATATTTTGTTTTGAATCTTTTGTCAGTCTGAATTCTTTGTTTAAGTGTTTTTGTTCTTGTTTAGGTGTTACATCGTATCCACGCTAGTCTTTATATTGCTTCGCATTTATGTAAATTCTTTCAGTTTTCTCCTGACGATGTCGGTGTCCGACGAAAGCTTGAGAGTTAAAACATACAATCACAGTAGCGTATGGCCTATTATCATTATTTTATTTCATTACTAAATCTAAAATATTATACACAATTAATACATAAGGATAAAAAAGATATATTCAAAAATATTGTGTAGGTTTACAATTAATCGGCTTATTCAGTTAGTGTTCGTTAAGAAATTTGTCATACTAAGCTTAAAACTTCAGATACCAGTAGCTGATCTAACGTGAAATGGAAGCGAATTCCACAGGTCTATAATACGATTAAAACTTTTAGAAATATTACTACAGTTTCTTCCGGCCTTGTGTCTTTTATATTTTGTTTTCGTTTTGGACGCAAATTTTACGAGTTTTAAGACAGATAAATAACGAAATTCACCTTTGACATACTTTCGTAAAGCAAGCGCAAGCCCACCGCTACAAAATCATCTGAACTGAAAAAGTGGAACACAGTTTTCGATAAACCGCACTAGAACGATAGAATAATATAATGGTAAAAATGATAGACCTATAAAGCAGCGAAAAGTGCCCAAGTAATAGCGTCATTTGTTCTAAAATTCAGTAAAATATGTTAAAATTTATTTTAATACTGGGTTTTTCTCAGAAGCCAGGTCAGTAAATATTGATGCATTGGCTACGTCAGTTTTGTCTTCCTTGGGCTTGTTTGGTTATTCAATTTTGCGTACCCTAGTATAAAAACGAATTTCAATGAAGCATTTACATTCGATAACCACTTAAAACAGAACCTTCCTCTTCGGCATCAAAATCAGCAAGCGCAACTAAAATGAGAAAAGTAAAATGTTTACTTCTGTTCCATATTTTAATACTAAACCATAGTCACTAATATTTCTCAGGAAATGGAATAAAAACATAAAACATCTTACAGTTTTCACATCCCATAGCTTCAGCTTCAGCTTCTTCAACGTTAACTGTCTCATTTTCAATTTCACTGGATTTGACAGTTTGAAAGAACGAGGTTATTGGCCGAGTTGTCACCATGATTGTCGACTAGCTGAGAAAGCACAGACGAGCACGTGTTTCTCAATCTGTGAATGCCGGTCGGGCAAAACTGCTTTGCGAGAAGAGGCGAACACACCATAAGAGGGTATCCCATAATAATTACATTTTTGAATGTGCCTGGAATTTAGTTTAGTGGCAAAATATAATGCAACGAGCGTTTCATTAAAAAAAACTAACCAGTTGAATAGTGATATGCGTTCCTGTCAATGCAAGAATTACAGTGTCAAACAAGTGTCAGGACCGATAGGGGTGTCCGGAGCCCCCGGAACCTTCCCCTGGATCAGCCACTGGGAACCTTGATGAAGATACTAAGCTAGCGAAATCTGAACTGGACTGATAAACTTTTCTATGCAAAAAAAGACAGAATATACGGCTACTTCAAAACAAATTCAATGGTTTGGACTATAGTTAGAATTATACAGAAAATGACCTGAAGGGAAACGAAAATTGCTTCGAGCTGGCGTAAGGTTCGAGTTATCGAGGATTCGAGTTACCGAGAATGAAATTACAGTAAATAAATGACCTAAATCCAGGGGAAATCGATTTTGGTTCGAGTTAGCGCGAGGTTCGAGTAAGCGAGTGTTCGAGTTATCGGGAGTCGACTATATAGGTAATGACGTCATTAAAAGGTATTCTGTTTATTAGTATGCAGGAAGGCATATTGTGACGTCACGTCTAATGAGGCGAAGGCAGGGGAAGGCGGTAAAAAGGCTTAAAATGACCTCCTATTACTACTTGCATGAATTGATAATGAAGTACACTGAAAGTAAATGAGAATATTTTGAATCTGATTGAGTGAGTGGGTAGATGGGAGGTTAAAGGACAATCTTATAAGGGATGCATAAATTGGTAATGAAATACACTGAAAGGAAATGAGAATATATTAAGTCAACTTTATTTATTTATTTATTTATTTATTTTAATGAGGGTAACACATAACAGTTTTCACTGAGTATTGGTTGAGTTAGTGGGTAGATGAGAGGTTAAGGGCACATGAATTTTTCGTTTCTCGCTCGACGGACCAAGCTGGGAAAGAGGGACTGCTTGTAGTCTACATGAATTGATAATGAAATACACTGAAAGTGGGTGAACATGTATTGAATATCTATTGAGTGAGTAAGGTAGAAGTGAGGTTTAGGGAGAACTTTATTAAGGTTGCATGAATTGATAATGAAATACACTGAAAGTGGATGAACATGTATTGAATATGTATTGAGTATGTAAGGTAGAAGTGAGGTTTAGGGAGAACCTTATTAAGGATGCATGAATTGAAAATGAAATACCGTAGAGTTCCGATAGTAACGACATCCCGAAAGTAGCGACTCCTCGAAAGTAACGTCAATTTTTTGTGGCCGCTAGTAAATCCCGAAAGTAGCAACCCCCCCCCCCCCGCCCCCCGAAAGTAGCGACCTCCCGAAAGTAGCGACCCCCCCGAAAGTAGCAATAGTGGTGAAGGTGAAAAACACATACGGCGGCGAACAAGATACGACTACAGTTGGACCCGTGCCTGATAGGCTAGCGGAGGTCCTGTAGAAGCCATTGCTGGAAAAGGAAATCAAGATGACTTGCCGTGTATCTGGCCAAAACAGGAGTGCGCCTGAATGTGTATGGGTTCAAGGAGGAGGCATCGAGATTCCTTGCGTTTATGAAATTGGCGTTAAGAAAGGACTTAGAAATCTAAGAAAAGAACTGAGAGACAAACTAATACAACTCGTCCCGACCACTGACAATACAATCTAGGAAGACGTCCGGAGCCCACCCATGTCGCAGTTAAAATATGAATCTGGATAGACGAATTTTGTCTCATTTGTTTATTGGTGTTGATATCGATTTATTTTATTATTGCTGCCTTTTTATCATTGTTACCTTCTTTTTATGAAACATAATCTATACATATGGAATGCAAATAAAATGTTGTTCTTTTTTTTTAATTTTATGTTGTTCACTTTTTTATTTCGGAAAAAAGCTCGCGCCAGCTTTATTTGTAAAAGTAACGACCCCCCGAAAGTAACGAAACCCCGAAAGTAGCGACGGCCGCCATCTTGGATTTTACTAAAAATTCAAATTTATCGGGAAAACGTGGAAATTGGAAATATTGTTTGCTAGAGAAGCAAAATAACATACAATTAAACATTTTAATGCGTTTGGTAGCATTTTATATGTTTTTTCACAGAAAAAAGGTGAAAATACACATTTTTATTCAAAAAATGGCTTGACCACATGTTACTTATGACGTCATATCTCGTTACCATAGCAACCGGTTGTCGCCAAACTTTACCAAAATGTGTCTTAAGAATAAATGAACAGCTACTAAAAACAACATGTGCTAATCATAAATGGTCTTGAAAATATCCGACAAAAACCTTAACCCTATTCAAACCGGGGGGGAGGCGGAAAGTGCCCGCGCCGACTTTGAACGTTTATAACTTCTAAGCCTTTCTACCTACAGCCTTGAAACTTCTCGACTTTTCCTAAAATTGATCTGTGAACATTTTGGCAGAAAGTATGTTGTCAAAGAAAATTTGACGTTGCCATGGCAACCACATTTTGACGGATGCTTTTTGCTCATTTTGAAAGATAAGTATTTCCTCTGTTTATTTTATGTTATTCTGTTTTACACTGATCTTTATTATGGATTTAAACACCAAACGATGCATTGTTGTCGTCCTTGATCCAAAATTAAAAAGTAAGGAGGCGTTTCCATGGTAACCGTAGTTAAAGAGGCTTTTTGTAGTACTTTTAAATTTTACTTTTTTCTACCTTTTATCGCATATTTTTTATTTTTGTTTTTTACTCTTTGCTTGATTTTAATGTTAATCCTTTAATTTTGAGTGATTTTGGGTAATTTTAACGCATATTCCGTGCTCAGGATACGATATTCTAAATCCAAGATGGCGGATCCAAGATGGCGGATCCAAGATGGCGGATCCAAGATGGAGGCTCCAAAAAATATTCGAAATTTATTTTCTTTTTTTTAATGTTGTTTTTTCTTTATTTTTTGTTATTTTAGCTTTATTTATTTTTTATGTATTTTTTTAGAATAAATACATTCTAAGTATTTTAAGGTGACATTTTCTCGCCTTTTGGACGTTTTCTTGCACATCTGACGTCATGTTGACGTCATGATGGCGTCACATTAACTGTCATGGTAACATAAAAAGTTGTTGTTATACAAATGTTTAAACAATTACAGAGTGAGAAAAATTTATACTTCCCTTAGATTGTGGTTTAATTACAAAAATTAAAACATCAAAACAAATATATTTTTATGACGTCATGATGAAGTCATCATGTTGCTACAAGTTACAAGTACCAATATATACATTAAAAATGTTTTCCAACATCATCAGAGAAAACATTATTGTCATTATTCAAAACAATTTAGAGATAGGTACGGCAAACACTCTCTGTGAATGAACTGTCAATATATGACGTAATTATGACGTCATAGAAGTTGTCATGACAACATAATTATGTGGATCGATAGAATTTCGGACATACAATGTCTCCTGAAAATTTGGTGTCCATACCTACTTTCATGTAGAAGATACGAAGGGGGGGGGGGGGGGCGGAATCCGCCCCCCCGGTCTCAGAAGATCCAAAAAAGCCCGGTCTGAATAGGGTTAAGGGGGGGGGGGTGGCAAACACCCCCCCCCTTGTACGTCCGAGGGTTAAGGAAAAGAAAATAAGTACATTGTATCAAGGAAGATAAAATCAAACTTACGCTATGGAACGAAGTATTGCTTTTATTATTGTTTATCAAATTTGCGCATTCATCAAAATATACTTTCTTTACGATAAGATAAGATTGATTCAATACTCTAAAATTTTGTAAAACACAAACTGCGTAAACGGTTATAGTTAAAGTTAAGTGCCCCTTAAAATCAAATTTCAGAGAGGCCAGTGTTTTCCGCTTTCGTATGCTCAGGAATGCACCAAAAAAAATTAGGATCTTTAGGTGACGATCTATAGAGAGTTATCAATGGTAAAAAATAGCTACACAGGAGTAATATTCCAGACATAATACCCCATCTGAAATTAATTACGGTGGTATGTGAAGGGATAAGGGATTTAACCTTTTGTCGGAGCCAGTACATTTTCTTCTATAGTTTCGTTTCTTTGCGGGGCGCCACCATTTCAAGCCGACGTGATCACTACTATATATAAACGAATAAGACAGCTTTGCTGAAATTTATCAGCTTGGCTATGAAACTTGTCTGTGCTTTAATTGATTTAACAGTGAGTACTTAATGGTCCGATAATGCGTATTCTGAACAATTTGTGATTAATATCTACAAACAACTGCTAACGTTTCTCTACCTTTGACATTTCTAGAGGTCTTTGTAACAATGAAATAGTGGAGCTGCCGGAAAGAGTATTCTTCAAACTGACCAGTCTGCAAGTACTGTAAGTTTTGTTTTGAGCGGTAGCTGTTAATAATTCATGAGCTATATTTATTGGGGTGAATGTAAGAGATTGGGAAGAGTCAAATGCATCGTTACCGGTTAGTTTGATTTTCAAACAGTAATGTCGGCCAAGCGATGTAAACGTCACTGAACAGAAGGGTCCCATTTATTTTACTAGAAATACGTGTCTCGCAGAACCTCGCGAAGCTCGGGGGAGGATGCACTGCAAAAGTTTAGCGATGTGGGAGGGAGAGATGGAATTTCTGATTTAAATGGAGAGGTTGGGTTGCTTGCTGGCAATGGTTCCAAAATTTAAAGTTGAGACATTTTCGTTCCCAGTCTCTTCCATTCAAATTGTACTTCCAAAAATAAAATAAATGGGAGCTGGTGCTGGTCAGCTTTGGGTTTTGAGCTGTGGGTCGCTGTAACTGCTAAGGGACTGGGTGCCAAACAATCCTCAGGCTCTTGCTCTTCCCCCTCCCCACCTCCCCCCTCCCCACTCCCCCCCCCCCAACCACCACCTACCTTCATTAATTTTTGTCAGAAGGAAAATTGGTCAGAAAGTGGATGTATTAAGTACTGTCGTGGACATGGCTCCAGGACAATATGCATTTTTGAAGCTTGTGAGTGCTATCTCCCAAATTAACCTGTTCCCTTGCTATAGCTTTTGTGCTATATACTGGGTATCAAATAATTGGTAACCCAATTCTCTGTTCAACTGGTTGAGATCACAGGAGGTTACTGGTGCTGAAAAGTGATGTTATCCAAAAAATAACAACTCAATGGTGAAAGTGGCATGAGATTCTCCCAGCAGTAACAATACTATATTTTGGATACAGGTCATGGGAATTACGAATTTGATTACAAAACATGAATATTCAAGATGAAGCAACAGATTCTCTACAAATACCATAAGCAATGTATAGAGGCCTACAATGGAGGTCATTAGTGTTGGGACACTTACCAAAAAACTAGTCAAATAATCCCCCCCCCCCCTCCACCCCCCTTGCAATGTTGAGATTTCATGATCGAACGGACATTTACGCCGAAAAAATATTCACTTACTTTGGTCAACATTGGTTTGGGGGGGAAAGGGGGGGGGGGGGATACGCTCAAATTGCGGCCACAAAGATAACTGTAGCAGTATTACATTATTATTTGTTAACTTTTCACAGGTGTCCCAGCTACTTTTGTCCTCCATTGTCTCAAACAGATTTTTTGAAAAAAACAGGTTTGTCGCTTGAAAAAAAGCCTTTAGCAGCATGATTAGAGAGCCGGTGGTGGTAGTAGGTGCCGAAAGTGATAAATGAACGTTATGACTTTAGTTTTGGGTCATATAAAGCACAATTTTTGGGTGTTTTTGAATTCAAAATACAAGGATCGCATTCCGTTAACTTTGTATAGTTTGTTTTTGGGACATAAGAAGCGCAAATATGAAACTGTTCGTATTACTGATCTAAAAAAAACTGTCTGTATGATGAAAGAAGTGTATTTTTGCACTAGCAGTACCTTTTGAAAGAAAAATACATCTTAATGTTGAAAAAATACGCATTTTTATTAGAACCGGAAGTGCCGTGTCAACAATACTTACATTACTCACCACATTACTCACCACATTACTCACACCAATTTTCAAGCCTAACAACGGAAAATACGCGCGTTTACTCAATTTTTCTATAGCGATATATGAGAAATAGTTTATTCAATGTAGTTACATTTAAATTTCTCGAAAAGTTGTGGAATTTTCTTATTTTATCAACATTACTCACTGATAACCAAGAAGAGAAGTATTTGATTTGTTGTTTACTTTAACGCTAATATGCCGAGTATTGTGGAAAATCGAATAAAACGTGCACTACTGATACAGACTACCTCAGTAAACAATTCTTCTAACAAGGTTGAAACATTTAAACTACTTTCATTAGCAATCTTTCGGTGCTACAGCGAGAAAAAGCAAAAAATGTTGGTGAGTATTGTTGGTGAGTAGTGTTGTCATTACTCATTAATGATGACGCATCACGTGCGCGACTTTAACTCCGGTTTCAAATATCCTGTAAGCTAAAATATTTCATTCTCGTTCATAGAAAACAAAACTCTTTCAATGGAAGCGTGAATTTACGCTCATAGAGACATCAAATAGTGCGTTGAAAAACTAAAGAACGATGGCATTTTATCAAACCAAGACCTGGTCCGTCGCAATATGAGTTACATATAACTTACCCACCCCTCCCCCCAATTTTTCGTTATGTCACACATTTCACTCTAATGCCAAACACCCTCATACACAGTTAACCTATTACAGCTTCACTACACACGCAATATTTGGTGAGTTTCTAGCATAAATGAGCAATTTCAACAGACAGACACATTCAGACAATGGAGGTCATTAGTGTTGGGACACTTACCAAAAAACTAGTCAAATAATCCCCCCCCCCCCTCCACCCCCCTTGCAATGTTGAGATTTCATGATCGAACGGACATTTACGCCGAAAAAATATTCACTTACTTTGGTCAACATTGGTTTGGGGGGGAAAGGGGGGGGGGGATACGCTCAAATTGCGGCCACAAAGATAACTGTAGCAGTATTACATTATTATTTGTTAACTTTTCACAGGTGTCCCAGCTACTTTTGTCCTCCATTGTCTCAAACAGATTTTTTGAAAAAAACAGGTTTGTCGCTTGAAAAAAAGCCTTTAGCAGCATGATTAGAGAGCCGGTGGTGGTAGTAGGTGCCGAAAGTGATAAATGAACGTTATGACTTTAGTTTTGGGTCATATAAAGCACAATTTTTGGGTATTTTTAAATTCAAATACAAGGATCGCATTCCGTTAACTTTGTATAGTTTGTTTTTGGGACATAAGAAGCGCAAATATGAAACTGTTCGTATTACTGATCTAAAAAAAAACTGTCTGTATGATGAAAGAAGTGTATTTTTGCACTAGCAGTACCTTTTGAAAGAAAAATACATCTTAATGTTGAAAAAATACGCATTTTTATTAGAACCGGAAGTGCCGTGTCAACAATACTTACATTACTCACCACATTACTCACCACATTACTCACACCAATTTTCAAGCCTAACAACGGAAAATACGCGCGTTTACTCAATTTTTCTATAGCGATATATGAGAAATAGTTTATTCAATGTAGTTACATTTAAATTTCTCGAAAAGTTGTGGAATTTTCTTATTTTATCAACATTACTCACTGATAACCAAGAAGAGAAGTATTTGATTTGTTGTTTACTTTAACGCTAATATGCCGAGTATTGTGGAAAATCGAATAAAACGTGCACTACTGATACAGACTACCTCAGTAAACAATTCTTCTAACAAGGTTGAAACATTTAAACTACTTTCATTAGCAATCTTTCGGTGCTACAGCGAGAAAAAGCAAAAAATGTTGGTGAGTATTGTTGGTGAGTAGTGTTGTCATTACTCATTAATGATGACGCATCACGTGCGCGACTTTAACTCCGGTTTCAAATATCCTGTAAGCTAAAATATTTCATTCTCGTTCATAGAAAACAAAACTCTTTCAATGGAAGCGTGAATTTACGCTCATAGAGACATCAAATAGTGCGTTGAAAAACTAAAGAACGATGGCATTTTATCAAACCAAGACCTGGTCCGTCGCAATATGAGTTACATATAACTTACCCACCCCTCCCCCAATTTTTCGTTATGTCACACATTTCACTCTAATGCCAAACACCCTCATACACAGTTAACCTATTACAGCTTCACTACACACGCAATATTTGGTGAGTTTCTAGCATAAATGAGCAATTTCAACAGACAGACACATTCAGACAATGGAGGTCATTAGTGTTGGGACACTTACCAAAAAACTAGTCAAATAATCCCCCCCCCCCTCCACCCCCCTTGCAATGTTGAGATTTCATGATCGAACGGACATTTACGCCGAAAAAATATTCACTTACTTTGGTCAACATTGGTTTGGGGGGGAAAGGGGGGGGGGGGGATACGCTCAAATTGCGGCCACAAAGATAACTGTAGCAGTATTACATTATTATTTGTTAACTTTTCACAGGTGTCCCAGCTACTTTTGTCCTCCATTGTCTCAAACAGATTTTTTGAAAAAAACAGGTTTGTCGCTTGAAAAAAAGCCTTTAGCAGCATGATTAGAGAGCCGGTGGTGGTAGTAGGTGCCGAAAGTGATAAATGAACGTTATGACTTTAGTTTTGGGTCATATAAAGCACAATTTTTGGGTGTTTTTAAATTCAAAATACAAGGATCGCATTCCGTTAACTTTGTATAGTTTGTTTTTGGGACATAAGAAGCGCAAATATGAAACTGTTCGTATTACTGATCTAAAAAAAAACTGTCTGTATGATGAAAGAAGTGTATTTTTGCACTAGCAGTACCTTTTGAAAGAAAAATACATCTTAATGTTGAAAAAATACGCATTTTTATTAGAACCGGAAGTGCCGTGTCAACAATACTTACATTACTCACCACATTACTCACCACATTACTCACACCAATTTTCAAGCCTAACAACGGAAAATACGCGCGTTTACTCAATTTTTCTATAGCGATATATGAGAAATAGTTTATTCAATGTAGTTACATTTAAATTTCTCGAAAAGTTGTGGAATTTTCTTATTTTATCAACATTACTCACTGATAACCAAGAAGAGAAGTATTTGATTTGTTGTTTACTTTAACGCTAATATGCCGAGTATTGTGGAAAATCGAATAAAACGTGCACTACTGATACAGACTACCTCAGTAAACAATTCTTCTAACAAGGTTGAAACATTTAAACTACTTTCATTAGCAATCTTTCGGTGCTACAGCGAGAAAAAGCAAAAAATGTTGGTGAGTATTGTTGGTGAGTAGTGTTGTCATTACTCATTAATGATGACGCATCACGTGCGCGACTTTAACTCCGGTTTCAAATATCCTGTAAGCTAAAATATTTCATTCTCGTTCATAGAAAACAAAACTCTTTCAATGGAAGCGTGAATTTACGCTCATAGAGACATCAAATAGTGCGTTGAAAAACTAAAGAACGATGGCATTTTATCAAACCAAGACCTGGTCCGTCGCAATATGAGTTACATATAACTTACCCACCCCTCCCCCCAATTTTTCGTTATGTCACACATTTCACTCTAATGCCAAACACCCTCATACACAGTTAACCTATTACAGCTTCACTACACACGCAATATTTGGTGAGTTTCTAGCATAAATGAGCAATTTCAACAGACAGACACATTCAGACAATGGAGGTCATTAGTGTTGGGACACTTACCAAAAAACTAGTCAAATAATCCCCCCCCCCTCCACCCCCCTTGCAATGTTGAGATTTCATGATCGAACGGACATTTACGCCGAAAAAATATTCACTTACTTTGGTCAACATTGGTTTGGGGGGGAAAGGGGGGGGGGGGATACGCTCAAATTGCGGCCACAAAGATAACTGTAGCAGTATTACATTATTATTTGTTAACTTTTCACAGGTGTCCCAGCTACTTTTGTCCTCCATTGTAGATGGAGAATTCATAGGTTAAGACCAGGACTTAGGCCTTCATGACCAGTTAGCCCCTTTAAAAATCTCGAAATCAAAATTAATTTGTGGATGTACATTCTCCTTACTGGTGTCAATACAGTTCACATAGCCATATAACTACAGTGAATTTGTATTCAATTTCCACAGACAACTCATGTTGAAGGTGATCAGGTTCTCAATTTGCATAATCTATGTACTTGCTCGTACACTGATATTGTAAGGAGATTTAAGATACTGATCACCGTTCCAATAATAAATGTGAAGCAGTAAAGTTAATGTGTCATGTGTTTACCTACATGTATACAGTTGCTACAGATTAGATGGTCATGATTGCTAACAGAAAATTGTTTTTTGCTAACAAAATGTTTTTATCCAAATTGTAAAGATAAATTCTCCTTACTAAACCATTCGAATGTTATTTCTTATTGAACTATTTTATGAAGAATGCTGTAAACTGAAGAAACCGTATTCGTTTTCAAAGCACATTTCACTCACTGTTCATTCACAATCATGTAATTGTTGTATATTTGGGAAATAATTTCCACCTTTGTGATCTGTAGTTTTGATCATTTAAAAAGTTCCTTAGTGACCTAGGTGAAAATATCAATAAACATCAAATTACAGTGTGTACTATAAAGAGAATTATTTTCAGTGTTTGATTATCCTCTCAGTAGTTTAGCCACTAAAAAATCTTTTTTTTTTTTTTGCAAAAGCCGGTGATTTGAGCTACATTTCTTAATCGTTCTTCTTCTCTGAGCCTCTGAGCCTTTAAGTGTTATGAATACTAGAAAAGCACATCACGAAGTCTTACAAGAAAGCGCAACCTGAGACCACACAAGCCATCCATAAAGAAAACAAAGACATCGCGACAAAACTAGGAATCGACGACAGAGTGGACGCTACAGCTAACAAAGACGCATTCATAACACTTAAAGACCACAAGCCAAACTTCGCAAACAAACCGACCTGCAGACTAATCAACCCCACGAAATCCGAGATAGGCAAAGTCAGCAAAGACATCCTCGACCGTATTAACAGCAACATCACAAAAACATGCAACTTCAACCAATGGAAAAACGCCGCATCCGTAATTAACTGGTTCAAATCTGTTCAAAACCAACAACGCTCCAGCTTCGTCTGCTTCGACATTGAAGAGTTCTACCCCTCCATCAGCCAAGACCTCCTTAACAAAGCACTCGACTTCGCCTCTAACTACGATAACATCACCGCCGACGAAAGAAACATCATAATCCACGCTAAAAGCTCCATCCTAATCCACAAGAACCAACCCTGGCAAAAGAAAGGCAACACGACATTCGACGTCACCATGGGAAGCTTCGACGGCGCCGAAACATGCGAACTCATGGGAAGCTTCCTCCTATCTCAACTCCAGCACCTAAATATTAACGTAGGACTTTACCGACACGACGGACTAGCCATTACTAACGCTTCACCCAGAGACACAGAGAACACCAGGAAAGAAATATGCCGCATCTTTAATAATAACGGACTACGCATTACCATAGAAGCTAACAAACAAATCATTAACTTCCTAGACGTCACATTTAACCTCAACCAAAGCACCTATCAGTCCTTCACTAAACCGAACACTAAACTTCAATACGTCCACCGCGAGAGCAATCACCCGCCCATCACTGCAAAGAACATTCCCGCCGGCATCAACAAACGCCTTTCATCCCTATCTTCCGACAAAGCATCCTTTGACAAAGCCGTCCCTCCATACCAGAAAGCACTCGACGAAAGCGGCTACCAATACACGCTACAGTATGAACCTCCAACAACAAACAGACGGAAAAACAGACAACGCAACAACATCATCTGGTATAACCCTCCATTTAGCAAAAACACCAGCACCAACATCGGATACAAGTTCCTCGCCCTAATAGACAAGCACTTCCCCAAAGATCACAAGCTCCGAAAAATCTTCAACCGCAACACCATAAAAATAAATTACAGCTGCATGAATAACGCCAAACAGATAATTGATAACCATAATAAGCAGATTCTAAAGTCATCCACGCAAGCCAACGACGCCGCCACAGCTAACTCTAATACCACTCAAGACAAGAAGACATGCAACTGCCGACAAAAGAACACATGCCCACTCGACGGAAACTGCCTACAATCATCAGTCATCTACCAAGCTACAGTCACGCGCAACGACAACAACACAACAGAAACATACATCGGACTCACAGAAAACGAATTCAAAAAAAGATACCGAAACCACACCGCATCATTCCGCCACTCTAAACACAGAAACTCATCTGAACTAAGCAAGTACATCTGGACTCTCAAAGACAACAACATCGAACACTATATTTCATGGCGCATCCTGTCTTCGCATTCACCGTACAACAGCTCAAGCAAAAGATGCAACCTCTGCCTAAAGGAAAAATTTCTAATCATTTGCCGACCGAAACTTTCTACACTTAACAAACGTAATGAACTCGTGTCTTCTTGCCGCCATAGAAACAAAGGCCTTATACGCAACAGCCGAACTGTTAAACTTCGCGCCGCATAGATTTGTTATTGTTATTATGTAAATTATTTTGTATATAAGAAGCGACGGTAAGGAATATTCTTATTGAATCCTCTGATGAGTGGGCAACCACGAAACAGGCTTGTCGGGATGAAAGCGTAGTTTATTTGTTTCTTTCCTCAATAAACATATATATATATATATATATATATATATATATATATATATATATATATATATATATATATATATATATATATTTTTTTTTTTTTTTTTCGCTCCAATTCACGCGGCTCAGCTCCCGAGGGACGACAAATTTATTAACCTCGACGACCCGCTACGCTCGGGCCTTCGGCCCTCGCTTCGCGAGGAATGAACCATTTCATTTACGTTCAAATTAAAAGCCTTAATGCAAAATATACCGTCAGCGAATTAACCTTTCCTACACAACCTTTATAAATGTTAACGGCAATTGAAATACTTCGATCGCGAATATCTAGATTCAAATTTGACATTCTTAAAATGTTATACCGGAAACTGAATGCACTAGTCACTAATAACAAAAAAAGGTTTATCTACTTTTAGCAAAATATGGATCGACAGCTCCCTGTTAAGGCTACTTTTCTTCGCACCAAATCACATTTGGGGTTCAAAACTGAAATTAAGGAGTCAAAGGCTCCTATTAGCCAACTCGTGAATACGAATCGCTCTAAATGAAATAGTCTTCATCAAATTTGCAGAGGTTTTGTGTGCGACCCGAGGGCAGTACTTTGGCATTTATTTTGTGAATAGGAAAAATATTCCGTAAAGGAATATTGAAGGATTTTGTGTCACCCGATCACGAATGCAGGTTAAATATTTCATCGAGTCAAGTCTCGAGTCTCCGATCTTTAAATAATCCTTACTTTGCTGCAGCCATAATTGTTCCTAAAAAATGGAAAGATATTACAAATTATGTTTTTGGAAAACATTAAGATTAAAAGCAAATTCTCAGGCTTATCATAGCCTTTCGATTTGAAATCGAAGCGGTAGCGAAGTGAATGAAAACAATTATTGTTTTCGTTTTAGAACACTCGGCTCTTTGGCTATGAACAGGACTCAGTGTATAAAAGAACCGACTTAATTAAGACACCTACTATTTCGATTTAAAGCGTAATTTTACAGCGTAGAACAATGACGCGCTTGTCTTTTGCACACGGTTGCGAACTTAACCCTCCGACGTACACGCAAACTTATACCCCCACCGTGGTAGAAGCGAGGGGGGTTGCAACCCCCACCTTCCCCCCCCCCCCCCCTTCCGGAGACCACCCCTTGGGTTTTCGCGATGTCGCAATATTATGGGTTGCGGTGCTGCTGGGGTCCGTGACGTCATTCAAAATGGCCGCCATCTTGGATTTTGCTAAATTGAAATTTATCGGGAAAATGCGGAATTTGCAAATATTTTCTGGAACAGTTGCAAAATAAGATAAAATGTAACATTTTGATGCTTTCGATAGCATTTTATATTTTTTACCGAATTAAGGTGAAAGGTGAAAAACTCGCATTTTTATTCAAAATTCCTCATGCTACTTATGACGTCATATCTCATTACCATAGCAACCGGTTGTCACCAAACTTTACCTGGCAAAATGTGCCTGAAAGATGAACGAACAGCAGCTACTGAAGACGGCATGTGCTACCCATAAATGGTCTTGAAAAAATCGGAGAAAAACCGTACGTCCGTATCCCGTACGAAAATATCTGGCCTAACCATGCCAAATTCAGGCCTAATCAGAGTCTGATTTGTACCGAAACCTTAAACAAACCTAACAAAAGCCTAACACTGAATTTGTTAGGTTAAACGAGTCAAACCTTAAAATAATTAGGTTTAGTTCAGGCAAAAGTTAGACTTAATAATAACCTGACAAAGCCAACTATTTGACAGGGCGATAGTGCTTAAAGAAACCTTATTATTAGCCTTACAAAGCCTAACACTGTATAGTCTCTAAAAAGATGACAACTGCATATTTTAAACGCCGTGTCTAAATGCACGGCAGCCGGGCACGGTCTCAAATAGACTAAATGCCCGGCAGTCAGAAATTTTCACAAAATTTTCACTAAAAGACTCTTTCAAACCTTTTGAGAGTATTCGATGTTCGTTTAGAAATGTCAAGCGCTTCCAAAAATTATTTTGCTTTTCCAGTTGACGAAATATCCAAGCTTCAGCATACCATAAGATCGCTATGTTCTGGACACTTGGAACATTCTGCAGACTGCCGGGCACGGTCTGAAAAAGACTAAGGCCCAGTTCAAACGTCGAACTTCACATGTGCCGAACCTAATGCAAATGAGCAAGAACAATAGATTTTGCTCATTTGCATTAGGTTCGGTACATGTGAAGTTCGACGTTTGAACTGGGCCTAAGGCCCCGTCCACACGTATCCGGATATTTTTGAATCCGCAACTTTTTTGTTACGGATTGGCCTTGCGTCCACACGTATCCGGCGAATTTGAGCAAATACGATTCGAATACGCTACGTGTGGATGCGAATATTTTCTAATCCGTAACAAAAAAGTTGCGGATTCAAAAATATCCGGATACGTGTGGACGGGGCCTAAATGCCCGGCAGTGAGAATTTCTGCCGAGGCCCCGTCCACACGTATCCGGATATTTTTGAATCCGCAACTTTTTTGTTACGGATTAGAAAATACTCGCGTCCACACGTAGCGTATTCGAATCGTATTTGCCCGAATTCGCCGGATACGTGTGGACGGAAGGCCAATCCGCAACAAAAAAGTTGCGGATTCAAAAATATCCGGATACGTGTGGACGGGGCCTCACAGTCAGAAATTTTCACAGAATTTCGACTGAACGTCTCACTCAAACCTCTTAAGAGTAATCAAAGTTCGTTTAGAAATGCCAAGCGATTCCCAAAATTATTTTGATTTTCCGGTTGACGAAATATCCAAGCTTCGGCATACTATAAGATCGCTATGTTCAGGACACTTGGAACATTCTGCAGACTGCCGGGCACGGTCTGAAAAAGACTAAATGCCCGGCAGTGAGAAATTTCAAAGAATTTTTACTGAAAGGCTCTTTCAAACCTTTTGAGAGTATTCGATGTTCGTTTAGAAATGTCAAGCGATTCCCAAAATTATTTGATTTTTTACATCAGATTTCGCAAATTAGCTTCATTGTCATTGCCAGGGAGATGCTGCCTATCTTGATCAATGGTTATTAACGAGGGAAGCTTATTGGACTGCACAATTGTTTACACTCAACCCTCATGGCCTAAACAAAAGACGTGAATTCAGATCTAAGAATCGCATCTGCTATAACACCTAATCAGCTAATTATAGTTCACTTTGTAATTTAGTTTTTTTAAGAATTGATGTATTTTCGCTGTTTGGGCCTTCTTGTCTGTTGCCATTTTATTCGTTACATAATCTTTTGTTTTGCATTTTATCATATTACATAACTTTATTTACATTTTTCAGTTATAGTATAAATATTTGTGATTCTGTAAACTTGTTAGGATTTTTAGCTTTTTAAATCACCCGTATCTCGGATTCTAAATGGGTTAAACCCATATCTTCTAAATTTAGAATTACGGGTTCCACCCAGGTGAAATGATCATCTGACAATGACAATGGCTGCCATTATTATTATTCAGACCAATCATCGTTCAGAATAGAATGTAGCCAAATTAAAACCGTAATGGCGGACGAAGCTTCTCAATGTTTTTAATATTTTGGATTCGCTTTTCGCTTTATTGTTTATTATTTTCCCGGTCATGAAGCGTTTAAAGCCTGAATTAAAGTGACGTTTATTGACAAAAGAGGATCGAGAGGACAAGATATTTTATTGTCCTAATACTGCGCTACTTAGATGCGGCTGATCAGCTACAGAATTGCCTTCGCTGCACGACTGTCATGTGGAGGATGTAGGCGAAACTGCTGATTTTTTGCAGCATTCGGTGAAAATCGCCGAAGACAGGAACAAATAAAGTGGAGTGAGGTTAGAGATCGTGTTGTTGATGCAGCAATCGAGGATTCGTACTTTCCCATTAGTTCCTCTCCTCTGTTTGGTGCCACGAAACGGCAGCCCTTGTAATGAGATGCACATACCGAAAGCTTTTCTGCATGTGCTTTGAGGTGCAAGAAATCTCCACACCAATCTCAATACTTACCATGTTCTGGATTTGTGGAAGGTACAGTATGTTAGCATGATAAGTGATTAAGCTTACGAAATAAATGTAGATGAATATCAACAATTATAATTAACCCTATTATTAATAATAGGTGTAGCCTGCGTACGCAGGCTATAATAGGTGTGTCAGTTGAACCTGTATATACGTAATTCAGCCAGTTTACAAAATCCGAGTTTTATTTGCTATCTGACAGTGTATTATACCTATATCGAAATCCCAATTATATACAGGATCGGCTGAATTATTTTAATATACCTTCATTGTCTTGGAATTTGCGTTAATATTTAACCGTTATAGTGCAAAATTGAAGTGCTATATTGCCGGATACTTAGCCGATGAGGCCGTAAAGGCCAAGTTGGCTAAAATCAGGCGATATTGTGCAAGCTTGAGCACTATAAAGTCGGTTTCATAATTCAACACATTGGTAACAAATCAGAATTTCCAGAAAAAATTCACTGAGAGATACAACCTTTTTTAAGTAAAAAGGCTTACAATTAAATTTTACCTTGTGCCATTTCTGACACAACAAGCTGCAAATGCCGAAAAATTTTGCCAATCTAACTCAGATTAATAAGCGTACACAATTTGAAGGGTGACCCGAATAAACTGACCCCCGGTCTGTGAACCCCCTGTATGGACCCGGTCCAAGGACTGCTTATGGACCGGTCCATGGACCACCCCTACGGACCCCCTCTACGGACCACCCCCCAAAAGTGACAACTGTTGTCTTACCGGTTGTTAGGATACATGTAGTTCACTCGTGTCGGCGACCGTTATGCTTCGTAGATATAACCAGATTTAACAGACTCAAGGTCAAACTTGGGTGCAAATTCATTACACATTGCCATATTTCCCTCGCCATGGCAATGTATAGAGGAAGACCGGAGTGCCTTGAAAATGACCGATAACTATTTTCTATTTGTGCTTTCTTTCCCTCCGCGATTTTTTCGGGCCAATCTCTCGTGGGCTGATGAACTTGTCCCAGGCTTCACAAAATACAACACCTCACTCTCTCTTGTCTCATGGCAGCCATGAATAACCGGTAAGAATTGTTGTAATCACTTTTATTCATTTGTTGTTTGTGTTGTACCATGGAACAATTCCTTCTGTTCTTCTCAAATAGTAGTGCAAGATATTTTGAAAGTGCTTCCCCCACCACACCCACCACCAGCCCCCCCCCCCCCCCCCCCCCACCGCCACCCCCTGAAACTAAACCAAAGAATTTCATCAGAGCTATTACAAATAACTAAAGAGTATGAAGTGGTATCTACGGACACTTCAAATAAAATAGTTACAAAAGCATAAGTTTTGTTACAGTTTTTTTTTTCTATGAAACACTTAAAAAGCCCTTGTTCAGTTTACATGTATTTGATGTGATTATTTTTTGATTTAATGGGATAATGAAACCAAATATTTAGGGCACGACTTCCAGTGAGCAATATTTGAAATAATCGCCTCCCCCAAATAATTGCTTTCCCTCGAATGATCGCCCCCTTTTGGTGCGAAAAAAAAAATCACCCCTGGCTATTATTCGAGGAAATACAGTATTTACCAGGCTTGTTAATATTTGTAATCCCGCTGACCAATTTGGTACTCTAATTTGTGAAGCCTGGGACGAGTTTATAAACCTGCGAGAGATTGGGCTGAAAAAATGATGGAGGGAAAGAAGGCACAAATAGAAAATAGTTATCGGTCATTTTTCAAGGCACTCTGGTCTTCCTCCATACCTTCAGTGCCACGGCGAAGGAAATGGCAATGTTTAATGAATTTGCACCCAAGTTTGCCCTCGAGTCAGTTGACAGTCGCCAACACGAGTGAACTATCCTAACAACCGGTAAGTCAACACTTTCAGCTTATTTATAATTGTTGTCTCTTTTGGGGGGTGGTCCGTAGAGGGGGTCCGTGGACCGGTCCGTAAGCATTCCATGGACCTGGTCCGTACAGGGGGTACATGGACCGGGGTCAGTTTTTCGGGTCACCCCAATTTGAGAGTTTCTACGAAGAGCTTCCGTCTACGTAAAGAACTGGACAGAGATGAGACTACACAAATTAAAACACAGTAAAATGGCATAGAAAGTTTTTTTTACAGGTGTTTCATGTCTTAAAAAGTTCAATTCAGAATCAAAACAAAATGAACAAACACATGGCTACCTAAACATAGCAGCGAAACGTCTGAGCCTTCTATCAGCACACCAAATTTTCAAACATCGCAGTCAAGCTGAGTCGATCGCTGTTGTTTACAAACTTGCCCGCTATATAAGACCTTTTTAAAAAAAATCCAAGTATTTAAGTATTTTTAACTTTTATCAGAAGGAGCCCGAATAGTTGAAACGTATATGTACATTAAATGCTTGACATGTGAAGAAGTATATAGCTCACGGCCTCCACTGACCGTCAGCCAACTGTCGGCCGACAGTTGGCTGATGGTCAGTGGAGGTGAGCTGTTTTTCACTTTTACCATGTATTGAGCACTCTGTCCAAGTGATGATAACCACAAAATATCAATGAGTTTTATCAACCCTGTAATTGCAGTTGATAAATTAAATATGTGTTGTCGCCTCTGTCGAGTTGATTAAATATGTCAGGGACCTGGTACTGACTTTGGATCAAATGGTCCATGTGCAAACTTGGCTGGCATCATTGTATAATTGTGTTCTTAGACAAAACATTTTAAACAGTAAAATTATTATACAAATGTAAAATAAATTAATATAAATATTGATAAAAAACAATTCTTTGTCACACTGAGGTTCTTTTTATACCAGTAAAATGTCTGTTTGCAGTGTACATACATGTACATTATGAACCTGCTACTCTTCATTTTATTAATGCAAATAATATATATGTCTGTATAGGTAACCATCATTCAAAGAGTGTTACTTTCCACCAGTGTGACATCCTATAGTCACCTTAGTATAACCACACCTTTGGCCTGGTTCACCTGACAGACCAACTACTGCTTTTCTATTTTACGCTTATGGACATGGCTTTTGACATGTTAGTACACTGCAAAGTATCTCTGAGAGATTTAAAGATGTTCTTGAGTCAAAGAAACCACCTTTACAACCAAAGATGGTAAGAACATTAAATTTACTCTGCATACAATGTATGTACCTGGCTGTGTATACTGCATATTACTTTGGGGTCATTCCAGAGTGATGCCTGAAACTGGGGTTATTCTTTCCTGGGGGTTTTGTCAAACAGTCCTCTCCACAACATCCTTTTCACCACAGAACCACAGGGAGGCTTGTTTGATGTTAGGCCTCAAGAAGGGGGGCTTATTTCAAATAACAAATCTTAGAGGAAATAAATTGAACTACAACACAACAAGAAATCGGTTATGTATGTTGTGGTTCAAATTTTTCAAAATTTACAAACCACTTTAATTTCTTATTTTTCTGTCGCAGAATAATAAACATATTCTCAAACAAAGGAAAACAAAAATCAAACTGCTTTGAAAATTTTCAAACCAAGGAAAAACTCGAACCACAACATATACAATGTACATGTATCACCGTCTTACCAATGCAACGTCATTTATAAAAATACAGACTACAAAGTGAGGCCAAATATATTGCTGGAAGTCATTTACATCAGCCCGGCGTAAAGGGAGGGGTGGGGGGCTCAATAGATAGAAGGGCTTATTACAAAATGTGTGTTCCAAAGGGAAGCTTAATTGAGCTTTTATGGTATTTGCCTCAGTTTCCATTGTTATTGTTTTATACCAATGTGTCTTTGTTGCTTTTAATTCAGACGGTCAAGCCATTGAGATAAAGTTATCGAAGCAAATAACAAAGGTCACTGACAACGTGAAGAAAATGATAGCTTGTCACAATGCTATTCAGGGTGCTGCTATCTTGACACTTGATTCTGTAACGGATCCTTATTCTGATTTATACGCCAATGTTCAGTCTTCGCCCACATTTCCGCATGCTATACCCAATTCTACAAAGAGAACGGCTATTGAACTGCATTGTTTGAAGGAGAGGTATTGAGAAAAATCACCCTCTTAACAGTTGAAATGCATAGGCTTGTATCTTTTCTTCGCAAACAGATGACCATTCTTACGATGGCATTGAATTCAGAGGGAACCGATGAAGAAGCAAAAGTCACCCTTGGACTAAACAATTTGTTTCTTTCCAAACGGGCTGAATATGAAAAGCGGCTACACTCCTTACCGAAAATGTCTGTGGGGAGAACGACTAAGCAATATTATTTGTTTCTTTCCAAACAGGCTGAATATGGAAAGCAGCTATATTCCTTGCCGGAAATGTCTCTGGGGAGAACTCGTTCCCGTTACTCTTGAACAACACGAAATTGCTTTGTCCTACTACGAGTTTCTGGACACCAACATGCCTGAAGTGGGTTAATGCATCGAAAGCATAGAATATTGTTATCCAGATTCCGACTCCGAATGTGATAGTGACGAATGAGTGGTGTGCCAGAATGAAACCTCCACAACAGGGAGACGGGATCATTTGTGCAGTCGATGATCAAGAAGCACAATACACCAATTATTTCAATAGCCCAATTTCGATATATGAAAATCCAACATCAAACAATAGACATCATTAAGAGGCTTAGGGGAATGTTAAGCCGGTTTATATGGTTTATTCCCCTAAACCTCGAAGTGCTGTCTATTGTTTCAAGTTACAGTACAATACAATACTTTATTTAAAGTGGCGCATACTCTTAGCAATATGGATTCGTTAAAAAAAAGTTTACCAGCTAATTTCGAAATTATTATTACTTAACATATGGTCTTGCTGTCTGGCGTCAGGCATGCAAGACTTATCTTGATAAAAATATAATTCTCCAGAAAAGAGTACTTCGTATGATGTATTACAGACACGCGATCATGCAATTCCCTTATTCGTCGGCGCTAATATTTTACCTATAACTTTTCTTTACTACAAGTCTATAGCAAATTTAATGCACGATATCAACAAGAATTATGCACCATTACACGTGTTATATTTATTTGAGAAAACCTTCAACATCCATTCATACAATACACTGTCATCCGCCTCCGGAAAGTTTTACATTTAAAGCGCCAGATTAGAGATACAAAAGCGTTCCTTTTCTGGACTTCGTGTAAAACTGTGGAAAGAAATACCATGCCCTATAAGAGATCCGCCTAAGAAAATATTCAAAATCTTGGAAAAAGATGAGTATATTGAAATCCAATAATAATTAGAAAAGTAGGAGTGGTTGAATAATTATAAAAATAGCAAAAAAAAAGTCCTGCACCGTTCACTCGTTATTATGTTTCATCTTGGTATTTTTTCCCTTCTTTCTTCACTATTTCTTCATTTATGTTACTGTATGCTACTTTCATTTAGTATCACTGGCCCGCCTAGATTAGCAACAGCTACCTGTGGGCCAGTCATTAAAATGTAAAATAATTATCAATGAAGAATGAGTTGAGTTGAGTTGAGTTAGCCTGCATGATAGGCACTTTATGAGCCAAGCGGGGCGAGCGAAGCATTTCGCGCGAAGCGCAAGACGAGCTCTCCTGCTTTGCGCGAAATAGTTAGCTCGCCCCGCTAAGCTCATAAAGCGCCTGTCATGCAGGCTAAGTTGAGTTGCGTTGAGCTATTGACGTTTTAAACCCCCGGTAAGGTAAAAGTAGGAAATTGCTGCATGCACCAAATACTGACGGGAACTAACATGAAAAACATTGTTTCTGTTTCCTTTTTGATTTAAACCCATAGCAGTAAGGTACTTTTAGCCAAACCAAATTTTAGCAGAATCACGGAGCTGGTGAAAAAGAAATGTGGCGGAAAATCGGGCCAAACCGCAGGCTTATCGTGCTCTGTTTGTGTAGTCACAGCTATATACTTAATATTTAATGGCAATTTAATGGCAATTTAATGGCAATTCCGTACCGCTTCTCGAACTTTGGCCTAAAAAGCATTTCCTAAGAGCGCCCGAAACCGACTGGTGCGCTTAGATGAAATATTGGACCTTCTTCGCATACATTTCAGTATTGAAATCCCAGTTTGAGTTTTGTGCGAAATAGTCTCCTGTTTTAGTTGGTAATTTGCCGTAAAATCGTTACTTTATGGGTGAGCGTGGATGAAATATTGGACCTTATTCGCATACATTTATTATTAAAATCCCATTTAGAGTTTTATGCGAAATAGTCCGCCGTTTTGGTCATTCGCCGTCAAATCGTTACTTTAAGGGTGCGCTTGGATGAAATATTGGACCTTACTCGCATGCATTTATTGAAATACCATTTTCAGTTTTGTGCGAAACAGTCCACCGTTTTGGTCATTCGCCGTTAAATCGTTACTTTGTGGGCGCGCTTGGATAAATATTGCACCTTATTCGCATACATTTATGAAAATCCCATTTTGAGTTTTCTTCGAAATAGTCCGCTGTTTTAGTCATTTGCCGTCAAATCGGTACTTTATGGGTGAGCGTGGATGAAATATTGGACCTTATTGACGTACATTTATGAAAATCCCATATTGAGTTATATGCGTACCTAGTCCGCCGTTTTGGTCATTTGCGTCAAATCGTTAATTTATGGGTGCGCTTAGATGTAATATTTGACCTTATTCCCATACATTTCTTGAAATCCCATTTTGAGTTTTGTGCATAATGCAGTCTCCCGTTTTGGAAAAAATGGGATTTCAATAAATGTATGCGAATAAGGTCCAATACTTGATACAAGCTCACCCATACAGTAACGATTTGACGGGAAATGACCAAACCGGCGGACTATTTCGCATAAAACTCAAAATGGGATTTCAATAAATGTATGCGAATAAGGTCCAATATTTCATCCAAGCTCACACATAAAATAACGATTTGACGGGAAATGACCAAAACGGCGGACTATTTCGCATAACTCAAGCAGTTTAAGGCCTGGGTTTAAAGTGTGTTCGGAAAATATGGTTGACACTTAATATCTTCACCGAGAAAACCTAGATCAAAATGAAATTTTCCCTGAATGTTAATCTTGATGTTTTCTTTTGCCTTAACGCAAAAGTTTGGTCACGTGACATGTCACGTGATCAAAATTTTAAAATCACGTTAATTGGCGAATTGGTAGCGAATTTTCTTTGTATAGTTAAATAAATTAACTTTTCCGATGGAGGTTTAAAATATTTAACCTTCTACGTTTGGAATGATTGTCCTCAAGTCTTGAAATTACAGTTACAAATAATTATAGGTTGAATTTTGACTGAAAAATGACCTTTGTCCTCATAATTTTTTTTAAGAGATTAATAGACACTCATTCCAAACGTGAAGGGCTGGAGATATTTAATCTGCATCAGAAAAGCATTTTTATTTGATGTTTTCTCCAAAACCCGTCACCAATTCGTCAAATATTTGCTATTTTAAGAAAAATAGCCACGTGACATGTCACGTGACCTATGCCAAAGCTTATTATACTTAAAAATGTTAAGGACGATAATATCTTTCTATGTGCCAAATTTCGATTCACTTCCATTCCGTTTGTAAAAGTTATTGCGAATAAACGTTTTTTTCCTGGTCAAAGCCCTTGACCCAGGCCTTAAACTACTTGAGAAAACTCAAAATGGGATTTCAATAAATGTATACGAATAAGATCCAATATTTCATCCAAGCTCACCCATAAAGTAACGATTTGACGGGAAATGACCAAAATGGCGGACTATTTCGCATAAAACTCAAAATGGGATTTCAATAAATGTATGCGAATAAGGTCCAATATTCTATTCAAGCGCACCCGAAAAGTAACGATTTGACGGGAAATGACCAAACCAGCGGACTATTTCGCATAAAACTAAAAAATGTATGCAAATAAGGTCCAATATTTTATTCAAGCTCACCCATAAAGTAACGATTTGACTGCAAATTACCAAAACGGCGGACTATTTCGTATAAAACTCAAAATGGGATTTTAAGAAATGTATGCGAATAAGGTCCAATATTTCATTCAAGCTCACCCATAAAGTAACGATTTGACTGCAAATTACCAAAATGGCGGACTATTTCGCATAAAACTCAAAAAGGGATTTCAATAAATGTATGCGAATAAGGTCCAATATTTCATCCAAGCTCACCCATAAAGTAACGATTTGACGGGAAATGACCAAAACGGCGGACTATTTCGCATAAAACTAAAAAATGTATGCAAATAAGGTCCAATATTTTATTCAAGCTCACCCATAAAGTAACGATTTGACTGCAAATTACCAAAACGGCGGACTATTTCGTATAAAACTCAAAATGGGATTTTAAGAAATGTATGCGAATAAGGTCCAATATTTCATTCAAGCTCACCCATAAAGTAACGATTTGACTGCAAATTACCAAAATGGCGGACTATTTCGCATAAAACTCAAAAAGGGATTTCAATAAATGTATGCGAATAAGGTCCAATATTTCATCCAAGCTCACCCATAAAGTAACGATTTGACGGGAAATGACCAAAACGGCGGACTATTTCGCATAAAACTCAAAATGGGATTACAATAAATGTATGCGAATAAGGTCCAATATTTCATCCAATCGCACCCGTAAAGTAACGATATGACCGGAAATGACCAAAACGGCGGACTATTTCGCATAAAACTCAAAATGGGATTTCAATAAATGTATGCGAATAAGGTCCAATATTTCATTCAAGCTCACCCATAAAGTAACGATATGACCGGAAATGACCAAAACGGCGGACTATTTCGCATAAAACTCAAAATGGGATTTCAATCAATGTATGCGAATAAGGTCCAATATTTCATCCAAGCGCACCCGTAAAGTAACGATTTGACCGGAAATGACCAAAACGGCGGACTATTTCGCATAAAACTCAAAATGGGATTTCAATAAATGTATGCGAATTAAGTCCAATATTTCATTCAAGCTCACCCATAAAGTAACGATTTGACTGCAAATTACCAAAACGGCGGACTATTTCGCATAAACCTCAAAATGGGATTTCAATAAATGTATGCGAATAAGGTCCAATATTTCATTCAAGCTCACCTATTAAGTAACGATTTGACGGGAAATGACCAAAACGGCGGACTATTTCAAATAAAACTCAAAATGGGATTTCAATAAATATATGCGAATAAGATCCAATATTTCATCCAAGCGCACCCGTAAAGTAACGATTTGTCGGGAAATGACCAAAACGGCGGACTATTTCGCATAAAACTCAAAATGGGATTTCAATAAATGTATGCGAATAAGGTCCAATATTTCATCCAAGCTCACCCATAAAGGGACGATTTGACGGCAAATTACCAAAACGGCGGGGTTTTAAAACGTCAATAGCTCAACTCCCGGTTGTGGAGGTTTCATCCTGGCACACCGGTCATCCACTTCAGGCATGTTGGTGTCCACAAACTCGTGGTAGGACCAAGCAATTTCATGTTATTCAAGAGTAATGAAAAAAAGTTCTCCCCAGGGACATTTCAAGGAGTATAGCTGCTTTCCATGTTAAGCCCGTTTGGAAAGAAACAAATTGTTTAGTCCGGTGACATTTGCTGCTTTTTCGGTTCCCTCTGAATTCAATGCCATCGCAAGAATGGCCATTTGTTTGCGAAGAAAAGATACAAAAAACAAGCCTATGCATTTCAACTGTTAAGAGGGAGATTTCTTCTCCACACCTTTCCTTCAAACAACGCAGTTCAATAGCCGTTCTCCGAGTAGAATTAGGTCATAACATGCGAAAATGTGGGCGAAGACTGAACATTGGCTTATAATTAAATTAGGAGAGGGATCCTTTACAGACTCAAATGTCAAGATAGCAGCACCCTGAATAGCAGTGACAAGCTATCGTTTTCATAGGCGTACGGGCACCTTTGGCCTTTGGGGAGGGTAACCTTGTTGTCCAAAAAAATTACAGAATGCCCGGATGCGTGGGTGTTGAAATCGGGATACAAACTCTAACTGTTATAATTCCAAAAATAGTTTTTTTTGGAAACCTCGTACACTCTATGACCTCAATCTAGTAAAAAAAGAAAAAGATGTTTCTTCCGTGGTGTTGTCCAAAAATGTTTATTATCTTGTCCATACTGACAATGACTTTATTGCCATAGGAGCGCTCAATACAGACGATAGCAATTCTATTTAGTCTATCTGTCCCATCGTGCTCCGAAGATAAGTCTTTAAGCGCCAGAGTCCGCTGAATGAGTGCTCCGCTGAGCATGATGTTGCGGGGGTGACGCCCAGAGTGGACGCGACCTTCGAGAACTCTGGGGTCATTTCATAAAGGCTGTTTTCGTGCAATGCTTCAATAATTTCTGCAGCTGTTTTTATTGATCTCTCCACCTGTGCTGTCTTGAAATGACTGGTTATAGTACCTGGCAACCAGGTCAAAACTATCACTGGTGGGCGAATCACCAAGGGTGATGTCACCCAACGCACAAAGAACATCTTGGGCATTTCCACTGAACCGATTCTCAATTTCGGACCTTATTCAGAGAGGTGAAAACTTAATGTGTTGGCACTATGGAAATCCTCTGGTTTCGATGGCGGAGAAGCAGTACTGACGTTTCGGTTCTCCCCAGTAGCTCATTCTGGATGTTTGGCGAGGTCCATTGAGCGTGGATTGAGATCGAGATTGAACAAGATAAAAACAAGATAAAAACACAGCACCTTTTGCACACTTTACACGCTGCCTCGCATGGATTATTAACATGCAGTGATTACGGTCTATATATATATATATATATATATATATATATATATATATATATATATATATGTAAATGGCTAGTTATCAGTTCGCCTTTTAGCACGCTGAATTATGTCAACCTCGAAGAAAATTACCAGAACCACGCCGTTTTGTCGACATATGAATAGAGAATGTTTGCTACATAACCACTTAATATAAGAACAAAGAACTTTCCTGGTAGATGCAGCTGTCGCGGCAGTATTTATTAGACACCACATGTCATTTCATTCAAAGACAAGGTTAAAAGACAAGGTTAAACGAGCAATCTATTAAGCTCCCACCCCACCCCTTTACGCCAGGCTGATGTAAATGACTTTCAAGCAATATTTTTTGTAGTCTGTATTTTTATAAATGACGGTGCATTTGTAAGACGGTGATACGTGTACATCGTATAAGATGTGGTTCAAAGTTTTCATTGGTTTGAAAATTTTCAAACCAGTTTGATTTTGGTTTTTCTTTGTCTGAGATTATGTTAATTATCCTGGGACAAAGGAAAATAACAAATTTAACTGGTCTGTAACACAACATATATAACCGATTTTAATTGACTCAAGGACATCTGTAAATCTCTCAGAGATACTTTGCAGTGTATGAACATGTCAAAAGCCATGTCCATAAGCCTAAAATGGAAAGCAGTAGTTGTTATGTCAGGTGTACCAGGCCAAAGGTGTAGTCGTACTAAGGTGACTGTAGGATGCTCACACCCACAGAAAGGAACACTCTTTGAATGATAGTTACCTTTAAAATATATTTATAACATAGCTAAGAAATTCGCCCAATCCAATTCAATAACGCGAGCGTGCGTCTATTTAACTATACAATGAACAGAAAAGTAACAAGAGTAAAATTACGAACTTGCCTCGTAGCGCTCGACTGTTCGAAGATTTGTTCCAGTTTAGGTATTTTTCAAGTCGCCAAGAATGCTTTTCGTCTTGGTTTCTTCTTTTTCTTGCTAGTAAACAGCTCCTGCTAAACATTTTTCGAGGCTTTCACTTGCTCAATCCAGAATAATGTCGCAAACTTATTCAAAACTGTGCGCCATGTTGGACAAAACAAAGCAAACAATTTTTCTATGACGTCAGCTGTGCGTCTATACTCTGATAGATCACAGGCAACGACCAATCACAGAGCACGTGGTATTCAGTTCATTGTATAAAAAACAAATAGATTCCATTTGGCCGTGTGTCTGTTCAGTTATAGATCACAGAAGACGTCATAATGTGGTAAGAGCGTCAGTGACACACTCGCCTGCGGCTCGGAAGCCACTTTTTTGTTCTTACTACATTTTGACGTCATCTGTGCATGATCTACAACTGAACAGACACACGGCCAAATGGAATCTATTTGTTAGCTTTATACGCAAGCCCGTGCGTATATAAAAAAAATTATCATAGAAATGACGTGTGTTAATGCCACTGAACATAATTTTTCTCGCTCACTCATTTGCTCACTCCTTTTCAGCGCATTTTAAATGGAGAACAACATCTTAAATATCCGGGTGGAAGCAAACGTCTTCAGAAATCAAACCTCAAGTATTAATTTATTGCCGGCCACTGCATGACTGTATGAAAATGTCAAAAAATTAATGTTAGTCAATAGTGGCGGCGCGATGTTTACAAGTTTAGTCGTGACCACGCTACGCTAAAATTTCACAAACCGAGGTTTTCTACGGAAATCATACCTATTATAAAACTACAGACAACATGAAATACATCAGTAAGGCCCGGTTCAGACGCCGTACTTCACATGAGCCGAATCGAATTCAATGAATTAAGCTCATGTGAAGTACGGCGTCTGAATCAATTCAGAACGGCCGATCTAATTCGGGTCGGCTCGGCAATTTTTCCCGCCTGGCTCAGCCGGGAATAACGGCTGTTGACCGGCTTTGATTCAGACGCCGTACTTCACATGAGCCGAATCGAATCGAGTTCGGCGTCTGAATCAATTCAGCCGGGATTAATTAATTTGGGTCGGTCTAAAATCGAATTCGATTCGGCTCATGTGAAGTACGGCGTCTGAACCTGGCCTAAAATGGCAGAGAATCGTGTTTGTAAAGACTTCAATTCAGAATTAAAAAACAAACTGAACAAGCATGCGACTGAACAGAGCGAAAAGCTATCCGATTTGAAAAACTACAATCAAGGCAGTCAAAAATTAATACATTTTCACACAAATTAACGTTAAAAAAACGTTACCTGCACTCGATGTAGCTTTTTAGTCCCTTTAGTAGCCAGCTTTCAAGAAAATTAGGTTTATTTTACAAGTTTAAGCGAGTTGAATTGTTCTTGTCGTTGTTTTGACATGGACCATTCGCTAAAGAACCGGCATCTTTAGTCCACACATTTCAAGTCGGAAGCCAATCCATACTGAAAGCATAAGTTGTTCTCTCTTCAAGTAACAACAGCTGTGGGCTGCAGGGCGAGTCTCCGTTTCAGTTCATGTCAGTTCACAGAGTAGACCGAGTTCGACAAAACAGCCCGAGATGCGGAAAACTACAAACTTGCTCGTTTTAGTTCCCACAGCCGCGTAGTGAAATTTTTCGGTTCCAATCCACTTCAGGAACATTTTAAAGGAAGCATAAAGCATATACTATATTTCAAAGTCAATTATTAGAAGGCATTTTCAGAAAATTGTGCTTGTTCGATTTTTTCCGGATCAAGCGGTTTGAACAGCTTTGTCATTCGAACTGTGATACGCGACAATAATTTTCGCGCCTTTTTTCGTTCAGTCATGCGATCAATCTTTTTTTCTTTTCCTTTCGCTATGTTATAAACAATTGGTTCATGCTTTAAGCTGTGCATCTATCGAGTTATGGATGCACTCGAGAAGCTAGAGTTGCTCTCGGCTATCAACTCTTACGATTCTCTCGTGCTCTCCAAACTTATATATTTATAAAATGCTCAAGGATATGCGCGCGCTATGATTGGTTAAATCAAGTTCATTATAACTCGATAAAGCACGCGCGCGACGTAAGGTTTATTATAACCGTTTCATTTTATAAAAGAAATAAACAAAACCTTGTTCCTCGTACATTGATGAGTTATATATTAAGCACTTGGTAATTTTTAAGAAAACTAGAGAAGTGCGAGAAGCACTCGCCTTTGGCTCGTGCTTCTCTGCACCTCTCTCGTGTTCTTAAAAATTCCCGCGTGCTCATATTAAAGAAATAAAAAACGCGCCGAGTGCATTATTGAGTTATATAACCACGCGGGAATTTTTAGAACACTTCTCGAGTGTTCTTAAAAATTCCTAAGTGCTTATATAACTCAATAATGCACGAGGAACAAGTTTTTTTTATTTCTTTTATAAAATAAAAACAGTTCAAATGAAACTTACGTCACGCCCTTGCTTTATCGAGTTATAATGAACTCGGTTTAACCAATCATAGCGCGCGCATTTCTTGGAGCATTTTATAAAACTCATTATAAAATGCTCAAGGAAATGCGCGGGCTATGATTGGTTAAACCGAGTTCATTATAACTCGATAAAGCACGCGCGTGACGTAAATTTCATTATGACCGTTTATATTTTATAAAATAAACAAAAAAACTTGTTCCTCGTGCATTATTGAATTATATAAGCACTTGCGAATTTTAAAGAACACTAGAAAAGTGCGAGAAGCACTCGCCTTTGGCTCGTGCTTCTCTGCACTTCTCTCGTGTTCTTAAAAATTCCCGCGTGCTTATATAACTCAATAATGCACTCGGCGCGTTTTTTATTTCTTTAATAATGCACTCGGCGCGTTTTTTATTTCTTTAATAATGCAATCGGTGCTTTTTTTATTTCTTTAATATATTGCATTAATAAAATGAAGACTAGCGGGTTCATAATGTACATGTATGTGTTGTGGTTCAATTTTATCCTTGGTTCAAATTTTATTTTCCTTTGTTTAAAACTCATTATCATACATAACCATAGGCAAAAAAAAAGGAAAATAAAATTTGAACCAAGGATAAAATTGAACCACAACATATGTATACTGCAAACAGACATTTTACTGGTATAAAAAGAACCTCACATTTGGGACGAAGAAAATTGTTTTTTATCATTATAAATTTATTTAACATTTGTATAATAATTTTACTGTTTAAAGTGTTTTGTCTAAGAACACAATTATCCAATGACGCCAGCCAAGCTTGCACATGGACCATTTGATCCAAAGTCACTATCAGGTCCCCAACATATTTAATCAACTGGACAGAGGTGACAACACATATTTAATTTAATTAACTGCAATTACAGGGTTTACGTTGATAAAACTCATTCAATGTATTGTTTATATATAAATTAGTTAAAAAGACCAAAAATTGACAACTTTTGATATTAAATCAAAGGGCTCTTAAAGCCATCTCGTTAATGCGAGAGAATGTAAGGTTAATAAAACAACAACAACAGCAACAACAACAACAAGAATTGGAAAAGTTGGGTGCCTTTGATAGGTAAATGTAGTAAAGACGTGATAGGTAATATGTGTAAAGCTGCTAAATGGTTTATTGAAGTTGAAAGATTGAAAATACCTGTAGGTCTAATCGTAGAGTTAGACATTGCAGTCATAGAGGACTTAAGGGCTCTTTTAGGAGCCACCAAATTAATAAAAGTCATGAGTAACAAAATAATCACGAGTATGAATGTAAATAATTTTCATGTTAATTTAAAGTATTTGTTCAAAATAGTCTTCATTTTACAGCTGAGGGGAAACTTCAACTTGATTATATTAAGCGAATGAGCCGAGGCCAATTTGGTTGCTACGGGGGGAAATTATGAGGAGGGATGGGGGTGGCAAAACTACTTAGATTCAATCTATCTTTAGAGAGCCCTTTTACTTAGTTAATTTTCTATGTTTTGTATCAGTCACAGTATTTTAGTAGCAATGACTTGTATGGCATTACAATGGCGATTTTCTTATCAATCGAAATTTGGGAAAGATGTTCGAAGGTTAAAAAATATTTACTATCTTTATTTATTGATATTTAAACAAAACTAAAACATATTGCAACGATTTTCATTTGGGATTAAAATTGATTTACCAGCAATGTTTTTTAACAGCCAATTAATATGTGCAGTGTATATGTGGATGTATGAGACAAAACAAGAACTTTGTGCATGTGAATAAGTTCAGTAAAAAGACTTCAGTAAAAAAGGAATGTTTTATCTAAATACTTCACTAAGGTAGACTATTGTAAAAAAGGCAAATGAAAATATTTTACTTGTCGCTTTTTCCGTCAACTAAAAAATTGTGTACCTTCGGGCAGAATGGTGTCTCTTGTAGGAATAGAACTGGCGATTAGATTTCGTTTCCTTTTATAGCCGAAGCTGTTTTCAAAACATCTCGGTTAAAGAAGCCTTGGTAAAAACGACAAGCGACGTGGCCCCGAAAATTGCCGACATGAGACGTTCTGAACAGCGAGAAACGGCTCGATTCCGCTTCAAAAATACGACAAATTACGACAGCGACTTTAGAAGGTTGTGCAATTTACCAATAAAAATTAAACATTATTGACCATATCGTTCATATCAACACCCGACGGCCAACGGTCTGTTTTACATGTAATGATCAATTTGTTATTGAAACGTCTACCAACCTCGTTCCCAAGGCCCCTATCTTCCTCTCTCTTGGATCGGACGTGCAGTTAGAGTACACCCTAGACTCCCGGTATACACATACATATCCGTGACATTTTTTATTTTTTTGGTGCAAATTGGTTTTAACAAGTTTAATAATTTTCCTTCGAGCATTTTTATTTTAAAAAGAGACTTTTCTTTTGATCTTGATGAAAAATTGCACTTTATCAAATAAAGACAAATAAGTGACAGGTCACGCGTGTGGTTTCCGTTGGAATTACACGCACTGGCTCCCCCGACGGTGTCAATTTGCGCGAGGGCAAAAGTAACGACCCTCCCCTCGGGTGAATGTCATTTTGTCTCTGTGACGCGGTCGCTAAGCTTTAGTATTCGAATTTCGTGATACAGCCGTTTGGATCGCGGACAATGGCGAAGCGAAGATGGCCAGAATCGCTCCAAAACGGAGCCCTTTTAGAGCCCGTGAAAGGGAATTTGGAAGCTAGCACGAATCGCACGGGTAGACATTTAACCTGCGGCCTCACTGGTGGCAATTCGGGGAGCTTGAGTTGAATTGTTTAGAATTTATTGGCTTTCGCGTGGCGAGGGTTCGCTCAGAGGTCTCCAGCCTTCCCTTCTTTTATAGTGGATAGTGGGGCGAGTAACAAAAGTTGTAAAAATGCATTTAAACCGGTCAGGATACATCAAGAGACAATAAAGTAAAGGTGAGAAGACTTTAGTGTGTAATATTTTCGATTTTTCTATCGCTTATCAATTCCGTGACAAATCGTATTATTTCCTAGTATATTTCATTACTGTGCTGTAACTTGATCTGACTCACATCACGATTGGTCTGCCTGTGGGATCATCCAATTTAAATCTTTGATGTGTGCCACAACGCATCGGATAAATGTTTACGCTTATCCGCGTTTGTAGATCTTTATATATAAGATATAAACATCTAAGAATTTTACGGAGATTTTAAAGAAGAAAAGAACTGATCCATGACCTATGGTCGCTACAATGTCTGTCATTGATCGATCAGATTCCGTTCACGCATATTCATTGCTATTTTAAGACTTAAATTCAGTCAGGAAGTCAAGACAAAAAAGTGCATATCCTTAGAATTCCTCTATTCCTCAAAGAAAGAATTGAGCAAATATATATTTTTCCAACCTTAATTTCATTTTTAAGACAGTTTTGAGATTCACTCTTTCCTGTTCTTTATAATCTTCCGGAAACCGGACATTCCACAAAGATAACAAGTATCACAGAACATTCATAATCCATCGGACAAAATTATCAACAAAAGCCAGAGAAACTTTTGATAACTCAGACGTCAGATGTGGGTGGGCTGAAATATCTGTTTTCCGCTTAATTGTCAATGCTTGTTAAAGGAAATATTTCACGCAGTTGTGTATGTTGTTATCGATATCGATATGAAATGTTTTGGAAAGTGAAGCGGACATTGATTTTTCTTTTGTGGAGAGTTGAAAAAGAAATGGCTGCATAAGTTAATGTTATACATGAATGGGTTATTTGCGAATATATAGTAGTTCTGTCTTTTTTTATTCGAAAGTCGAGAGTTTTCTATTTCCGGTATCATGTGTTTAGTAACTATTAGAGATTAAATGGGTCTGCTTTAAACCTCAAAATATAGTGTTGACAGTGTCTTCTTGACGACCCCCGGGGTCACGACCGCAGTAAAAATTCGTAAAATATTCTATTAAGATCCAAGTCTTATGCGATAGTCATATATTGGAATAGTGGGATCTTGCAATTGTTTTTTAGTAGCTCCTCAGAGTTTATTCCGCGTGTAAGTGTAATGTGTTTCTCGGAGCTAGGTAGTATCTCCATTACATCCGGTTTGAAATATTTGAATCTCCAGCATAATAGCTGTACACTCTTTATCAAGTTTCCCGGAAAGTGACATCATGAAACTTAGCGCCCCAATTTCTCAAATTATAAAATTTGTACTAAAGTAATCAAACATGCGGGATTCCTGACCGCAGTATTTTTCAAAACCTTTTTCTGATCTGCCGGAGATACAGGCAAAGGTTGTCCGTTGTTGCATTATTATGCAGTATTACTTTATTTTGTATTAAATTTTCCACCGCAGAAATATAATCGCGCAGAAAAAATTACTTGTTTTAATGATGTATATCGGCTTAACAAGAACTTTTCAACAGTGAATATATTCCTATCATAACTCCGAGGCGACCGGCACAACAGTTATCTGTATTCCCGATTCAACTCCACACACGTCCTCAAAAGAACCAGAGACTGTTATCATAATACTGATACATTTTTACAACAACGTACAATAATTCACTCACTAGTTTTCTCGTTGTTTATGTTCATATTGGCGCCAGAACAGCAACCATATAACTGGGAGAACTATAAAAACCTCCGGTCAGGAAGTGAAATTGTTTAATACCGATGCCTTGGATTTTATTTATACTTGACCAGAAATCCGCAAACATTTCCTCCCAGCAGAAATTTAAGCTGTCCCGACGCGCAAAAATTTCCTCCCGCAAAACAAATTCAGTCAAAATTTCCTTGTGCACGGTAGCTAAACCAATAAAACTATGACGTCCTTCCCATACTATTGCATACAAACGCAAAGTTCATGCTATTTTGCTCTGCCATATCGCTCATATTAAAACACAAACTTTCCCGTCCAATAACGTCTCCATTCGTAAAAATAGACCGTGAAATTCTCAAACTACGTTTCCCAAGAAAACGTATTTGACCTATTTTTACCATTCTCGAAAGCAGCTTGAATGGCTTTACGACAAATGATTGAAAATTTTAAATATTGATACGTAACGTGAGATATCGAAACTAAGAACTTTAATATCTTTGCAGTGACGTAATGTGAAATATGACAAGTTCATCACAAGTTCTGGCATCCCAATACCCTAGGGAAATTAACAATAGGACCGGGGGTGTTCCTCAAATATTTTAGTGACGGTATGTGACGCCCTTCTTGAAATCCTAACCGCTTTAACCAACCATATCCTCAATGCCCTAATATAGCTTCTATGAAGAAGAAAGAAGAAACTCCCCCCCGGACAAAAGTCCACAAAAATTTGTTAACAGCTTTTGCCCCTTTTTTCGTGGTAATTTCGAAATCTCGCTTAATGCGCATGCGCATTAACGAGATAAAAACGGGACTTAAATACGGTTATACAACAATGACTTAACGCTAAACTACTGACAAATTATGTAACAAATTGAAAGCAGATTCACAACAATAATACAATTTAATAGAAGTGATTAAGAAAATAGACAAAAAGGAAACAATGACTGCTATAAAAGATACTAATGGACTACACAAAACTTACAATAGAAATTAAAATTACTACGAAAACAACAATCAAATTTTATGGTAACTATTATGTAACTATTATATAATTGCCTCAGTGCAACAAGTTCCCCATTCAGGGTAGTCTCCTACGCAGCCTTTATTAGGCTCGTCACGCAACGCTCCTCCCCTTGATGAGCCCTAATAACGGCTGCGTAGAAGATTACCATTCAGGGCTCCCAGATAATCATATAGGTCAATGTCAATTGACAAGACCAGCACATCTTACTGGGTTCCTTGAATAGGGCCCCCAAATGCCAAGGCAATCACAAACAACAACAATTACTATTATTATACATTGGTGTCACTAGCTCGATTTTGATTGGCTATAAGCACGCAGCTAATTATTTCTTGCTGTTTTTGTTACGTCATACCTACAGACAATAGTTTTATGCATGCAGAAGTGACGTCATACCTACAGACAATAGTTTTATGCATGCAGAAGTGACGTAAGTTCTTTACTTACAAGTTGACTGCTGTGCATTGATCACTTTTTTGTGCGCGCTCTTGTCTTTACAAGTGCAGCTCAGGAATATGCACAATAAAACAATTATTGGATTCGGTTTTCGCATGATAGCGATAATTATCAAGGCCTCAGTTTGTGTTATCCGCCTCAGCCTTCGGCTTCGGCAGATAACACAAACTTTGGCCTTGATAATTATCGCTATCATGCTCAACCTCATCCAATAATTGTTAAATAACAAACAAAATAAAAATATTAATCATAGTAACTCGCAACCTGGTGATAAAAATTCTTTGAATTTAAGTGTAATGGGTACGATTTTTTGAACGAAATTCCTGTCTTTTATTTCGCCGAAAGGGGAGAAGGAAAATAACTGTGCACTCCAGTACGCTTCTTTTGTGATAAGCATTTTTTCTATATCTGCTGGAATTCTGTTTGTTTGAATTTGGTCTATGCATTGCAAAGTGAAGTCTGATAAAATTCATGGTGTTTTGTTTTGAAATCGACCAATATTTCCCAAAAACAGACCTCACGCTAGTTCAATAACGTCTGTTTATTATACGACAGCAGTTTCGAGTGGAAATACACACCAAAATGAGGGCAAATATGACAAGTTATTACACTCTTCTGGACACGCGCTCGAGAAAAAAAATTCAAAAACTTAGATTTTTGAGATGATTGTTGTTTAATGACAATTTATTCAGCGAACAGTTGTGTAATACGGTTGGGCATTTTCGCCTATAAAAGGCTTGAAAAAATAGAAAATGACTCGTAAAGATACCCAGCCGTATTACACAACTTTCCACTGAATAACCTCTATATATTTACCAAAGCCAATTCAAGACAGTGAAGGTATATTAAAATAATTCAGTCCATCCTGTATATAATTGGTAGTTCAGAAAGTGTCCACTTAAATACAGGTGGCGCCGCTCGATATAGGTATAATACAGATAGCAAATAAAGCTCGGATTTTGAAAACTAGCTAAATTTTTTTCAGGTTCAACTGTAATTATTTGTTGCATCTAACTGTAATTTTAAGGGCTGCCGTTTCGTGGCATCAAACAGACAGACAACAACACGATCTCTAACCTCATTCCACTTTATTTGTTCCTGTCTTCGGCGATTTTCGCGAGCAGTCACCGAATGCTGCAGAAAATCAACAGTGTCGCCTACATCCTCCACATGACAGTCGTGCAGCGAAGGCAATTTTGCAGCGGAGCCGCATCTATTGTGCCGGGTATTGTGGCGGTCTAAGGACACTGAAATATCTTGCCTTCTCGATCCTCTTCTGTCAATAAACGTTGCTTTAAAAGATTCAGGCTTTAGACGCTTCGTGACCGGGAAAATAGTAAACAATAAAGCGAAAAGCGAATCCAAAATATTAAAAACAACGAGAGGCTTCGTCCGCCATTATGGTTTTAGTTTGGCCACATTCTATTCTGAACGATGATTGGTCTGAATAATAATAATGGCAGCCATTGTCATGTGAGCTGGCACAGATGATCATTTAACCTGGGTGGAACCCGTAATTCTAAATTTAGAAGATATGGGTTTAACCCATTTAGAATCCGAGATATGGGTGTTTAAATGTTTATCCCTGTAAATAGTTCCACCTGAAGAAGGCCGAAAGCCGAAACGTCGAATGAATTAAATAGCTGGATAGTTATAAGTTTGCTTCTATGTCACATCTTCATACACTTATCTATCTATCTATATATATATATATATATATATATATATATATATATATATATATATATATATATGTATATATATATATATATATATATATATATATATATATATATTATTATTCAGACCTGTGCCCAAGTTCAGGAGTTGCCATAAAGCCATTATGGTAACAACCAGGAGGGCACATTGTATACATGATTGTATATATATATAAATATATATATATATATATATATATATATATATATATATATATATATATATATATATATATATATATATATATATATATATACTGTGTAACAAACATGTTTATCCCATTCACTTTTACATGGAAGTCCCCCCCCCCCCCCCAGGGGTTTAAGAGAACCACATTAAATAATACAAAGTTAACTGAACTGCATGTAGTACCCCAGACAGGATGATAATGTTCTGCCTGGGTACTCAAATGCTTTAAGCAGTAATTTAACAATGTACGTCGCAAGTGGAAGTTGCGTGCCCCAAGAAGACCTGGAACTACATTGAACACTATAATTTATGACGATTTGGATACCAGGTTAGCCCAGTGGAGGTCTAAACTTTGAAGCATATAAATGTAGCAAGAACATGTAAAGCATCTGCATTGTACAATGCATTGCATTATAAAAGTTATAAAAGGTTAGATGCAAGGGATGAACATGTAGTTGTGCTGCATCACATTGTCCAAATCGTGTCTGCAGTGACATAAATTTATTAGAGAAATACACATGTGTAAGGGTGAGTGGTCGCTTACCAGAGGTTAAAAGCATTAAACTGAAATTCAAACTGCCAGCATTTAAAGTGGACATGATTGCTCATGAGAGGTGGTCACCTATATTACAAAAGGTGTTGACTATATGATGATACAAGAAAAGTTTTGGTATTTTGAAAAAGTAGCAGCTGGTGGGTTATGACTTGAATTACAGTGTAAATAAACTTAACATAAAACACAGGTACATGTACCCCTTTGTAAAATGCACCATATTGTTCCATCAAAAGCTTTTTTACTGGGACTGTTTTTGGGGACGAGATAAAGAGGCATCCTTGATAAAATTAAATTCTCAATACATGCACTGCCAGCAATGCAGCCCTTTGCTTCCTATTACATGACCAATTTAAATGTAAGAAAAAATGAGGGATAAATACATGTAGGTTACCTGAGCAAGAATGAAGTACAATTCAATTGGACAACATACAGTGTACATCAAGATGGTTTCTTTAGACTTAGAGAACTGGTAAATGGAAGACTCTTAGAAAAAATCATTAACTAAACATGATTTCAACAGAAATTAACTACAGTACATAAGCAATATTAAGCTATAGCAATTCTATTATTTTACAAGACTAGTAAAGATTCATGAGCTATTCATGTATGGAATTATGTGCAGTGTAGCAATGTGCTGCTGTCCCTTGGATCTTTCTAAAGCTATTAAATGGCAAGACAGTGCAATGTAATATGAGCTTCCATGTGGGTCACATGTAGCTACAGCTGTAATATTATATTACAGAGCACATGGCTTCCAATATACTTCTACACAAAGCTAAGACAAAATATTAATTCGATCAACTGATTTGATTTCAATTAACGAATCCAATTTAGAATGCAATCGTTTGACTAAGAGAATGGCTTGGTACGTTTACATGAAGTAAAACACTTACATATAATATGTACTGTAGACTTCACTAAAGATCTACATGTTATTAAAGCTTACCGGTACAATGATGCATTGATCGCATTCGAAGGCAAGCTGTGCCGATCGGGTGATTGATCATTTCGCAAGGCACAAAAAAAGTTTAAAGCTTACATGTAAGCCTATATGTGCAAGGAATCCTATATACTCAGCTAGTATAAATAAGGAAGGAACTCACCTTAAATTTATCATGAGAATTCCAATATTCGAAGCCCACGTGATACGGTGCGATCGTTTGGCTACATTTTGTATCCGATCGTGTTGAGTAGGTAGCTTTTACATATGGCGCGGCAAGTAGGACAAATCGAAATGCAACACCTTTAAAGTGAACACGTGCACCTTTAAAGTGACTAGCTCGCACCTTTAAAGTGAACACGTACATCTTTAAAGTGACAAGGTGCACCTTTTAAGTGACGAGCTCCTTTAAAGCTATGGCGCGGCAAGTAGGACAAATCGAAATTCAACACCTTTAAAGTGACAAGGTGCACCTTTAAAGTGACTAGCCCGCACCTTTAAAGTGAACACGTATACCTTTAAAGTGACAAGGTCCTTTAAAGCGACGATGTACACCTTTAAACTGAAGACGTGCACCTTTTAAGTGACGAGGTCCTTTTAAAGCATCACTTTGTTTAAAGTGATGAGGTAGACGAGTTCCTTTAACATAGGCCTGCGGATCAGAAAACAGCGGTTTCCTTGAAGCGCATAATGCGCATGTCAAATTCTCACTATCCAACGTGGCGGACGATGTTTCCCAGAGAATAAGAAATGAATTGTCTCGGCTATATGCTGCTATAAACGAAACAGCTAATAGGGCGATTGTTGCATCTGATGATATTCAGTAATTCATAAACTGCTTGGAACATTTTCATCGCCATCTTCTTCGATTAAGCGAAAGTGGTTTTGTAACACCAAATTCTGTGAGAATATTGCAAGATGCTCTTAGGTTACGTTTATACGGTACCGGACGAATTTTCGACCGGTTGAAAAATTTGGCCGGACATTTTGTTCACACGGAACCGTCCAATATTTTCGTTCTGTTCACACGGACTGACTAACCGGTTGAATTTTAACTTTTGTCAGTTGTTTTACCATCTGCCCATGCGCAGAACGCTACTTAACCAAGTCCAAAATGGCGTCTAGAAAGAGAAAGGTCACCAATGGGCGATGACGACGATAACGATATTATTGACAAAATTGCCCCACCAAAGAGACGTCCTCGCCGGTCTCACCTAATGTTTTCGCCTGTGCTTCATCTTCAATTTACGGATAAATATGCGACTGTTTTGAACTCGGTTTTCTGATATTAACAGGATTCTAGCACACCGTCGCCTTTTTGCGTGATTATTATATTTTTTTTTACCTTGGCGCGATGGGCAACCCTTGCCAAGTATAAATATAGATGTAGATGTAGATGTAAAGCTCCGCATGTCATAGCCATTTGCAAGATGATATTTTGCATTAATACTGTAATATTAGCGAGCAAAGCGATTAAGAATCCGACGCATTCCATCTTCGATCTTTGTAGTATAGACTTTCTTTCTCTCTTCTTCTAGCTGAATTACCACGCATCCATGCATCCATGCAACCACGCCTTTGCCGTACAAAAATTCAGCCGGTCAAGGTGTTCACACGCGCCGGTTAAATTATTGCCCGTACCGGCAAGACTGGGGAGAGAGGCTTGCAAATGGCGGACGTGTAGTCTTAGACTCCGAAACTTTTAAGAGGTAAATATGACAAAAAGTTCGTAATGAAAAAGAAAAACCAACCCAAAGGCGGGATAATACGTAAAAGAGACGATCTTAGTAGCTTAAGCAGCGAAAACTCGCAAGGAAGCCCTGAAGCTAAACGTTCGGGTGAAGTTCTCATGGCGGCGATGAATAAAGATGGCGCAATCGAAGAAGACGAAACAAGAACACACAATCAAAACCCAGCTTCCTGATAAATGAACACAAAACATTGCAAAAGAATTACGAAGAGCTTCAAAAGAGTCTGGAATTTACGCAATCCAAAATGGACGACATGGTGAAGACGAACAAGGCATTAAAAGACAAGATGGAAACTATGTCAAAGGAAAACAGCGTTTTAAAGGGAAAAGTATCTCTTTTGGAAAATAAGCTAAATTCAGGCGACAAAAAGAGGACTGCCTTGGAGAAAAGATTAGACGATGCTATCCAGATGCATGATGATTTGGAACAATATACGAGAAAATTCAATTTAGAAGTACACGGAATCCCCGAAGAACCTCATGAAAGCACGGAACAAGTCATCCTTACCCTTGCAAGATGCATGGAGATTGACCTAGAACCTGAAGATATTGACATATCACATCGAATGGGAAAAGGTAGTAGAACACCAAGGCCGATTATAGTTCGTTTTACAAAGAAAACGTTTATATGAACGAAAATTTAACAGCATTTAAAGCCGGTCTATTCAAGAAAGTAAGAGATAAAAAGCGACTCAACAATGAATGGAAAGTCTGGAGCTTAGATGGAAAAATCTTTGTTAAGACAGATCCCGCGAGTAACTCAGCGACCCTCATTAAAACAGAAGAAGATCTTGAGAAACTGTAGGCCTATTGATCGCAAAATATGATTATCCTTATTATTTCTTGCTTTACCAAAAGAAACTAGATTTTAATAACATATATTTACCTCTTGAACCGCGATAAAATTTGTTTTTGACCGTGCTAATTTGCATTTGGCCAAATCGGTTAGACTGTAGACCCCAAGAGAGTTAATTGTTTCCGATGAGTTGTGTGATAATTGTATTGTTGCTTTTGTAAGTAACTCATTTGTTCTGTATTGCTTAGGGTCTCTGTAACATATTAACATTTTTTTCCCGCTAAGTTAATTTATAAGTATTCAATGTGTCGATGTCGCTGTTGAGAATTCTGTCGCTTAATGTACGAGGTCTAGGAATCAAGAGAAAAGAAGATCAATATTCTTATATTTGAAAAACCAAAAAGCTGCCGTTTATCTTCTTCAGGAAACTTTTTCAAATGTAAAAGACGAGAAGATCTGGTCGGCAGAATGGGGAGGTCAGATATTCTATTCACACGGTTCGGATCACTCCAGAGGTGTGTGCATTCTCATAAAGCCTAACAGTTTACTCTCTGCGGAAGAAGTAGAAGGCGATTCTAATGGAAGATTTATAATATTACGCCTAAAAATTGGTCAGAATATTCTCAATGTTGTAAATATTTATGCCCCGACAGATTACCGTGAGCAATTAGAATTCATAGATACACTCAGCAAGAAAATCATATCGTTAACTGACACTTTTAATCTAATAATTGCGGGTGATTGGAATACAACTTTATCTGCCATAGATAAGCAGGGTGGCTTGCCCTGGAAAGAGACAAACTATAGAAATTCGTTAATCTATTTCATGACGGAAGTTAATCTTGTAGACATTTATCGTGTAATTCACCCCAAAAATAGATCTTATACATACGAATCTAAAGCCTTGAAGCTAAAATTACGTCTAGATTGTTTCTTAGTAAGTGGCAAATTTACTTCTAATACTAAAAAGTGGAAACGCGGGCATCGATTGCACCCGATCATTAAGCGATATTTTTAAGTATAAAGTTAGATGATGAATTCAAACGAGGCCCGGGAATTTGGAAATTTAACAACACCCTTCTTGAAGATGAAAATTACATAAAAATGATAAAAGATTGTTATCCTCAAATCCTGCACAAATATGATGAAGTAGATAATAAACAATTACTTTGGGAATTAATCAAAATGGGAATCAGATCGGAAACGATATGTTATTCCAAAAGCAAAACGAATCAATTAAAAACGCGTGAGTTCACCATCCAACGCAAAATAGAGGAGCCAGATTCCAAAATTTGTAATGACGTCTGTCTCGACCAATGTTTATTATCGGAATATGAAAGCTTAAAGAAAGAGTTAAACGAAATATACGAAATAAAAGGCAGGGGTGCAATCTTTAGATCTAAAGTCAAATGGATCGAAAAGGGAGAAAAACCAACAAGATATTTCAATTTAGAGAAAAAGAATTTTGAAAAGAAAATAATCACACAGCTGAAAATTGGAGATGACGAGATTGTGTCTGATTTTAAACAAATAAACAAAGAAATTGAATCTTTTTTGCAGACTTTTACAAGTCAAATTTTGATGCTCAAAACCAAACTGACGTTCAAGAAAAATTTAAAGAATTTGTAGAAAATTTAGAAACCACTAAACTCTCTGAGCAAGAAAAAAGAAGAGTTGGAATGTGAACTAAGCTTAGATGAACTTAAAAATGCTCTTAAAGGTTTTCAGAATAACAAAACTCCCGGTGAGGACGGATTTACCAAAGAATTTTACGAGACTTTTTTCGATGTCTTAGGCAATGCTCTGTAGGAGATGCTGTCGTGACACGTAAGTAACGCTCTTTTACCGGAAGTGACAGTAGCCGGAAGTCACTAAACAGGAAGTAGAAATGGGGAAGACATGAACCGGAAGTGAACAATTTAAAATATGCGTGCATAAATTTGCGTGCAAAATCGTGACACAAAAAATAAAAATAACAAGAGGCTCCTAGCAGCCTATACCCATGCGCATGCGTAAGTAAGTTTCATGATATATTTTAAACATGATAAGAAGATGTTCGACATGGCAACGAGTACTCCTTTCATTCAGTCATCGTTCCTGCAAACCACGTTGTTTACTATTGATTGTTTTGGAAATGAAGGCTGTACCACAATGAAGGGAATGATTCTTCTAAGTCATATATACCAAACATGAACATTGCTAATGTAAGTAGGGTTGTAGGAGACGCTGTCGTGACACTTGAGTAACGCTTTTTTACCGGAAGTGAGAGTAGCCGGAAGTCACTAAACAGGAAGTGTAGTGGCAAAGCTATGAACTGGAAGTGTACAATTTAAAATATGCGTGCATAAATTTGCATGCAAAATCGTGACACAAAAAAATACAAATAATAATAATAAAAATAATAACAAGAAAAACGGAGCCGAAACCTTACCTCATGCCGCTTCGCGCATGAGTAATAAAGATATTATTGATGAATTTGATATATTCCATCTATCCGAAAAAAATTTTTGGAATGAGCAAATTGTATTTCAAGATTACATACTTCCACCCTCGTTACACCATTGCATATGTCGCCAACTAGATCTTCTGGTCCTTCTCATGAAAAAGTATCTATATTCTTGCAAAATTACTGAAATACGCCCAGTCTGCTCACAATTCATAACTAAGTTACAAACACAATGCAGAATTGAGAATCTAATCTAATCTCTTCTCAATTTATCCCTAGACCTCTATATCTTTTAGTTAGTATTTGCTCTCTTATTTATTCTTTTTTTTATGTCTTATTGTAATCAGTTTTGTTTAATGTTTAATAAAGATGTTTGTTACAAAAAAAAACACCAAATTCTGTGAGAATTTTGCAAGATGCTCTTAGGCTACGTTTACACGGTACCGGACGAATTTTCGACCGGTTGAAAAATTTGGCCGGACATTTTGTTCACACGGAACCGTCCAATATTTTCGTTCTGTTCACACGGAACTGACTAACCGGTTGAATTTTAACCTTTGTCAGTTGTTTTACCATCTGCCCATGCGCAGAACGCTACTTAACCAAGTCCAAAATGGCGTCTAGAAAGAGAAATGTCAACAATAGGCGATGACGACGATAACGATATTATTGACAAAATTGCCCCACCAAAGAGACGTCCTCGCCGGTCTCACCTAATGTTTTCGCCTGTGCTTCATCTTCCATTTACGGATAGATATGCGACTGTTTTGAACTCGGTTTTCTGATATTAACAGGATTCCAGCACACCGTCGCCTTCGTGCGTGATTATTATTTATTTTTTTTACCTTGGCGCGATGGGCAACCCTTGCCAAGTATAAATATAGATGTAGATGTAGATGTAAAGCTCCGCATGTCATGGCCATTTGCAAGATGATATTTTGCATTAATACTGTAATGTTAGCGAGAAAAGCGATAAAGAATCCTACACATTCCATCTTCGATCTTTGTAGTATAGACTTTCTTTCTCTCTTCTTCTAGCTGAATTACCACGCATCCATGCAACCACGCCTATGCCGTACAAAAATTTAGCCGGTCAAGGTGTTCACACCGCGCCGGTTAAATTTTTGACCGTACCGGCTAAAAATTCGTCCCCAATTTTGGCGTTCAAATTTTTGAATGGCTAGGCGTCTAAATTTTCATACGGTTCGCGTGGTTCCGTGTGAACGGAACCCCTAACCGCACGAAATTTCAACCGGTCGAACATTCGTCTGGTACCGTGTAAACGTAGCCTTAGCATCCTTCGAGACTAGAAATATATCCATAATTATCTCTTCCAAATTGTCCCCTCCGTGACATGCAAAATACTGTGGAATCACCCGGAAACAACTTGAAGTGGATGTAAAAAACTGTGATTATAGTTAAAGTAATTAACAGAGAGCTCATCATCTTCACCAGTCCTGAATTAGAAGTGTCAGTAAAATGGCCGGGTGTTTAAAGTTATTTTTCCTGTTTTTATTTGTTCAATTCCAACTTCGGCTAGAAAGTAGATGAATGTTACTAAAAATGTGGTTGTTGTTTATCGTGGTGTGTAAGATAGGTAAACGCTTTTTTTCGTTTGTCTCACGATGGAGTCACTTTAAGATGTTGATCGCGACGTTTCGACTGCTATTACTGCTAGTCTTGTCCTAAGGCTACGGCTGTCCTAAGTGTACAAACATGTAGCTTTTCACAAAACTTATAAGCTGGCACCAATGTAGATTTAGAGCACAGCCTTACAGCCCTGACAATGCTGTATCCATTGTAAAGTAAAAATAACGTACATGTAATGATGCTACATGTATTTACCCACACGATGGCTACATGCATGTTGTGCTTAAAACTATCCTTGATTCTATTTTTGTTTTATCCTCATTAGCAAACATTACATGTATCTCACACAGACTAAAGAAAAAATAATAAGTGAAGTACATGTACAACAGCTTTGGACCAGGTCCATGGATCACCCTGATAAACCGCCCCTAATGTTTGTCAATTTTAATTTTTTTCTTCAAATTTTAAAGTCAGTCTAAAGGATGGACTGTGGATTGAGGACAGGGTATAAAACACAGTCTTAAGTTGAAATAAATATGGCATTCAACATCAATATTTAACTTCCTACTATTTTAAGCTTTTGCCAACATTACATTTTATACAATGTTACATTGTATAAAATATGTACATTGTATGCAGTCAGATTCCGGGCTGGTACTGTTGGGGCAGGAGCATGTGGAGTTTTAATGCTCTCCCCACAGATTTCGTTTGATGCATGTACAGTAGAGCAAGAACGACTGGGCCAAGTCCCAAGCTACAGTGTGCTATTACATGTATTATGAGATGCTGACAATGGCATTGCTTTTGGATTCAGATAAAACAAAAGTCTAGTGGAGTATAAACAAACACATGCCAAAGCCACCATACTGATTCATTTTGAGTTCTCGGCGAGGGAAGGGAGAGGGAAGGGGGAGGGGGTGAGGCTAGGTTCGAACCTTAAACACTGCTCTTTGCGAGTATTCACAAAGCATCTAGAAATAATAACAAACAAAACCAATCTTTATCTTGTTCCAACACTATTCAACAGTATGGTTGCTTGTGCATGTGTTTCTTTATACATGTACTCCACCAGGCCTATATCAATATTTTCTTGACAGCAGCGCACATGCACAACGAATCCAAAAGAAAAGCACATGGGATTGTCTGCATCCCATAATTATGATAACTTGGGACTTGGTAGAGTCCTTCTTGTTCTACTTGTGTCTTCACTTTGATACTTGATATTAAATGCCATACATGTATTTATTTAAACTGAAGACTGTGTTCTATACTCTGCCACCAGTGCTTTATCTTCCTTCCCGACTTTTTGGACAATACCCGCGGTGAAAAAGAACTAATTTATCACTGAGAGTGTAATATCAGTGAATTGTATTGGCAGGTTTTGTTTCATTCTTCGTATAGACAATATTCGTACCGAAAAATTTAACCATTTTTATTCCTAGCACTAAATTTGTTTTTGAGGCCCCTGTCGTATGGATTCCCAGTGTTCTCTGTGGCGTCAGATGGGAATTCCTGCCAAAGCCCCACTAATGGTCCCCGGTCAGTGAAACTTGAGCCTAATGTTATCGAAAGCCCCGCCTACCGGGGCAACAGAGGCAGTCTAATTTCGCTCAAATGCCCCGCTGATGCCCCGCATTCCCCGGGTATGATGGTGCGGGGCTTTCCACTGACTAGTGCATAAGCATGGACGCAAATAAGAAGAAAATAATACTGTACAGTGTACATGTACTTCATGTTAAAAACCAACATCACTCGAACAGAACTGCAAGATTGAAATAAATATTAAAACTCAAGTTTTATTTTCTTAAGAGCCTAATTATTCACTTGAACAGGCTGAAATTGGTTCTCTCCTGGTGTACCGATACACAAGGACAAAAACAAAAGACTAAACAAAATACAATGTGGAATCCCTTGACAGTGAAGACTGTGAGCCTGTACAGTCACCAAGACAGAACGCTGAAATTCAGTAATGGCAGCCAAAAATAATCTTTAAACTGATTTACATTGTTAACGTAAGCTTGCTTACCTTTGGGATCACAAGGGCAGCAAGAATGAAGCGCTTGAAAATAAAGAACTAGCCAACATGGCGGTCAAACTTGACCTGACGATGATGCTTGTACTGTAGGTTGGAAGCAATCGTATGCATAGCGATCGTTGATATGTTGTAAAAACATTGCATGCAGCTTATTCACAAACCTTGGAACGAGAAAAAGGCTCAAATCACAAGTTATCTTTTCAAAGCAAGTGGTGAAGTTAACGTTTTGAGAGCTGAAAGCGAGCAGTGAAGTTCGTTGAAAAAAAGAGCCAAAAACACGAACTGCCCACCGGGAATGACTCTCCTGCGCATGATTCGCACCCAAGACCTCTCGGCCGAACGGCCTGGCGGAAAATTGCTTTGATGATTGCTTTTGATTTATTTTAGTTATTTTATTTACCATTGTTTTTTTTCAGCTCACTTACGGCTTTTTCGATGCACTTCTTTTGATTCTCTCGTTCTTCGGAAATCATTCCTATTTCAGTTCCAGGAAAATCCAGGCTTTAAAAACACCTCTTTCAAGAGCTGTTTAGGCAAGGCTACAAAGGGGATAAAGTAATATATATATAGATAGCCTGAGCCTAACAGCGCCGCTCTTTGATCAGAAAGCCGATGATAAACTTAAGGACGTTCGCACGAAAATCTTCTACAAGACAGATTTTTTTCAAACTTATGCTACGGTGTGATAATGAGTTACTGATGTCAGAAATGCAAAAAAAATTGGGGGTCACCGAATTGATTTAAGAGATATAGTGTGTAGAAATATACCTTGTTTTTGAAAAGTTAGTCCTCGTAACATGACATGGTGTCCATGGCTTTTAGTTAAACCATATCAAAGATGAATCGCTGGGGAGAAACTATTATATTCAAATGTTATCTAAGTGGGCCTGATTCGTAAATAATTCGAACTGTTTTCAACCTTTAAATGAGTTAACCCTTTAAAGAGGGCATTCGGAAACAACATATAGCTGAGATATGAGTGCAATTCGACGTCGCGTGGATAAAAAAATGAAAAAATCACACTTCTACAAGACAGATTTTTTTCCTTTTTTCACAAACTGTAGATAATCGGTAAAGAAAGTGATATATGAAGAAAAAAATAGGGGTCACCGACCATCCAAGCGAGTTAAATCAAAGCAAGGTTAACGCAACGGCTGCCATCCCTTCATGTGAATAAATTTCTTCCTTTGCGCGCGCGCTCGTGCATGACGTTACGACATGAATTGCGTGCGCAGTAAGGATGCGCATAAACATCCTTAAATGAGGTGAAAGGTCAAAAGCACAGAATATAATTGACGACCGGACTATCTTTTAATTTTAGTAATTCTCAAAAACAGACTTACGCGACCGTTTGCACAATACATTCAGACCGTACAAAAGTTCACAAAAACAACTTTTTCTCCCTCTAGAATAACTAGTACGACTAATTTCCAAATAAAATACACCTGCTGCTTATAAAAAAAATGTCCGAGAAACTGATTTGGAAATCAAAATTGCAAAAAATACACAAATCTCCATAAGTTTTTGTTTAAAAGCAAAACGCGAACCATCAAGAGCTCATCGAGGCCGAGATTTCTCCGATGAAAGAAATCAAAACAACTGAATTTAATTGAGCGCGTGTTATAAACAATTCTCAAAAACTAGCGAGAACACAAAGAAAAAGTCAATCACAGATTGATATCAACATAAATTCTCATCGAAAAATGTATTTTGTTTTACCTTTAAGTCCCTCCACTGCTTGGAAATTGTTAAATCTCCGCTTCTTCAGTTCTGAAACCCGAAGTGACAAACATCTTCCCGCATTGCTCCCATCCTCGAAGCAAGATTTTATCTCTGAAAGCTCTTCTATTTCCACTATAGCGGCTTCCGAGTATCCTTTAATTAGTATCCGTCTTGAGTAGCAAACCGCGAAAAAATGCAAGAGAATAACGACTTTCATTAAAACGGTTTTCTCCGCTAAGCACAGCAGTGTTTTCCCAGGTGACGTGAAATTGCAAAGATCCCGAATGATATACGCGGTATACGCGCCCGCAAGTTAGCCCTGCGCGACGGCGGGCACACAACGCGCCCGCGAAACATTCCGCTAGCCATGACCATGAAAAATGACGGTCATGGGTTCTTTGGTTCTCTGGTTCTATGATGGGGCTGCGCAGCCGGGCCTTCGGCCCGACGAGTGCTCCGCTATTAAAATGCTCAGTGTGTCAGCTGTACAGTGCTCCTCACTGGTTTTAACTTTTTTCATTGACATGTGAAGTAAAGATTTGTGATCCAAATGGTACATGAGACATATATCCTATACAACAGTAATACCGCCGTTGAACTAATCTGTGTCTTGTATTTTAAAATATAGCTTTTTTCTTTCAATGGTACGTTTTTTTTCCCGCTCTCGCCGGCGCGAAGCGGCAATCTCTTATGAGTGTGCTTTTGGTCACATTTGAGTAGATGTTGGACTGTTACACTACGTTCACTCAAAAGAAAGAGTTGTTTCAACTCACTTTAAGAATTAACTCATGTCTGAATTTGAGTGAGAAACAATTACTTCTTGCGGTGAGTAAGTATTTAATCGTATGTTTGAGTAAAAGTGACTTCCACTTGATTTTCCCAAAAATAAGAGCAAAAATAAGGTGTTGTTTCAACTCACTGTGTTGGATTAAATATTTAAGTCAAATTTTAAGGAAACTAACTCAAAATATCGAGTAAAATGCCTTCTTTACTAAAAAAATAGTTTGCGTCAAATGACAGAGATTTTATAACGCCGCGTTTGCGTCAATTTACGGAGATTTTATAGTGCCCCGTTTGCGTCAATTTACAGAGATTATATTATGCCCCGTTTGTGTCAATTTACAGAGATTTTATAATGCCCCGTTTGTGTCAATTTACAGAGATTTTATAATGCCCCGTTTGTGTCAATTTACAGAGATTTTATAATGCCCCGTTTGTGTCAATTTACAGAGATTTTATAATGCCCCGTTTGTGTCAATTTACAGAGATTTTATAATGCCCCGTTTGTGTCAATTTACAGAGATTTTGTAATGCCCCGTTTGTGTCAATTTACAGAGATTTTATAATGCCCCGTTTGTGTCAATTTACAGAGATTTTATAATGCCCCGTTTGTGTCAATTTACAGAGATTTTATAATGCCCCGTTTGTGTCAATTCACAGAGATTTTATAATGCCCCGTTTGTGTCAATTTACAGAGATTTTGTAATGCCCCGTTTGTGTCAATTTACAGAGATTTTATAATGCCCCGTTTGTGTCAATTTACAGAGATTTTATAATGCCCCGTTTGTGTCAATTTACAAAGATTTTATTATCCCCGGTTGCGTCAATTTACAGATATTTTATAATGCTCCGTTAGGTAGGTAAACTTTATTGATCGTACGCGGTGTCAATTCATAATACATGCTCTTCTGTCGAGCCTTAAACAACAATAGATTAATTACTTAACTAAATTCTTGATCTATACGGGATTATACAAAAAACTACAAAAATATCCTTTATCTGTCATTAAATCAGATAGAAAGTAAATGCATGATTTAAAAGAGCTAAGAGTGGGCTACATCTTAGCACTCAAAGGCAATTTGTTTCAGAGAACAGAACCGCGATATTGAAAATGTCGTTTGCCTGCTTCAGTATTCGGTCTAGGAACCAAAAGGTTGTATTTTGAATTTCTTTGATTATGTGAGTGAACACTGGATGTAGATTATTTTTGATTGTGTCAATTTAAAGAGATTTTATAATTCTCTGTTTGTCATTAGATGTTGCGCTTGGGGACCACATTAATTTACAGAGATTTGGTAACTGAATTAAAATTAAAATTACGCAGTGCTATTTACAGACATTTTATATCAGAAGTCAGGTATTATAAAATCTTTGTAAATAGTAGATTTACAAACATTGTTGACAGATTTTATAAAGTCTGTTAATTGTAAGTCTTTCCTCTCAATACAGCTCCTAGAATTTATAAACATTTTACAAACATTTTATAAAGAACAATACAACAAAACTATATAAAATGTCTGTCAAAATAATTTACAGAGATTTTGTTTTTAACGGGTGAAAGTACCAAGTCTGTAAATTCACGATTTATAGACATTTCATCAAGTCTGTAAATGGTCCAAATTTTCCAGTGAATAACTGGCATATCAGTTAAGCAAATAATCATTTGTTCGCACAGAATATCTTATAGAAGTGCCAGGTTATTTCCAATAACCAAAATATTATTCAAAGTGGAATAGTCCACAAATTAGTCAAATTAATATATTTTATATGATGGTAAATAATAGCAGTAAGTAATAATGGTACACATTGGTTACCAGCATTATCTCCAAAAAAGCGATTTATTTTTTTTCCTTGACTGGAGTGAGCACATACTGTTGTTAGGTCAATGACATCAAATATTGTAGGGCCTGGATTTTCCTCTGCACGTTATTCGCTTGTCTTATAATCAATTGAATATAAATTTTGTAGAATGTCATTTGTGTGAACCAAAATTTCACTTCGTTCCACATTTTATATTGTCCATCAACCGGGCCATTAACTTGTTTCAACTTTGGTAAGTAAAACACATTCAAATAAAACACCATTTACATCATGTTTTGAAATCGTCCTCTCAGACGCGATAAGACTTGACTGCCGATCCTGGACCGACATTGTTCAACTGACATCCCCATAATCTTTTGAATCTTCAGGTACGGTTTTTAAAATATAGGTGACTCAGCAAGTGAAATGCGACTCAGCATTATTTCCAGTGTATATATATATCAGGCTGTATTAGTATTGCTCTTTAGTGGCTATTTAAGTAATATGAAGTGCTTCCTCAGTGAGCATCAAGCGAGTCAATATTGGCTTGCGAAAGCGTATTAAGTTTCCTTGAATTGAAGTGCAACCTGCACTGACTTCATCCAAACGAAATGTTGGCCTGTAGTGTGACCTCGAGAGCTGCTGTAACGATGAGTAACTAAAGGAACAGCTGAAAATATCAAAAACAACAAATCAGGCCTTTTTATCTCTAACACAAACACACCAAGATTTATAAACACCGTCAAATTCTATTGAAAAAGACCAAATGCTTTATAAACGAAAACCATGCCAATGCCACACGCCAACATGGCCGATTTCCACTCGACACAAGCCCACACAACCTCGTTCCCAGGCTCTCTCTATGAACTCCTCCCAGAAGACCATGCGACACGCGATCACGTAAACCCACAAACATAAACACACAAATCTTTCGATCGCATAGTGGGCGGCAAGCCCACACAAAAAAAGCAAAACAAGAGGGCAGGGACAAGGGCATTATGCGAAGAAAACAAAATATGTGAAGACAGAGAAAAGCTATGCAGGGTTTGTCCTTATTCTATTAAGTGCCTACCATCAAATAATCGCCCAGCCCAAATAGGCGCCCACCTCGAATAAGCGCCTACTCTGAAAGCCCAAAAAATTAAGCGCCCACCCTTTAACACCCTCACCACCCACAAAAACATTTTTGTACTAGTCCAGCTTGAAGTAAGAGGAGCATCAATTCTGTTTCCGAAATTGGCTTAGCCTGCATGGCTGGCGGTTTTTTTTGCGCGTGATGATGAATTCGCGTGCGGCGAAGCCGCGCGCGAGTTTCGAGCGGCGAAGCCGCGAGAAACCGCCTGCTCGGTTTCGTGGGCTTTTTGAGTAGCCGCCCCCTTTTGACCTTTTGACATCTGTCGGTGGATACAATTACCCAACCAATCACAGGGCGCATCGTAATACGAAACTTCATGTAAATTACGATCGCGCGAAAAATCGTGGCTTACGCTGGCGGGCAATAAACAACAAAAACTCCATAGGTTCCTTCGATGGCGAACGGCGATACCCCGAAAAAAACTCTCAAGGGAGGGAGAATCCGAAAAGCGCGAATGACAACTGTTGATTGTGCTGTTTCCCTTTGAAAATTAAAGACGGTGAATTTCAGAAACGCTGTGGCTAAATGCCCCGGCAGCCAGAAATTTTCACAAAATTTTCACTGAAAGGCTCTTTCAAACTTTTTGAGAGTATTCGATGGCTTACGCTGGCGGGCAATAAACAACAAAAACTCCATAGGTTCCTTCGATGGCGAACGGCGATACCCCGAAAAAAACTCTCAAGGGAGGGAGAATCCGAAAAGCGCGAATGACAACTGTTGATTGTGCTGTTTCCCTTTGAAAATTAAATACGGTGAATTTCAGAAACGCTGTGGCTAAATGCCCCGGCAGCCAGAAATTTTCACAAAATTTTCACTGAAAGGCTTTTTCAAACTTTTTGAGAGTATTCGATGTTCGTTTAGAAATGTCAAGCGATTCCCAAAATTATTTTTATTTTCAAGCTGACAAAATATCCAAGCTTGGGCATACTATAAGATCGCTATGTTCTCGACACTTGGGAAATTTCTTCAGACTGCCGGGCACGGTCTCAAATTAAATAGACTAATATGCCGAGTCGGCAGTGACACATTTTCATAGAATATTTCGTCAACTAGAAAAGCAAAATAATTTTTGGAAGCGCTTGACATTTCTAAACAAACATCGAATACTCTCAAGAGGATTGAAAGAGCCTTTCAGTGAAATTTTTTGAAAATTTCTCACTGCCGGGCATATTTAATCTATTTGAGACGCCACAGCGTTCTTCCATTTGAACACCAAAATAAATTCAACACGCGTTAAATTTTCAATAATCTTTCTACCATTTCGAAACGTAAGCATGCTTTGTCCTGCTCGATAATTTTTTTTTCTTTTAAGTCGGATTTTCTTGCAGGAGTAGACCTTTTCAAAGAAGAATTTTCCATGTTTTTGATTGTCCCTCCACAGCTGATGTTTTGAATTAGTAACGGCTTACCGCACATCCGGTCATTGCGACTTCCGTCACCAGATGATGCGGTTCACATCGAACTCGTCACGTGGTACAAGTATAATTTCTCTCGTCACTTCGTGCCTCGTTGTCGGCACTTCGTTCCTTGTTTCGCTTTCCGAAGATAATTGCGCCCTAAGTAATTTGGCCCGCGGTACATATTTTGTGTAACGCAATCAGTTAACCTTTCAAGACTGCGACGGTTCGAAGAAAATAGGGTCTTGTACGATCAAATAGAGCTCCTCTGGACCATGTGGACAGGCACGCGACTCAATTGCAGAGTTACGTGCCAACAATTCAACCGTGACTTCCGATAAAAATATTATTCGCGAATGTCGCGATTTTTATCGTAACCTGTATTCGGCTGAACAGGTTTATTTATCCAGCCAAGGCTTTTAGACCAACTGGATAAAACTCTGGCGACGGTTCGAAGATAATAGCGTCTTGTACGATCAAATAGAGCTCCTCTGGACCCTGTGCACAGGCACACGACTCAATTGCAGAGTTACGTGCCAACAATTCAACCGTGACTTCCGATAAAAATATTCTTCGCGAATGTCGCGATTTTTATCGTAACCTCTATTCGGCTGAACAGGTTTATTTATCTAGCCAAGGCTTTTAGACCAACTGGATAAAACTCTGGCATCCGAAGACCAGGAGAAATGCGAAGGTGACCTCACACTCTTGGAATGTCAAGAGGCCCTTTCACAAATGCAATCATGCAAATCGCTTTCCGGTTGAATTTTATCGTCGCTTCTGGGGTCTATTAAGTCACGATTTAATAAATTACTCTTTTAAACACGGATCACTCTCTGACACACAACGTAAAGGAATTATCCGCCCGCTTTACAAGAAGGACGACAAGTTAGACTTGAAAAACTGGCAACCAATTTTTTTCTGTTAAACACAGATTATAAAATTTGTACCAAAGTAATCAAACATGCGGGATTCCTGACCGCAGTATTTTTGAAAACCTTTTTCTGATCCGGGATACAATCGACTATGTAAACCATAAACAGCTTTCGGCCGCTGTTATTTGCTTGGATGTATGTTCTTGGGAAACGCAGTTTGAGAATTTCACAGTGTATTTTTAAAATGAATGAAGAAAGTTTGTGTTTTCATATGAGCGATAATATAATAAATTGAGGATTAATCAATTTAGGATATAACGAAATATAATATCCAATTTATTCAACACTTTTGAAAGATTTCACAGATTGTAAAGTATAAATAGGTGATGTCACGTTTAATTCTCGCGGAGATTGCAGAGCGAATTTTTGTAAACACGAAATATAATATCCAATTTATTCAACACTTTTGAGAGATTCGACAGATTGTAAAGTATAAATAGGTGATGTCACTTTTAATTCTCGCGGAGATTGTAGAGCGAATTTTTGTGTTTAGTTAAATATACGTATTGGATTCGTTTAATAGTAAAATTTTGTTCCTAAAAGATTGTTTTTTCGTGGGTTGATAGTTTGTCGAGATTTTTGAGGAAAACAGTAATTTCAAACTTGTTTTAATGATGTATATGTATATGATGTATATCGGCTTTTAAACAGGAACTTTTTAACGGTGAACTCTCATAACTTATAACTCTCATAACAATGAACTCCGAGGCGACCGGCACAACAGTCACTTAGCTTGTATTCCCGATTCAACTCCAGACACGTCCTCAAAAGAACCAGAGACTGTTATCATAATACTGATACGTTTTTACAACAACGTACAATAATTCACTCACTAGTTTTCTGGTTGTGTATGTTCGTATTGGCGCCAGAACATCAACCATGACTATGGAAACTATACAAACCTCCGGTCAGGAAGTAAAATTGCAGTTTAATACCGATGCCTTGGATTTCATTTATACTTGACCAGAAATCCGCAAGCATTTCATTCCAGCAGGGCCCGGTTGTTCAAAAGGTGGATAGCGCTACCCACCGGATAAATCACTATCCAGTGGATAAAGGTGTGCAAAACCAATTGCGTTATCTACTGGATAGTGATTTATCGGGTGGATAGCGCTTCCACCTTTTGACAACCGGGGCCAGAAATTTTAGCTGTCTCCGCGACCCGCAAAAATTTCCTCCCGCAAAACAAATTCAGTCGGACAATCCGCAAAATTTCCTTGTGCACGGTAGCTAAATCAATAAATCTATGACGTCTTTCCCATACTATTGCATAATCAAACCGTAATAGCAATGATTCAGTATTTCAAAATAGAACACACGAAAGGTCATGCTATTTTGCTCTGCTATATCGCTCATATTAAAACACAAACTTTCCCGTCCCATTTAACTTTCTTAAAACGTCTCCATTCGTAAAAATAAACCGTGAAATTCTCAAACTGCGTTTCCCAAAAAAAACGCATTTGACCTATTTTTACCCTTCTAAAGCAGGTTTAATGGCTTTACGACAAATGATTGAAGCTGATAGGTAACGTGAGATATCGAAACTTAATAAGAACTGTAATACTTTTGTGGTGACGTAACGTAAGACATGACAAGTTCATGACATTTCAATACCCTAGGGAAATTAACAATAGGACCGGGTGTGATCCTCAAAAATTTTAGTGACGGTATCTGACGCCCTTCTTGAAATCCTAACCGCTTTAACCAACCATATCCTCAATGCCCTAATATAGCTTCTATAAAGAAGAAAGAAGAACCCCCCGGACAAAAGTCCACAAAATTTTGTTTACAACTTTTGTCCCTTTTTTCGTCGACTGATTCCGAAATCTCGTTTAATGTGCATGCGCATTGACGAGATAAAAAACGACTGAAAACATTTCTTTTTAAGAACGCCTTTAAGTTACTTACCTGTTATCGTTAAGCGCTTTTGAATATTATTTTATAGTATTAGGGCTATATAAATTTATTATTATTATTACTATTATTATTATTATTATTATTATTATTATGTTCTTGTAAGGCTTCAATTTGAAAGAAACCCTCCGCATTGCTGCATTACAGCGTAACAGCGCGACATTGAGTGTGTAATGTTTTTACAACTCTCAAGTCAGTTATTAGCATGTTTCGAAAAATTCTTCGGAAAACAATCAAGCGTCCTTTTCGATGCAAATAAAGTTCAATGTATTGTGTGTTTTCATGCAAAGTGGCTTGTCTTTTTATGCTCTACAACAAAAGATATGGCCTATAAAAATTTAAAGGGTGTGGACTTGAGAAATGGGTACGAGCCTCCTTAAGCGCTTGTATCCTTTCCAAACTGAGAGCGCGATAAGTTATAATGAGGTGTTTTGGGCCACAGGGGAAGATAAAAATACAGTAACGTAAAAACCGAACTGAGTGTAAATAAAAACCAACCAAAACGGTTGTTGAAACCAGTATAAGTGCTTTACTACAAATGCAGCTGCCGCTAATGTCGCAAAAACAACTTTCAGGTATAATGAGGTGTATGACGTCAGCGCATAAGCGTGGTTTTAAACTTCTCAGGCAATTTTGCGATCTATTGTTCACTCCAGCCTTTTAATTTATTAACTTCACTTGATTAAGCGTGTGTATTCTTTCTAAAAGAGCGTTGATTCGTTTTGTTAAATGTCTAGGAGATAACGGTTAAACCAAATTATATAGCGCGTACAAAATTCCAAAAATACTTATCTAATATATATAGATAGGCCAAGCCTAACAGTGTAGCACTTTAAACAAGCTTAACTAAGGTGAAACTTAACTAAGGTGAAAGGTTGGAAGCACAAGAATTAAGATTGACGAACGGGCTATTTTCAATTTTAGCAAATCTCAAAAACAGTTTTACCCGACCGTCTGCACAGTACATTTAGACCGTACAAAAGTTCACAAAAACAACTTTTCTCTGTCTAGAATAACTAGTACGACTACTTCCCGAATAAAATACAGTTTTTGTTTGTCACAAATTGCCCGAGAAACTGATTTGGAAATCAAAATTCAATTGCAAAAGTACACAAACATATTTGCATAAGGCGACGCGAGTGAAGATAGAAAATCTAAGTCTTGTTTTGTTTACATAAAATCGCTTTTTAATCTATGTAATGCATGAACAAAGACAAAAACGGATAACACAATCTTTTTTCGAAAAATTTCATTCAAATCTCCACTAACTTATGTTTAAAAGCAGAACACGTACCATTTATAACGCATCAAGGCAGAGCTGTCCTCGTTGAAATTCAAGATAACAACACGACTTAATTTGAACGTTTAATAAACATGTCTCCAAACCTTAAGAGAACACAAAGGAAAAGTCAATCAACAATTAATATCAACATAAATTCCCATCGAAAATGTGATTTATTTTACCTTTAAAGCACTGGACTGCTTGGAAATTCGTTAAAACTCCGCTTCTTCGGTTCTGAAATCCGTAATAAAAACAAGGCATCTCCCCGCATTGCTCCTGCATTGAAAATATGAAGTTCCTCGAAGCAAGATTTTATCCCTGAGAGCTCTTCTTTTTCCACTAAAGCAGCTTCTGTGTATTCCTTAATTAGTATCCCTGTCTTGAGTAGCAAACCGCGAAAAAATGCAGGGAAATAACGACTTTACTGCTCCGCCTAACACTGCGAAAGATCCAAGCTGACGGCTGTGTAGCCGCGCGTGTGGCGCCATACGCGCATGTTTTGCGACGTCATACGCGTCTGCGAGCTAGCCATGCCTAACGGCGTGGCGCGGACGGACCGACGCGCCCGCGAAACATTCCGCTAGCCATGACCATGAAAAATGACGGGCATGGGTTCTATGAGTATGGGGCTGCGCAGCCGGGCCTTCGGCCCGGCGACTGCTTCGCTATAACGAATTGGACTGCAAACAGTCTCCTTCTTTTCCGATTATGTTTTTTCTGGAAAAGTCCTTGAGGAAACGAACGACTTGAGTCAAGAGACGCGCGAGCGCGGGAAAAGAGGAAAATTTCTATAATTATATTTATTAACAATGTTTAAATGGGGAGCTCACTTCACCGAATTGTTATTCAGTTAGCCCCTTTAATTTGTAACTACAATGCCGGACAAGATAACAAGGTACCTTGGGACACTTAACGAAATACTACGCAATGACAAATAAAGCCCTTCGACGAGAGAAACTATTCGTCCCGTTTTCTCCCCCACCCCCTCAATACAAAGTTGAGGCTTGCTTTTATACATACAAATCAGTAGTTGTAAAAGGCCGACTCTGGCTCATTTCAATTTTAATGTTAACAAAAAAAACAACATCCTCTAAATCCTTAATTATTAGCGATATTTTTCTCGCTTACTCCTACGATTCCAAAAACAACATCCTCTAAATCCTTAATTATTAGCGATAAAACTATCGCTAACTTCTGGCGGCTAATTTCTGGCTCAGCTAAATCCCAACAGTTTCAAAATAACATCTTTGTTATTGATTTCAGGCGCCAATGCCCCCAAGCAAGAGTGTGTATTCCATCTTCACAGATAAATCGCTTGTCATCGTCGGCGCTCAAAGCAATCTTGATGATTGTTTCTTAAAATATGTCATGTTTCTGGCTCCTGATAACATTCATTTTTCTCATTTGGTTTGCTTTCGTTAATAAACAGTTTTTATAGTCTTCATGCGTTATTTTCTTCTTTGTTACTGCTTTTGAGATCCCTTTACATTTCTTTGTTCCACCTCCTTCATACATCTTATAACTATATAATTTAGATCTCAATCCCACAAATTCTGTATCTTTCCACCTGCTTCATCCTTCATAAGCCCAATAACTTTCTTGTTCAGTCCTGTTGGAATTCCTGACGGGTGATCTTTGGGGATATCACTTGTATCAAACAGGTCTTTAACAGCATTGCTGATGTCCTTGAAGAAATCTTCTGTTTGTATTTCATACGCAAGGCTATCTGTGTCTGTGAATAACAGTTGTGCGTTTGGCCATTTCTTTTTAACATAATTATTGTGGAAATTATACATCAATGTCTTTGACAGATCAAGAATTGCCATTCCACAATAAACGGGTTTGTTGAATTTTAAGCTTATTCGTTTCATATGTATTTCGATGAGATTTTCATCAAATATTGTTAAATGTTGGAAGTTTGGTTTTGCTGCTAATTTTTTGGCTTTCTCTTTATCAGTCAACAGGCGTATATCCACACGTTTTCTGATGTTTTCCATGGTTTTCCCAAACACCGAATTATTCATAAGTTTGAAGAAGTCTTTTTCAAATGCATTTTTCCCCTTCAATCTAAGTTGTGTGTTTTTCATTATATAACTCTTCAACCGTGGTTCTTCCTTGAATTTCATTCCTCTGTGTATCTTTTTCACAATCAATCCAAGGATTTCGTATAGTTCTAGATTCTTATTGTGGAGAATGTAACGTTCTTTATTGTTAAGATTTGTCACGAGTTTTTCAACTTTATTTATTATTTTACGTTCAGGAGAAAGGGGGTAATCATTATGCAGATCATGTAATTCTTCGGGGTATTCAAGATCCGCTTCCAAGACACATGGAATGTTTTTCCAGTTAGCTAATTCATCATCAGTCATCCATGCAAAATCTCCTACAGGAAGTGGTTGTATCATTGCCCATCCATAAAGATTATTTGCATCAAGATACGGTATGAACGTTGATGGTTTTGTTGGATCATATTGATCACCCATGTATTTATTGTTTGCTTTTCCTAAACGATGTGTTATTGTTGAAATTCCACCACGTGTTCCTTGTTCAAAGAAAAGCAGCATATCTGGATCATTCAACAAATCCAGCGTCACATTGCTTTCTTTTAGTGCAGCATCCCAAGCCAATCCAGGAGCTGTATAATACCAAGCAGGATCTAACTTATAATGCTCCAGGCAGACTTTTCTAAATTCTTCAAACACATCAGCTAATAGACATACATCTGTTTTTAAATATAAATCATGGTATTCACCCATAGCTTTTATGCTAAATTCTTTCCATACATTTCTAGCATGTTCATAATCTTTATCTGTTATATTTGTATCGTTTAAAATTGAATAAAAGTCTTCTTTTTCAGGAAGGGTTGTTGCATTGAATTTTTCAAAGGAATCCATCCAATCATATGGGTAGACACCTTTCCTTGTTACAAGATCAACTTTTCCTCCAAACGCTTTCTTTGTTTGAATGAAGTTATCTGGCTGTAAATTTCTTGCTAGATTTTCAAGGGAAGAAGCCATTAATTTAAATGAATCAATAAATCGTAGTTCATGGGAAATCACTTTCTCATTTCCTTCCGGATCTTGAAACCTCCAAAGTTCAATGGTTTTACTGAAGCTTATATATTTTTCCTCATTGTTTGGGATACACTTTATATTACCGCCTTTCTTTCCCAAATCTTTAACGAATAAATGAGCGTCATATCCAGATAAGTTATGAAAGATCACAGGAGTGAATTTTGGTTTACGGAATTGATGGTTACATTTATTGTGCGCAGCACCACGATACTTTCCTGTGTAATGGCAATGATCTCTCACTTTTAAGTTTTCATCACTGAAGCTGTCTTGGCAAATCCAACAGATATCAGCTGCTTCAAAAGCTTTTCTGTCTTCTTCAGTGAAGATCATCTTTCTCTGGCCGAATTTTTGGTCGATTTTCTTGAGTTTCTTTTCAAGCATCTCAACACATATTTGGCTAATGTTTTCTAGGTCTTCAAGGTTCTCAGATCGATAAAGCACAGGTTCTTGGGAATATAGGTCTTCTTCGAAGCAGACTACCTGGAAACAAAATCCACATGGTTGATGTTTTTGATATGCTTTTGTGAAAGATTTATTGCTATGTGGTTCAACGCTCTGGATTGGTACATTTAATGCTTCAAAATCCGCATACACAACAAAGGGTATTTTCATTGATTTGAAGAAATTCTTGAATTTAACGTGGCTACCTTCTTTAGGCATTACAATCTTTATTGCTTCATTTTTTGAACAACTTTCATTATGAAGTTCTTATTTCTTTTCATTTGGGAAATGATTTAAACATCTCCGGCAGAAGCAGTTTGCTTTTTGATGATTTGTAACTTGACTGGATAAAAGTCTACTTAAACTTTTAATGACACAATAATGTTTATTTTCGTCTTCAACAATCAAGAGAAGGTCCACATTTCTATTTTGTTTATCCCTTTTGCTGATTCTCAAGGGATAAACAACACCCTCAAATCCAAAAACATTCACAGAAATACCTGGATTCAATCGCTCAAACTTATCAATCTCTTTCAATTCAGCTGGGAATTGAATCACTGCCCAATTCAGATTTTCAGATTGTTCAACCAATTCTCGTGTTATTCTGTCTGCATTTTTCTTAACTGGATTCAATGTTCTTGTAGCCGCCCATTTGAAGCATTGGTTATCATCATTTTTCATGTTTATCAATGCTTTTTTATCCTTCAAACTCTTTGGAAGATCCATCCAACTGTTTCCCTTCAGGGGATCAAATTCTACCAAATGAATTTCCAACCGAATAACTCTATCAAATCTCCAGTTGGATCCCTGTCTTTGAAAGGCCGCCATTGCTTCCAGGGCTGTGTCATTCATGCGTTGAAGCAATTCATTTTCATTTGTTGACTCTAAATTAATTTCAATACCTGAATAGAATGCGGCCTCATCGTCAATAATTTCACCAGTCACCATCACAGTTCTTTCCATATTTCAAACCAAAATCAACTTAACCTTGGTTTGTTTGTTTTCATTCAGGATTTTCAACACCAATGGTTAGATTGCCTTGAAAAAGGTTCTAGGATCTATCCCAGGTCGGCCTTCAATCGTGAATTGCCTTGCGAACTTATTCAAAGCTGATTCTCCTTCTTCAACTTTGAGTTCCGTCTTTTGCTTACAGAGTTCTTCAACCCACTTTTGAAAGTCTGTTACTTTCTTGGAAACTTTTTTAATTAAACTTTCACTGCCTTCTTTCAACCATTTTACCCAATCGTTGAATGTATTGGTTACTTTTCCAATGAAAGAAGCTTTTCCAGTTCTTGGGGCTGGTGTTGGAGGCGTGAGATGCTTTCTTCTTGGGATTGGTGTTGGCCGCCAAGGAGTTGATTGAAGAATCGATTTATTTATTTCAGGAATTGGTTGTTCCAACAAGTTTTCAGCGACTTGCCTTTGTTTGGTTGCTCCTTCCAAGAATGCCTGGAGCTCTTTTCTTGTTTTATATTGACTATACCCTTTTCAAACCCATTTCTTTTGCTTGGGCTCTCATTTCAGGTAATGTCAGTCTTTTTTTTGGTTCTTCACCAGTTAAAAGTTTTAATAATTCATTTCTAGTTCTTGCACTGGATCGACCAGCAATATTTCTTTCTTTTGCAAGATTTCGTAATTCTGAAACTTTCATATATTCCATTTTATAATAAAATATAATTTTTTTAAGATTTTTTTAAAATAAGAAATATTATTATTTAAAAATGAGAAAAGATTTAATAAAACTTACTCCAATTGATAATAATGGAAAATTATAAGACACACAAGAGTTTGATAACATCTACAAAGCTGGCAAAACTTGTAATATTAATTCACAAACAATTCGATATGCCCTTAAAAAAAATAAAATAAAACACTTACACGAAAGAGTGATAATCAAGTATTTTTAGTTGAAGGATACTTGAAAGAAAAAGGTTCATTTATTATGAATTCACAAGATTTTTTTCGGTTAAAGAAGCCGCAGATTTTTTCAAAGTTTGTCCAGCTGTAATTTATAATGCACTCCGAGCTAACAAACCATATCTCACAAGGCAAGAAGGTTTGAAACATCTTATCAGAACCAGAAAACCAACTGAACAGCAGAAAAAGAGAATGATATGTATTACCGATCCCCAAAATAATTATGAATTTTGGTTTTATTCAAGAAACAGCATTGAATCGTTTTACAATATTCCCATCACAGAAATTCCAAATGAGAGCACCAGATTCTGGATGCATGGGGAAAAAGTTGATATAATTTATCCAGAAAGTGTGATATTTTCTACAGCAGAATTTTTAAATTATCAAAATGAATATAACAAAGAAATGAAGTTACGGTAAGAGGTATGATTAATGGGAATGAAGATATAAAAAGTTTATTTTTTTATATATTTATATAAAATGATAACCAAAGAAAATTATGATATCCAAAATATTCAGCTCGCAGAACCAGAAATAAAGAAATCAGGAAAGTTCTCATTCACAGTCCTTCCTATTGAATACAAAAACCATCCTGCAGAAATATTACTTGAAGGTCGTATGTGTACTGTTCCGCGGCGGATGGCAACACAATATCACTCGATTCTCTCAGAACTCAACATGTTTAATAATGCTCGCCATGTGATACAAAGATGGCCGCCAACAACTCTATCCATAATGCTTTGCGGTTTAAAACATACGCATACATGAAGTATTAATACAGGAACACTACATCCCTTCCTTCCCGCTATAACTGTATAAATGTTTTGACACTATTATGGTTTTAAGTATACCACTGCTTAAACAAATAAAATGTCAACAAGAGTTCCTAACGTCAACAACAATTTCTTACAGATGCATGAAGATGTATCTTAAGGTTTACTCAAAACATAATATTTAAGTCTCTCCGGTAGTTTGATTGTCCTCTTTGGCCTTGAACACTCTAAGTCAGCAGACTTTAAGTTGGACGTGTCTGTGTCTTTGCCCTTAGTGTCCATGCCTTCAATCTCAGTGTCCCCTGGGTCAAGTTCTACTTCATCAGATGAAATATATGGTTTTACCCAAGAACTGTCTCTTCTGTACACAGCTCCTTCACTGGATTTCACAGTTACTTGATGTTTATCCTTTGCTAACACAGTGTATGGCTCTAGCTCAAAGTTTGGCGCTAGTTTTCCAGTACTCTTAGTGTTCTTTAGCAGTACCCGATCTCCTGGAACTATCGAACTCGGTAACGCACCACGCTTTCCATCGGCATAGGCTTTCTGTGTTAATTTGTGACTCCAGTCTCTGTCCCTAATACTCTCATTAATCACTGACTTGTCTGGTCTTAACTCTGGTTATTTGGTTTTGATCTCCCTGCCAAACATCAGAAAGGCAGGCGTTGCACCTGTACCGAGTTAAGGTGTTGACCCGTATGCCAGGAGGAATTTCGGCAGTTCTTCCGTCCCCCTTTTTCCCTTCTACCTCTGCAATCTTTAGGGTCTTCAACAGAGTCCTGTTCTGCCGTTCCACCTCGCCGTTGGCTTGTGGCCAAAGCGGTGGTGATCTCCTGTGCTCAATTCCACACTCGTGTAAGAACTCCTCGAATTCTTTACTCACAAATTGTGGACCGTTATCCGTCTTGAGTGAATAGGGGTATCCAAATCTAGAGAAGACTCCTGTCAAGGCCTCGACTATCTTGGGTGTGGTAGTTGACCGCATAACTACCACCTCGTAATAACGACTATAATAATCAACCACGACTAGTAAGTTTTCTCCGCTGGGCATTGGCCCCATAAGGTCTGCTGCAACATCTTGCCAAGGTCCAGTAGGCGGTTCGCTTCTCTGCATTGGTTCAGTTGGAAAAGTGACCCACAACCTGACACCCATGACAGCCTTTGCACATCCGCTCTGTGTCGCTGTCCATTTTAGGCCACCACACCTTGGTCCTCAGCCTACTCTTCGTTTTGACGACGCCCTGGTGTCCTTCGTGGGCTGCTTCCAACACCGATTTCCTGAGACTCTGGGGTATCACGATCCTATCTCCCCGGAGCACTAGTTTTCCTATGGTACACAGTTCGTTCTTCACACATACATAGCCTGGCATCTTGCACTGCGACCAATCGCCTGTGTGGATGTACTGGCGCACACTTGCTAATTCTGGATCGTTCTCTGACTCCCTCTCAATCTCCCTTGGAGTCAAGGTAGCCGGCGTACTTTCTTGGGCAAGAAATTTGACGATATCCTCTTTCTCACTGCTGGGATCCTTTGGATTGGCCTGGTTCAGACGGGACAACGCATCTGCAATGTTTGTCTTTCCGGGGCGGTATACCACTCGGTAGTTGTAACACTGTAGGCGAAGTACCCAACGTTTAATCCTCGCGGATGGTTTGGATGTTCTGATGAAGATGCACTCCAGGGGTTTGTGTGTCTGTTTCTAGTTCGAAATCGCGCCCATACACGTAGAGGTTCATCCTCTCGCATGCCCAGACTAGAGCCAGCGCCTCCTTCTCGGTTTGTGCATAACGCCTTGCAACCGCTGTAAGATTTCTCGAAGCATATGAAACTGCACTCCATTCACCATCTTGCAATTGCAGCAACACCGCTCCCAGCCCATCCGGCCCCGCATCCGCCACGATTCCTGTCTTGCAGTCACCCCTAAAGTAGGCAAGCGCATTTGCTGATGTCATCAGTTGTTTCAACTTCTCAAATGCTACCTGCTGTTCATTGCCCCAGACAAAGGGCTCTTCTTTCCTGAGTAATTTCCGTAGAGGTTCTGCCACTTGTGAAAAGTTGGGGATGAATTTTGATGAGTACTGCACAAGCTGTACAAACGACCGTACCTCTGACGTATTCTTCGGAGCCTGCGCATTCACAACTGCAGCAACCTTCTCCTCGCTTGGTGCAACCCCTTCACCACTAAGGTCATGCCCAAAAAAGGTCAATCTATGCAGTCTGAACCCACACTTCGCACCATTCAGAGTCAGTCCCCTCTCCCTCAGACGCTGTAGAACTGCGTGCAAATTCCGATCATGTTCTTCCAGGTTTGCTCCATGTACAATCAGATCATCTGCAATATTCGCTACTCCGCGGCATCCTCGTATTACATCCGATATGACTTTCTGGTACTTTTCTGGCGCAGACGAGATCCCGAACATGAGCCTTTTGTAGCGATATAGGCCTCGGTGGGTAACTTGGTTGAACCCCCACTTAAGATCCAACTTGCTGAATACTGTGGATCCGTTGAGATCGTACAGAATGTCCTGAATGGTGGGGATCGGATGTCGCTCACGCTCTATTGCTTCGTTGGCCCTCCTCATGTCTACGCACACTCGAATGTGCACTACCCATGTAGTAGGAGTGTCCGGTACCTCCTCGATAATATCCTTGTCTAGCAAATCATCTAATTTCTGGTCGACCTTTTCCCTGAGTCCAAAGGGAAGTCTCCGCACTTGCTAAGCAACAGGTTTGACGTCCTTGTTGATGTGTACTTTAAGCTGATAATTCTTCAACTTTCCAACACCAGTGAGTATATCTGCGTACTCCTCACGAATACCTTCATCACTCCCCTCTGTCACCACTGAACACACTCGGGGCTCACTCAAAGGTCCCACTCGTAATACTTTAAGGTTCTCCGCTGTGTTCCTTCCAAGTATTATTACGACGGTGAATTAATCCATACACCCCTCTTCACTAGCTTCACAGGCTATTTCTGCGACAAATGTTCCTACCACCTCAATTGGTTCCCTCTGACCATAAGCAAACAGTTTCTTGTCTGTCACTTTGGATTCGCACTTGATATGTTTCTGTTTCAGATTGTTCCAGGTCTCAAAATCAGTTTCCTGCTGTCCTCCGATAGCAAATGCATATCCATCTTCTGGGCCAGCTTCTCCCTCTGCTACGTGGTAAGCTTTCCTGTTCCTAGACCGGAAGTCTTCCTGATCGACACTGGGTGGTGGTTTTGTAGCTTCCTTCTTCCAAAACGATTGCACTTGAAACACCTTTGTGATGGATTCACTCCAGGCTTTTCAATCTTGCGGTTCTGTCCACCTTTCTTTCCCTTGTTCCCACTCTGTCCTCTCCCTTTACTCTGGAATTTCTGTTGCTTGATCCAGTTGACTTGTCCTGTCGGGTGTGTTGAAGTCTTATCCAAAGATTTCATCTGTTCATTAACTGCTTTGAAGGCTCTTGCAATGCACTGTAGATCAGCTAACGTGGCGTTACTTTTCTCCCAAAACTTCCTCCTGAGCTTTTGGTCCTGACACTTTTCAATCAACTGGTCCCGAATCGCTTCGTCCACATCGGTGAACTCGCACGTAATCACCTTCTGTCTCAACCTGCACACAAACTGATCGACTGTCTCTCCGTTCTGCTGCTCCATTTGCCTGAATACATGTCTTTCAAAGGAAACATTTACCTTCGGTACGAAATATTCGTCCAGAATTGTTATTACATCTTTGTAGGGCTTCAGTTCTCCCTCCGTGGCTGCGAGCGCATAGTATAGTTCCTGCAATTCTGTACCCGCGGTGTGTAACAATAATGCAACTTTCTGTGGGTCGCTTGAAACCCCTTTTGCCAACACATACAGCTCGAATGAACGCTTCCAGCGCTTCCAACGCACAGCTAAGGTGTTTGGATCTTCCCTGGGATTGAAGCAGGGTAGACGTCGTACTTCTGTTACCGAAAATTGGGTCGGTTGAGCTGCTTGACTCCCTGTTGCCTGACTTTCCACCGAGCCTCCCGTGTCACTCGTTGAGCTCGTTTCTGTATCTTCCATTCTCCTCAAAATCTCACTTCCTTCTCGCGGATTTTCCAAAATAAACACTTATAAAAGCAGGCAGAATCCCGTGCTCGTCGCCAATGTACTGTTCCGCGGCGGATGGCAACACAATATCACTCGATTCACTCAGAACTCAACATGTTTAATAATGCTCGCCATGTGATACAAAGATGGCCGCCAACAACTCTATCCATAATGCTTTGCGGTTTAAAACATACGCATACATGAAGTATTAATACAGGAACACTACAGTATGTAAATATGGGAACATAAAAATGAAGGAAAAAACAGTAACTTTTCTATTGGTTTCACCCTTGAAGATGAAAACCAGAACGTAATGTTTGAGGAAATTGAATCAAGAATCAGAAAACTCACCGAGACAAAACGATCTGAAATCAAAAAAATTAAATCCAAAAATTAAACTTCAACCAGATTCTTTATGCCTTATTAAAGAAGACCAAAGTGATTATCAAAAGATTTATGGAAAACTCTACACAAACAAATCTGGTAAAATTAATTGTCTTTTCAATGAAAACGTTGGAGAAAAAATCAAAAGAAAGATTAATCCGCATACAATCATTGGAGTTCCTTTCAATGGTTGTCTTATTCTAAAACTTCGTCAAGTCTTTCTCGGTAACATTAACTCCATTACTATTGTTGGGAAAGAAGTTCTTGTGAAAGAATTTGTTCAGCCCCGGAGTGATTTTGATGAATACGAGGATGATAAGTGCCCAACTTGTGGATCTTCGGATGAAGATTGAATTATTAAAGGAAAACCTTTAATAATTTAATCATTTTTCAACATCTTCAGAATCTTCCCAAACCATAACTGAGTTTTCTGGCGTCCAATCTGGATCTGCTTCAACATCATCTTCTGGTTCCCAATCAGAATTTAATTCTTCTTGCAGATTTTCATCTTGAGAATCATACCATGTTTCTGAATCACTCTGCGTATCACTCATTTTAAAGTCTTTTCATAATCTTTTTCATATATTTCCAGATTCAGACACAAATCTGCCACAATCCCATCTATCATTTTCATTTCATGCACAAATTCTTGGGAGTCAAATTCATCTCCTCGTAAATAAGATCTCAATTCAGTTAAAACATTTTCATACTTTGTCATTGCGAATTGACTTATTTCTATCTTTCTTCTAAAGTTTTTCATTTCCTGAAACGTTTTCAAGAATAACCCAGCACCATTTATTACCCCAAGAATAATTGGATTCAATGTAACTCCCCCTACAATCGTTCATGTAACAACTAAAAGAGTAGAACTAAGAGTTAACACGGTATTCTTTTTCTTATATTTTCTTTGTGCTTTGCGGCAGCACCAACATTTTTTATGATAGAAAGCATAAAGTTTTTTCAATTCATCAACTTTCTTCTCAGAAAGGGTTGCATTTCTTATGCAGGAACAAAGTTTCCTCAGAGTTTGTATAATTTCTTTCAGTTTTTCAGAATTTATTTTGATTTCAAAGGCCATTTTTAGACTTCAAACAATAAACAAACCCTATAATTAAATTTTATAGAACTTCCTCCAATGAAGGTTCTGACTTGTATAGCATCCCACTCATTCAATGAGAGATCAGTCTGTATTTTTTCTTCCACCTGCGGTTGATGTGAAATTTATTTTCATAATTTCAACAGTAATGGATGGATAAAATTTTTGGTTTTTATTCAAAATTTCAGCAAAAACTGCCTTTAATTTACACTTAATAGGAATGATTAAATCATTATCATCACCATTAAATTTGATATATATTGCTGGATCCATCATAAATCCACTCAAGAAAAAAGATGATTTATTTCCAATCAGCTGATGACCATTCATATCCAAATAAGTTTGCATAGTCATTGTCTGATTTTCAGACGCAGACGTCTCAAAAATGAAAGGTGCATCATAAACATCAGTAGGAACATCGTCATGAGAACCCTTGATACCATATACGATCAACTTTGCAGGCCCTTCTGAAGCTGATTCAGCGGTTCCTTGCCATTTCAGATCCATATATATATATATATATATATATTCAGGTGGAGAAATTTTCCATTTATGCATGTGGATGATGGATCTAGAATAATCCGACAACTTCGTTGTTGTTTGTTTATTGATATTCAGGCTTGTGCTCACGACGTTAACATCGACGTTACGCATCGCGGCGGGAAAGAATTCACTGCAAATAGTGTATTCTCCCTCTGACAGTTGGAACATATTGAAACCAAGTCTCCCAGAGTATAGATTACTGTCATCTTTGGATATTTTCAAAGCATATGCCTTCTTATTGAATAAATGCGGTGAACTTGAAAAATCATTGATACCAGTTACTGTAATATCATACTCAGAGCTTGATTGATTCACATCTTCCATCAGATACCGGAATTCATCTTTCGGGCGAGAGTTTGACGTGATATGCGAGTCATCAACATATTTTGTGAGCTTCTCTTCTGATTCTATCATCTTGGCTACCACATTTCCTATCTTGAGATTAAGATTTCTATCACCACTATCAACATAAGATTTTGGTGTGGGTTGATGTTTAAGAGTTGGCGCGGCAATATTGTTGATTTGTTGTGAATTCATATCCAGGTTTCCGGTCATTGTTCCACCCGTCAAAGAAAGTTTTTTGCGACTTCATCGTCCACATATTTTTTATTGACTGCTTGGTCAAGTGCTTCAGGGTCTTTCACATTCCAAATGAAATTGTTTCCCATATTCAATCCCGTTTCCATTGGAAATATTTCTTTACGGGAAAGAAAGATGGTCCTGACATCATTATAAGAAACAAGATTGTTATAATGTTCCCCCAAATCATGATAAGTCTGTTGTTTTGATTGGACAACATTGAAACGTTGTTTCAAATCAATATCTTTGACGACTTCATGCGTTGGCGCAGGTGTATTGGGATGAAATCTTTTCAGTGTAATCATATTGACAGCTGAAAGATCATCATCTGTTTTTGTGTCTAGATTTGTGATAAGTTTGCGATTCATATTGATTTCCCCAGGATTTATAAGATTGTTTCCATTGAGATTAAAATTCCCAGTCATTCGGGACGATCCATCAACCATCACTGCATCCGCGCGGAGTTGAGTAATTTTATTGTTCAGACTTGTTTCAAGGACATCAGTTTGATGCTTTGTGACAGCATCTGAATTATTTGTTCCTTCGGCTACATTCACAAGTTTTTTATTCTCAATATGATAATTGTTATCTGAATCTAATTTCAAGCCACTTCCAGATGATTGGATTTGACTTTGAAACCGTCTGATACATTCATTCAAGTCAGATTGCTGAGTGAATCTTCCAATATTGTTGAATATTCCCATTTCGGTTAAGGAAATGAGATTTCATCATGTTCCACACCATATCTCTCACAAATCATTTTATGATGCACTTTGATGAAAATATCGCTAAATTCATATCCCTTGTACAGAACAAACAGTTGAACATCCCCATGAAGTGGCACAGCAGTTGATGGATCAATATCCCCAAAGACCATAGTGTTAGCTCCTGGAGAAGTTGATGCCGTAAATGATTTGAGTTTCTGACCGTTAACCCAACAACTCGAAATATTTGTTGCCGATGCTGAAGAATTATTTCCACCTGGAATTACCCAGTGACGAGATAAACAATGCCACTTATTCAACTGGGAAAGATTTGCTTTTGATTTATAATCCCCTACTTATACAAAATCTGCCCCGTGAACTCCAGTGATAATTAAGTCACCATTCGTTTTATAAGAAACGAACTTATCCCATCCCTGATTGTCATGGCCAAACAAGCCATTTCTATAAATGGAATGAGGTCCGTTAAATGATTTAATTCGAAAAAGAATAAAAATATTCACAATATCTGCTGCGCCTCCTTGAGGATTAAGATTTATTTCTGAAATAAGTTTGTAATCTTGTCCGTCAAACTCAATATAGTATCTTTTAGCATTCTTAGCGGTTGAGAGATTTGGTCTTTGATTTGATATATTTTGTCTGGCATCAAGTCCTGAAAGAGTTTGATCTGAAATTTTCTTTATTTTTCTAATTCCAGATTCACGTGCAACTGCAGCTCCGCGTTCAATTGAATAGAAACATTTTGCATTTTCTTTAATATATGCATCCACATATGTTGATGTTGCTGCCGATAGAATGGAAAGAAGACCAGATTGGGCTACAGCATTGTCGCAGCATCTGCATTAGAAACTGGAGTTGGAAGATTAACTATCATATTTGAATTCAGGTCAATATCTCCTGTGAATAACCCTCCTTCTGTGACTTTTGAGTCAACGTAAGACATTGACGCTAAGTGCGAAATATCTTGAGTCTCTGAATATACGGCCGCCGGTGGCGTGTGTGATTGTTGAATATTCCCATTTTAGAAAGGTTCATCAAAGTTTTTGGCAACGCTTTTCCTTTCTTTATAAAGAAAAAGGAATTCATCAGGTCCTAGTCTATTGAAAAAGTGGGGTTCAACCAAATTCTCCTTTACAATCAAATCCAAATGAGTTTTTGTTGCAGGTGGATACAGAATCATATGGGAACAATTCAAACGAATCTTTTGAGGAACATCATAATATGACTGGGAAAGATATATTGGGCTGATTCCGTGATGCCTTCCATCTGTCCAATGATTCGCAATCTGTTTTTGAATTTTATCTGAAGCGTTAATGAGGTCATCAAAAACGACTGCTTTTCTGTTGTTGTTTGGGTATTCGGAGGTATTCATAATTTCATCTGGATTAAGAAGATCAAGAACTGGATATCCAACTTTTTCAGATATTTCTTCCATCAACTTTTTTAAATCTTGAATCTTATCCTGATGCTGATTGGGAGTATAGAAATAAATTTTATCATAATAAATGAGAGGTTTTCTCAACATATGCATAAGCGTGTTTGTCTTTCCACAGCGAGTTTGACCCGCAATAAGCATTCTGAATTCCTCATCCAGGAAATCACAATATTTTATATTTGCTGTTCGAATGTTTATATGGGCGTTGGCACCCTTTCGATCATAGTTTGGAATCTTCATTTTAAGTGCCGATATATCATTTATCTTTTGAAATAAATGTTGTTTCAACACTTAAAATGGATCTTGAAAGAATAAAGAAATACGTAGAAAGCGAACGGGAAGGATATCAGATTGCGAAAGCAGTCACAGAGGTGAAGAATGAGGTGAAAGACCGGGAACATGGAAGAGATATTGTCATGAGTGATTATTTCAAAACCCTCCGTGAACCCTTGATTGAGCAACAGAAGAAGACAGATGCAAAACAAGATGCAGTGATTGAGCAACTAAGACAAAATCAACTGGCTTTGACTGATGGCATTCAAGACATCGTCACGCTGAATAGAGAACTGCCACAGTTATCTGCTGTGGAAGGCGATGAAGAAGATGAGTTTGCAGACGCTTTGGAAGAAGTAGCTGCTGCTAAATCACCAATAAGATTTGATATTGATATCAATAAAGGAATTTCTGATGAAGATGAAGCAATTTTCCAAAAATATAAATTACCACATTTAGAAGATCTTTTACAATTATCAACTGAAAGCATCAAAAAAGCTAAAGGAGTTTATCAAACAAAGAGAAAAGAACTAAATTCTTCTCAGCAGGCTAATCTAACAAAGAAAATGAAAACACGAGGCCACCTTACTGATACAGAGACGGAGATAATGAATCAATCAAACAAAGAAGCGGGATCATTAGACAAATATAGAAAACAAATTAATCGTTTAATTGATGCAAAAGAAGGAGTAATGGTAACACCACAAAAAGAAAAGGGAGCGCAGCGACCGCGACTGAAAGGACAAGGCGTTCGCAATTATAAACAACCCCTAAAAAATGCATATAAAATTCAGAAAGATCATTATGGTGGACTTCTCATCGATGTTCCCAAACTTTTCAATGAAATGAAGCTGAATGCCTTTCGAGGTGGAAAATTAATCTATCAGGCTGATGCAGACAATTCACTCATCGATCTGCTGACAAAGAGATTCAATTCCCGGAGAAAATATTCTATGAATGCTGTGAAAATCAATGACTTGAATTTGTTGTCTAATATGCCTGCGCATAAATCCTCAGGAAAATCAAGGATTGTTGGATCGGGTGTCGTTTATTATCAAAAACCAGAAGAATTAGCAGATCGGATGAAGATTTTGATTGGTTCAATGGCTGCTGGAAACAATTCTCCAGTCTTGGGAAATGATCTTGCGCAAATAAATGATGAACTCTTGAGAATCGGGGCAATCTATAGAACAATGCATGAAAAACTTTTTTCAGAAATATTTAAAAAAATGAATGTAAACAGAGTACTTGACTTTAAATCAATTGATGCAAGAAAACAAAACCCACGAAATAAACCAGGGAATTTCACAATTAAGTTTTCTCCAGAGTTGAATCTGGGTGAGAATAAAGAACACTATCTTGCTTTGGATCATCTTTCCATGACTGCAAGCTGTGCATAATATCAGGCCTAAATATAACAACAAGTTGGTGATTTCAAAAGACAAAGGAAAGACATGGGAAACAATAACCTTTCCTACAGGAATTTATGACTATGAGGATATCAACGAATTCATTCACAAAAGCATTGGAAAAACAGGGGATAGTTATGGAATCAATGTGTTGTTTGATTTAACCACTTTCAAAGTTTTCATTCAACTGCAAGAGAACTTTCAAATTGATTTTGCAAGCAGTGGAAACTTTCATGTTTTGTTAGGATTTGATTCCACCGTTTTAGCTTATGGGCCAACTTTTCCTAATATATCAAACAGTGTTGACAATCTCTATATCAGAAGCAGTCTTTTGAGTGATTCAATTATCTCTGGGAAAAGGTCAAATGTGCTTTACACATTCTCAGCCAGCACTAAAACCAGATCATTGCCATTCGAAATTCAACCAACAAATTACTTGTGGAATAAAATAAACTCGAGAACCATTTCTGAAGTCACCTTCTTCATGACTGATGATGAAGACAGAGAAGTTGATTTCAATGATATTGACATTTGTTTGACTGTAGTTATTAAAGAAGTGAATTAAAAATGGATGAAAGAAGAGAAAGATATCCTGATACAGGTGCAATAAGATATGGAAGTGGGGGTGGAGGTGTCAGCGGAACTGGTTTTTCAGACGCCTTTTCGAAACTCGCAGCTAAATTAACAGGTAAAACGGCTTCAAAATTAGCTTCAAAGGCAGCAGAAAAATTAGTTGAAAAAGGAGCAGAGAAAGTTGGAGAAAAGACTGGTCAAGTCATTGGTGAAACAAATTATGATAAGTTCTCTAATAAAAGCCGCCCAGCTTCAAAAACCTCGGAACCAGCGAAGCTGACGACTTTGTCGGAAACAAAAGGAAAAGAAATTGGTGAAATTCTGAAAAAAACAATCTCAAAACATGGAAAAGAAAGTTCGCTTCCAAGAAGACAGACAAATTTAAGTATGTGAGAGATGTTTATAATGACCTCCTCTGAGAGGGCCCCATCTGAAAAAATAAAATATATAAATAGAATGGCAATAAATTTTAGAAACCCTGAATTCGTAAAAAGATATGAATATACATATTATGATCTAGAAACCCCACTGAATGACAATGTCGCGAATAACAACAGGCAGACAAAAGATAATTATCGCTTCAACGTGGATAATTCCTCAGAAGCAAACCCGATTGATTGGTACAATGCTTATCTAGAGGTTGACTTTAAGCTTGTTACAACGGCTGATAGTGCAACTGGAATAACAGCTGGCACTGGCAATGTTAATACTTTTTGCACAACAACTAATGGTTAGTCATTCATAAAAGAAATCAAAGTTGAATGTAATGGACAAACAATTTATAACAACACAAGAGCAAATGAATCGGCAAATGCGTTGACGCTCTTGAAATACACAAAAAGCTATGCCGATTCGGTTGGGCAAGATCAGTTCTTCTATCCTGATACATCAACAGGAACTGCAGAACCCAGCCCAGGCATTGTATAATGCGGGTTTTGGAAGGCGAAAAATCCTGACTGATGCCGCAAATATCAACAAAATATCAATTCCTCTGAATTCGTTCAGTTATTTCGCTGCCTTCAAAAATAATCTTCACCCAAATATAAAGACAAGTCATTTGTTGAGACTTGAAGAGGATAACAACTTGTTTTCAGAAACGGTGTTGCGCCAGATTCAAAACTGATTGTCACTAAACTCAGATTGTGGTGCCCTAAAATAATTTTCAATGGTAAAGGCTTGAAACAATATTTTGAAGATTATTTAAAACCAAAAAATTGGACATATTTGAGAGAGCACCATGAAATAGCCGAAACAGCAGCTGTGAATAACGGGGGCGAAGCGATCACGACTGAAAGGAGACGGAATTCTGCTGGAGCCAAACAGTCCCTTTCAAAACATACCGCTGGTAGGAGCAATTCTGCAATTCTGTGAGGCCGGCATTTAAAGATGTACAATTGTCAAACTTTGATATTCTTGAGTGGGTAAAATTTCTGCAAATCCCCAATTTCAAAGGAGTCTTTTCAAGAGATTCGGTAAATCATATTCATAAGACAGGTTGCTGTATAATTAATTTAGATGATTCTGTTGGAAATGGAACACATTGGGTCGCAACATTTGTGGGTGACAAACTTATTTATTATTTTGATTCATTTTGTCTGCCACCTCCAATTGAATTTGTGGATTATGCAAGAAAGTTAAAAAAAGAAATACAAATATAATTACGGTCATCCAATTCAAGACATCAATTCTGTGCGATGTGGATATTATTGTTTATATTTCCTAGATAATTTTCAGGAAAAATCGTTTTATGATTGTCTCAAAGTGTTTGATTTAAACCATCCAATGAAAAATGAAAAATTCATAAAAGAATATTTCGAATAAAAATGGAATCGTATTGTGTGAAAGAAAAACGAATGACTGGATGCGTAAAACCGTGGGGGGATATGATAACCAAAAATGGACAAACCATGTGGTTTTGTCATTGCGCTTCATGTGGAATAAAGAAAACAAGATTTGTTAAGCAGTCAAACTAACGCAGCCCTCACAAGGTCGGGGCTTTGGTGAAATGGCTATGGAAGGTCTGACTATGCATGCTATCCCGTGGCTGGGAAGAAAAGCTGTTGAAATGGGTCGTTATGGCGCAAGTGAGTTGCTAAGAAATAAAAACGCTCAGAAAAATGCTATAAATTATGGATTGGAAAAACTAACTCCAATGATACAAAATGTCGGTAGTCAAGCATTAGATCAATTATCAACGCAAATAAGGCCCAACAAAAATATAAAACAGACAGAAAAGATCTCGACGGCAGCGGGTTTGACGCGCGTAAGCTAAGCATAAGCTTGGTAATCTTCCAAGGCCAAAAGGGGGATTCACTCCAGGTAAATATAAATATATGGGCCCATACAACCCATTACAAGGACAACTGGAATACGATCCTGAAACGGGTGAAGTTCTGAAATGGATAGATCAGCCATATAACAAAGTAGATCAAATTTCGGCTTATCATGACATTTGTTATGACAGAGTGAAGACAGGCAAGACAAACAAAGGCGATTGCGACAGGCAAATGGTTGCTGAACTTGACAAGATCCCCTATGGCGACATGCCAAAATGAGACCAAGCGGCAAGATTCATTATTAACACGAAGCAGAAACTTGGTTTAGAGGTTTCAAATTCAAAAAACGGCAGAAGGTTTTGAGTGACGGCTGGACTCAAAATCTGGCAAATGAGTTACACCGGCCGATAAGACGCCGCTTTCCAAAGAGAAGAGTGCTGGCATATGGGGTAGACAAGATCTGGGCAGCGGATTTAGTCGAGATAGGTAAATTTTCAAAGTGGAACAAGGGAATAAAATATCTCTTGATGGTCATCGATGTTTTCTCAAAATACGGCTGGATACGGCCATTGAAAGACAAGAGAGGACAGTCAGTTGCTAAGGCTTTTAAATCAATATTTAACACGAAGCGACAACCGCAAATGCTGTGGACCGATAAAGGCCGGTAATTTTTCAACTTAACTGTGAGGAATCTCCTGGATAAGCATGGCATAAAATTGTATACGACGGAGAACGAAGAGAAAGCATCTGTGGTCGAACGCTGGAACAGATCTATCAAGGAGAAACTCTGGAAGCTTTTTTTCGGCTAACAATAACACAGTTTACTTTGACAAACTTGACAGGTTAGTAGACGAATATAATCACACTTTTCATTCTAGCCTTAGGATGTCTCCAGCAGAGGCCAGTTTAATTAAAAATGAGAGAAAGATTTTTGCTAATTTATATGGAGATTTAATTTATGCTAAACACGTCCCAGCAAAATTTAAAATAGGCGATAGAGTTAGAATTTCAAAATATAAACGAAAGATATTCGATAAAGGTTTCACACCGAACTGGACAGAAGAGATATTTGTTATTGACGAAATATTGAACACCAATCCTGTAACGTATAAATTAGTTGATATGTTGGGAGAGAAAATAACTGGATCATTTTACGAGCCTGAACTTCAAAGAACCACACAAAAGTGTTTCGAATTGAAAAGGTTATTCGCCGCAATTACAAGAAAAAGAAAGCGTTGGTTAAATGGAAGGGCTACTCTGACAAATTTAATAGTTGGATTCCGCTGAGTGACGCCGAAAAGCTATCTTAACAGTTTCCCACGCGGGATAATTTTTTTTGTAACAGACATTGTTACAAAAAATATGTCAATCATCAATGCTAACAAAAGCATTTAGGATAATGTGAAAACATAAATGATTTCTCGCGCGTGAGAAACAATTTTGAATGACAGTGGAACCTTCTTGAATTAGCATTTAAATTAAAAATCGGCTAACGCGTTAGCCATTAATTTAAATTAAAAATTTCCACGCGTGAGAAACAATTTTGAAAAGTCGGCTAACGCGTTAGCCAAATTTAACATGACTAAAAAAATAGGCCATTAATAAGCCGGCTAACGCGTTAGCCATAAAAACAGATCAGATAGAATGCCTTGAGAGATGTCCTCAAACACTGAAAGTTAATTCAAAAGTTTAATTGTGAGCATAAAATTTGTGTTTTTGAAAATAAAGTTCGCGGAATTTAAAGTTATGTTATCATATGTTGATGTTCTTCCAATAATTTTTTTCATAAACATCAATTGTTGGTTAGAAAAGGTGGCAAAATCATGTTCACCGGTACCAATTTTAAGTTCCATAATTTTACTCCTATTAATTTGAAATGCAGCTTTATTATCATCATTATAAGTAACTTCCACGATTCCTTCTGTTGAATCAATTCCACCAAGTAGCATCGAGATGTCTGAATGGGTGGAACATATTTCACGTCCCGCATTTTTTGGCTTTTCTTCAAAAACATACATATTATGACTGTATGTAGCCAAATAACCGGACTTTATTTATCCAAGAATCTTGCTTTCTATTTCAATTGCTATTTCGCCTTTTGAAAAGATTTTCAAAGATTGTTTGATATCTTTAGGCAATAAAACAATGACATCTTCAGAATAATTAAAGTCATTAAAAAAGTCTTTTGAAATGAAAAGTTCTGCAAAAATCTTTTTTTCATCATTTTTTTGTTGAAAAAACATTCCTTCCGCAGTTACCTTGATCTTTATCGATTGAAATATTTTGAAGAAATTTTCAGGTAAAGATCGGAATATCGGTGTATTTTCTTTGAACCCAGCTGAAAAAAGCATTTTTTAATAAGAAATAAAAAATAAAACAAATACTTTAACAAGTCAGAAACATGAAATATTTTCAGAAACAATCAACAAGATTGCTTTGAGCGCCGACGATGATAAACGCTTCATTTGTGACGATGGAATACACACTCTTGCTTGGGGGCATTGGCGCCTGAAAATCAATAACTAAGATGTTATTTTGAACCTGCTGGGATTTAGCTGAGCCAGAAATTAGCCGCTAGAAGTTAGCGATAGTTTTATCGCTAAAAATTAAGGATTTAGAGGATGTTGTTTTTGGAATCGTAGGAGTAAGCGATAAAAATATCGCTAATAATTAAGAATTTAGAGGTTGTTTTTTTTTTGTTAACATTAAAATTGAAATGAGCCAGAATCGGCATTTTACAACTACTCAAATCAAAATTGTATTGGGAGTGGGAAGGGGGAGGTAAAGACAGACACAATTTGCGAGGAAAGAGGTTCAATGTCCAAATTTTGTGACAAAGATTGTGAACCATACATGCTACCACATGTGTCTCAAATATATACGTCCGCCATGAGCTCTATAGAGCATTGAGCAATGCAATTCATTCTTTTTATGTCGCTGCACTCAAATAGATTTAAAACCTTTCCCATGAAAAATATGCAAATACCTAGGATAGCAACGATATGTCTGCTCATAGAGAATTGAAACTTGGCTGACTGTCAACTTCAGCTTGGGTGGCGTGTGGTTATTTCCATGGACCGTCGTTTTCAATGTAAGCAACACAGATTTCTCATTTTGCACAACTTCTAGGTCTATTCTACCAGTTGGAACGAGTGGTTCGTAATCATGTAAGCTACAGCATCAAAAATACTTTCTTTGCACTGATATACTAAAATAATTTATTTTCCTGCAGGATTTTGATGAAAAATAAAATAGAGAAGCTTCTGCCTAGGACATTCTCAGATAACCCGACGTTGATGTATTTGTAAGTTTCACAAATTAGTTTGTTTGTTATTATGAGAGCAGATTGAATGGGGCTACTTTAGACATTGCCGGTGTCATTGTTGCTAGTTCGTAAAGTTTAGAGGGCACTCCGAGAGAGCGGTTGGCTGTTCATGTAAGCGTAAAAGTATATCCTGAGCTCAAAGTGTCTTTGTATTGTATATTGGACACAATATTTTAGCTTACTTGAACTGGATATCATCGTCAACTTTCGGTGTATGCGTAAAGTTCCGGTGTATGTGTAAACTTTATTGAGCGTAAAGTGGTGAACCTTCAGAGTTTTGCGCTGTTTCTTGCGATGGAGAATTGACAAGTGGTTGCGGTCGTTGAAAATGCAAACTTGCAAAGACCGCGCAAGAAAATAACTGTAGAATACTTTGCCTGGGACATGGAGAACACTCTGTAGAATGGAATTTTTGATTGGAGTGTCCAAAATTTGATTCAGAAAAAAATTGCGACAAATTACTTCTTTCTCATACCTCCCCCCACCCCAACCCCCCCTGCACCCCCCCCCCCCCCGCCCTCCCCCAGTCGCGATTGCACGTTATAATCCTAATTTACCGTCAGTTTCCTTGGGGGAGATGAATTCTACTCGTAAAGGATTCACCCTTGGAACATCCGTCTCTTATGATAGGTAACATAGATTGTACAGATGTCTCTCTCCTTTGAAGAGACTCTTATTAATATTAAAAGAAATTCCGAAAACAAATAAAGAATGAATAAAAAGCGAACACACGGGAAACGATAAGAAGAGATATAAGGCCACGCCCACATTCTCAATTCCCTCATAAGAGTTACCCGCGCGCTCCCTTTTTTCCACCTTCGTTTCGCTGTTTTCTTATCGCGGCGCGAAAAGACCTCTGCGAGATTATCGGGTGAACGAGCAAAAGTCACGCGACTGAGCAATGATTTACTTACATATCAATAAAATCTAAGTTACTACGTAGGGTTTTCCGATTCATCGGAAACGGAAAGACTTTTTCCGCCTTGCTAGCTAATTGACCCATGAAAATGCGTTGTTGGGTCAATTTGCACAATGTATTTTCAGTTAGTCATTGTCTATTTTCTGTTGAGATATTGGACAATAGAAAAGACTTTCTAAAGCAAATACAATAGGTTGCTGCAATTTCAAAACAATTAAAAGCCCACAAACCTATCAAATGATCGATGCGTCACGTGCAGTGACTTTATATCTGATAAAAATATTCCTATAGATTAGCATGTGGTGTTTTATTAGATATAAAGTCACTGCACGTGACGTATTAATATTAATTATCACAATATCAACTGACACAACAAATGGTGACTGAATCTTTAATATTCTTTCAACAAGCTTTGAACTTCACATGTGCCGAATCTAATGCAAATGAGAAAACTCTGTTGTTCTTGCTCATTTACATTAGATTTGGCACATGGGAAGGTCAAAGTTGGAACCGGTCCTAATTCGATTGCTTTACACAGTGGATTTACGTTTGCGCAAAATGGTTTTATATGTCCCTTTTCAGTAGTCATTGAACGGCTTTCGCTATTCTCTTTGCAAACATCTACAAGGAACGTAACTTAACAAAAGTGAAGCGACTATAATGTAACCAAAATCCAAGTGTTGAATTTTTGCGTACGTGCTGAAACCACGTTGGTTCATCGCAGAAAATTTGTATTCGTCGTTCTCTGTCGCTAAACAGCAAAAATCATACACCACTTACTAAGCGAGTTGTCTTTAGAATAGCTGTTTAGCAGGTTCCCCTTTTCATCTTCAGAATTTTTGGCTCTCAAAACGTTCGACAACAAGAAGCGATGTTGACTCCTTCAGTCAGAGCTAGTATGAGACAAAAGCTGTTTTTTTCGTATGTTTATTTCTTTCTTACGCAACTCTTTAAAGTGCAGGTTTGGGTGGTAATGCCTAATGTTTTTAATTTCGTTTGTTTTTAGCACGAACTGCACGTGCTATGCTTCAACTTCCTGGCAATTTGCATACGGTGCACATTTGTATACGAACACACAATGCTACTTCCTAGCGTTCCTACATGTACTCTGAATTCCATTGTGCCATTCTAACAAAGGAGACTTGAATAATCACATCCCGGTAAGGCTGAGCCTGCACATAAAAGATTATTAGGGTATTTTTCATTATTTCTGAAGTGGGCGATTGCAAAACCGCGTACTTATAGACAAGTATCCCTCTTTAAGGTGGCTCGACTGGGTTTTTGAGCGACGATACTGTTTAGCTTTGAGAAACTTGTGTACCACCACAAACGATCCAACGGAAAATCGATTGCCACAGCTGTACTAGAGAAAGATTAAAGTTTCAGATGAGATTAGTTTTATGGAAATCGGAATTGCCAAAGCAACGTTATGACGTCACTTCCTGTTTTAAAAATTACGGAATTACTTGTCATCAAGAGATAATTTTGGAAAACGCTCTCTGGATCTTCGACCTGACGTACTTGTCCTTAGGTCTACAAAATTTTACAAATTTCTATGGAAGCGTTTTCGAGAAAATTTCGAGTGGAGTTTTAAGGTGTTAAAATACAACAAAAACAAAACAATTTTGAAATGTTATTAAAACTTATGTCTACAAGGCTTGATGAAATAATGTTTTGGTCTTACATGAATTTTATACCATCCAAATACCTTAGGTAAAAATCTCAAGGAAATCGCTGCGTTTGGATTTCGGAAATATTACCTTGAATATGAACTGGCCTGGAGTGTTATTTCGCTTTTGCATCAAAAGTTGACCCTACACTTATTAAAATTGTCATGAATTAAAAAGAGAATGATGAATTTTTTTAAAACTTAGTCCTCGTGAAGACTAATTGATGTTTAATACAATCTCCAAGTTTCAAATTCATTGAAACATTCTAAGGCTGCCAATTTTTAGCGCCAACTCAGGAAAATATTGAGCTGATTTTCGCGCTTGTGGCTTGTTGTTTCATTATGCATCTCCATTGTATCAAATCGCCGTGGAATTGTAGCTTTCAGTACATCATGAATTCATGTAACACTTAAAACAAAGCAATGAAGTGTTTATGAATTCATTATGTACTGAAATTTACAATTGCATGGCGATTCGAGACAATGGAGACGCATAATGAGATCAACAAATCACTTTCATGAAAATCAGCTCAATATTTTCCTACGTTGAGGCTGTAAATTGACAGCCTTAGAACACTTCAATGAATTTGAAACTTGGCAGTTGTATTGAACATTAATTGATCTTTATGAGGACTAAGTTTTAAAAAAATTCATCATTCGCTTTTTAATTCATGACAATTTTAATAAGTGTAGGGTCAATTTTTGATGTAAAAGCGAAATAACACTCCAGGCCAGTTCATATTCAAGGTAATATTTTTGAAATCCAAACAGAGCGATTTCCTTGAGATTTTCACCTAAGGTATTTGGATGGTATAAAATTCATGTAAGACCAAAACATTATTTCATCAAGCCTTGTAGACATAAGTTTTAATAACATTTCAAAATTGTTTTGTTTTTGTTGTATTTTAACACCTTAAAACTCCACTCGAAATTTTCTCGAAAACGCTTCCATAGAAATTTGTAAAATTTTGTAGACCTAAGGACAAGTACGTCAGGTCGAAGATCCAGAGAGCGTTTTCCAAAATTATCTCTTGATGACAAGTAATTCGGTATTATTTAAAACAGGAAGTGACGTCATAACGTTGCTTTGGCAACTCCGATTTCCATAACACTAATCTCATCTGAAACTTTAATCTTTCTCTAGTACAGCTGTGGCAATCGATTTTCCGTTGGCTCGTTTGTGGTGGTACACAAGTTTCTCAAAGCTAAATGGTATCGTCGCTCATAAATCCAGTCGAGCAACCTTAAAATACTGATCACCACCTTTCAGTGTCAAAGAAACGCGCATGGACCACGTTAGCAAGTCGATAGGAACGGTCGCCTCGCATTTTTAATGATTTTTTTTCTCATGCGACTGTCTTTTCGACCCCGACGGAGTTGATTTAACCTTCATAACTTTTTTTTTCTACGTCTACCTTGATTATCTTACCCCGTGAGAACATTGTCAAGTAGCTGCAGACCACAGTTAGATAAAACCTTAGTACCGCTCTCTCGAGAAAACAAGGCATCAGTTCCTAAACCGAAAACTTATCCAGATTAAAATTATTTTTTCCACATTCAAAAAACTTTCGAAATGCCGACCGAGTATAGGACAGAAGTCTGCATTCCTGCCAAGCTCTGACTGCAACAACTTCTCGATCAGTATCTTCAGAGGTATTGAGATACTTAGGCGCGGTTCAAACGTCGAACTTCACATGTGCCGAATCTAATGCAAATGAGCAAAATCTATTGTTCTTGCTCATTTGCATTAGATTCGGCAAATGTGAATTCGACGTTTGAACTGGGCCTTATAAGCCGTGAAACCGGGAACGGAAACAATACTTCAAACTCATGATACAATTTAAAATTGCCCACAGCCTAAAATGTCGAAAATGAAGTCAACATACAGCTGTGCAAATGAATTTATACCCGAGACTATATTAACTGTCAAGCAAAATAAAACCGGTACGTTTTCGAAATTCAGAAGACGTACCTATACGTATAGCAGTGCTCGATTAATCCTCGTGTGCTTGGCCTTGTTTACAAAAAGGTAAACTAAGGTCACGCTAGCTGTCGAGAAAAAGCTACGCCGGGTTTACAGGTGTTTACAGGCAAATTCACCGCCAGAATCAACTTCAAGCATCACGCTTTAGTGAATGTACCGACACGTATACAACGAATTGAATGCCATTGTGATAATGTAATGGATAATTGAATCACTTATATATCCGGAAAAAATCCTTCCGTTTCCGCGTTATTTCCGCTAAATCGGAAAACCCTCGTAAGACGATGCGCCGTGAAGTGATAACACGACAACGCACGGAATAATCAGTACACTGATCCGTATCAAGAAATGCTCCATTGTACCGGGTCAAATTTGCACATAAAGATTTAAACAATAGGCCTTTTGTTTTAAGTGTCGCTGCCGAAACCACGCCGAAAAGTTCGTGGATGATCGTAAAATCGTCGGCTTGACAACCTGAGCGCGTGCTAACCCAGGGGTGCTAACAAAGAACTCTTTTGAAATAGACTCATAAAACTGGCTCGGTCATAGATTTTCATTTTCAGTTTAATAGAATGTGCGCTCATACAAGCGTACTTTAGCGCAAAGGTGTGACTTTTAGGGAGGTGTGATTTTTTTTTGCTTCAAAACGCCAAGTGCATTCATGAACAAAGATGCAAACGCATATTTACATAAACAATAATTTTTCCGCGGCGTGAGATTTAAATGCTTTCACCTCGGAACTGCAAGCCGTAGTAAAACAAAAATCCAAAATAAAACGAGTTAAGTGCTTTGCTAGTTTGTTATCCGATGAACGTAGCTGTCGTTAGCCTCGCAAAATAGACTTCCAGGCATGATGTCAACGAATCAAAGAAAGCAACACGTTTACGTAACAATTATTTGCGCGGCTACAAGATTTGAATGATTTATAAATCAGAACGAAGCTCGTTTAAAACCTTAAAAACGCAACCAATGTGTTGTTGTTAGAGGAACTTTTAAGCCTCGCTCACTCGCTGTTGTTAGTTTTGCCGTGTCGGTTATAGCTCTATACCTTTCTGACGGGGAAACTTGCCTCTTAGCTCGGTTCCGCCGAAGATTCATCGGAAATTTTGAATTTCCCTCGCCTGTTATAAGCCATTGTTTCATCGTTGATCGTTTTTGCCCTTACATGGTTAAAAACGATGAAGAATACAATACCTATTGTTTTCGAAATTGGCCCGCTTTTCTTGATACGTAATTATTTCATTCTCCAGTGTGCGTGCTGACGTCCAATCGACAAGGTCACGACGGCATTTTGAGATTTTTAGGTTGCGTTCGGGAAGGGAACGACCTTATCAATCTTGTGCGCGCACCATTGTCGATGCCTTGCTTGCTTATTGCTTAATTTGCCTAATCAGATGCACAGCGTCCGCCACATAAACAGCCATCGACAAGATCAGCGAGAGCATCTACTTACGAGGCTTTCCACTCTTTCTTCGGTCTGTAAAGTCCGGCACACACTAGGGGACATGTTGCGTGGACATGAAGCGGGGAGATGTTGCAGCGACAGTTTTCCTCGTGTGGCATCCCCGTTTTTGCGAAAAAGTTCTGTTGCGGGGACACAATTTTGTCCCCGCAACATGTTGCATGAAATTCAGCTGGTTTGAATTCGTGCGTCATGAAGCGGGGACAAAATGACCCCCATTTCGATGTCGCATCGTGTGCACTGCTATTGCAAACTGTCCCCGCTACAAAACAGAAATGAACCAATAAAAACGCGCCATTGATTATCCCATGAGTCTTCAGTAGTAGGTGCCCTCAGTGATTTCTGTGATTTTTATACCTCAATCCGCTTTGTGTGCACCAGCTTGCGTGCTGTCCCTGCAACATGCGCCTATGCTGTGCACACGAAGGGGCTTGTCCCCGCTTCATGTCCCCGCAACATGTCCCCTAGTGTGTGCCGGCCTTAATAGAGCCCTGCAATTGAAACTTCTCGCGAAACATTTACAGCAAACCCATTTTTAAGTTTTTCAAGGGGTTGTCACTGACCAGTGCGCAGATATCGACAATGCGATACTCTAGGTTAATCTCGGTGAGAATCTCTTTTCCTGCATTGTGAAAATTTAAGCTTTTCCTCCGCCGCGCTGATAGGGACTTCACAGGTAGCCCAAGCTCAAGTGATGTTTGCACGTTGTAATTTAAACGTCGTGGTAACTGTTGCGTAATAGCGAAATTCTGGCTCACCTGAACTTCTTTGTGTGTTTACTTGTGTCTTGAGTGGTTTTGGGGTCGATTCGAGGCGATTCCAGCGAGATTTAGTTTAACTGTTTTTTCCTCCCTAAAAGAGAGACAAGGTAGCGCACTCCGCTCATCGAGCCGATCGGATCCACCAAAGGAAATCGGCCGTAAATTCGCTCCAACGCCTCCAATCGCCTCGAAATTCCATGTAGACCATAGTCGATAGTTCTGTTTTCCATTCGTGATCTTCATCAGAGTCGCATGTTCACTGTGAGAGAATTACAGGTCGCTTATCTCTGCAAACTTTCCCGTTTTGAGCCATCGGAAACGGCTTGATTGACACTTCGCGTTCATCAAACCGTTGACAGATAGATTAGCGACCCGGTCAAAGACTCAAATTACTCACACTCGGGGTGGGTGACGGTCGAGGGTACTGATCGTCAAAGGGAGCAATGGACCGTCACCCACCCCGAGTGTGAGTAATTTGAGTCTTTCCGTTCTCAGAATCCTAAATAAAAGAACCTTAGAGAGGCTTTCAACTTGTTAGCTGTCGATACCATTTCGCAAACAACTTCACATTTCACTGTTCCTCGAGCACTCACGGACGTGCTCTCCAGTCCCCTTTGTCACGGTAGCCGCAGCAGCATCCTCCGTAGTGATTTGCTTAAAGTCCCTAATATCCTCGTCGGCTGCGACTATATAACTACTGGCGAACTTTGGCTGAAAGCCTACCGAAAAAGGACGTGATTTGTTGCACTGTCAAACTTCTGATGGCTAATGAAGAGACGTTTGCCGTCAGCAGGTGCGTTCCTTGGCATTTTGTGTTTGTAAGCCTTCATGGTTGCAGGTGTCATTGCTAGTGCGCCGAATGCCCCATTTAAGGGATCGGGGCATGCGTAATTTGAAGCGAAGGCAAAACGCACTTTCGTACTTTTTTCGCATAATTATAAAACAACTGACCTGCATGAGTGAACCTTCCCAGTCTCTCTCAAAAACCGGCAGAAACCAAACCCCGACTCGGTGTTCGGTTTTGGATTTCATACAGCGAGTTGTGATCGAGTAATTCTCTTATAAATACGCCTTGCATCAAGCACAACAATAAGTCTATAGTTGGATTATTACCGCTGAGTCAAGCATCCGAGCTTTGTGAATCGTTCTAATACAACTTTTTTTTCCCGTGCTTATTTGCTTAAATGCTGGTACGCGCCTGGTCAGAGCTTAAAGCTCGTCTCATTTCCTTGGCAACGATTCTTCCATGGTGAGTTACATTGAAGCTCACCAGACAAAATCATTTTTCTTGTACGGAGTAGGTATTGAGAAACACCCTATTGAAGTTTCGAAACTGCTATGGATTGCTGACTTTTCATTAGGCCTTTCGGTTTGGTGACTGACAAGGCTTTATTTTATTTGCCGAGTCTTTCGATCAGTTCTTGCCCTATTAAAAAGACCTAAAAACATCACGGAAATCGTGCATAAAAAATTTCGCGCAGAGATGATTTTTCAGTTTGACTTAGAATTCATAAGTCCTGTCAGTTACAAATAACCAGTGAGGAAAATACCGTGATTTTCGTTTTGGTCCATCGAGTAAAATCAAAAGATTGTTTTGCATTAAAAAATCGTTAAACTGGCATTATATCCACAAATACTGACATAGTCTCTTCCTGGTCGTTTTCCGCGCTAGTAAATTGCATTTCATTTGTCATGCAACAAGCAACCCGCAACAAGCAACTAGCGACAGTCGTAGAAACTGATTTTAATAGAGGTTCACACGAAATTTCAGCTCAGTATTGCTTTGCGTGATGGATGTGTTGTCTTCAGATATAACATATGGACCATCATCAATTAAGTACAAGTGAATGACTCAGTGATTTCTTAGTCGGGCTATGCAGTTATTCTGAAGTGTTCTAATTCTGGGTCTTATTAAATGAGCCCGGCTCCTGACGCCTGACTGTTGCACAATTTCTCTTTTTTTAACATTCTTAACAAACATATATCTGAGCTAAGCTTGATAAGCAATTGTATTTTAAGAGAAAGTATACAAAGATAGTGGTAAAGTGGTAAGGCTCTTTAAAGCAACTGAACACACCGCGAGCACTTATTTCGTTTACAAGCTGTAGTCGACCTTATAACATCTCTACGACATTCCTTATTCGGGCGGTGACTGTACGTGACTGTGGAATATTAATGGGGTTTCCTTTAAAGGTCGGGTATCTACAGCAACAGTTATACTTTTTTTGCTCTGTAAAAGTAGTAAGTTAGTTTGGAATCTAAAAGCACAACATAATCGACCAAGGTAATTTGATGTAACATAAATAGAAGAACGGATCTTTCATCGCCATTGTTCCTTCATTTAGAACTCGCGTAAATTAAAAAAATAAACACAAAACATTCACGTAAAACTAAAGTCAATTTAAGATAGGGAACTGATTAAGTTCAAATGTAACTATTTTTAATAGTTGTTTAAAAGCAGCAGTAGAGACCAGATACGTTGATTTTTACCTGACTTTTGTCTGAATACGCATCTTTGTGAGTCAGTCTAAGGATATTGATATATTAGCTATTAATGAAACTAAACTCGACTCGACCATCAAAAACAATAAAGTGTATTTACCTGGTTTTGATATAGTTCGCAAAGACCGTGAAAATAATAATAGGAATGGTGGTGGTGTTTGTATTTATGTTCGAAGCAACATCAATTTTCAAACTTGCCATGATTTTAGTCACGAGCTTCTTAGTCCGAATGATCTCGAATGTCTTACTATTGAAATTTTGAGACCTCGCTCCAAACCATTCCTTGTATCTACTTGGTACAGACCACCACGATCTTCTCCTGATCTCTTTAATGCCTTTGAGAAGCTTATTCATAAAATTGATGCCGAAAACCTAGAGCTATATTTGTTAGGAGATCTAAATTGTAATTTATTACCGAATGTTGTCGACAGTGATTAGGCACACTTGTTAAAGGCCCATTCGCACTTACCGTGATTCATTGCGAGCGCTCTAGAATTTCGTGGCCCCAGAAATTCTAATTTTGTGTCGGTCAAGTTTTATTCCTAAAAAATCCGTTTACATCGGGGAATCTGTATCGCCTATTAACTTCAAGATCATTTCTTTCAAATATTTAGTTCATATTCAAGGCATTGCATATCTTGTTTTTGTTTGTTTTCTTTTATTTTCCATCGTTACTGATACGTTTTCTAAGCAACGCCGCCGAAGGCTCGAGGCCGGCTGTCAAGAAACGAGAACCTTCTGAAGGTTTGGCTCAGAAATTCATTTCCAAATCTTTTCACTGTAATTTTTTAGTACATTCGTTTTCCAGATACTGTGAGTTGACATTTGAATCTTTCAATCGCTAACCGTGACAGTTTGACCAGAACCTGGAGATGTAAACAACAGAAAAAGCTCAAACTTCTCGGCTCGCCGGCGGAGTCGTTTTCGCCAGCAACTATGTGAAATATGGTTTCATGGCTTTCGTGGTTTCATGGGTTTCGTGGTTTCATGGGTTTCATGGTTTCATGCGTTTCATGGTTTCATGGTCTCATCGGTTTCATAGTTTCAGGGGTTTCGCGGTTTCATAGGTTTCGTGGTTGCATAGGTTTCGTGGTTTCATGGGTTTCGTGGTTTCATGGGTTTCTTGGTTTCGTAGGATTCATGGTTTCGTAGGTTTCATGGTTTCGTAGGTTTCGTGGTTTCATGGGTTTCATCGAATTCATGGGTTTCGCGGTTTCATGGGTTTCGTGGTTTCATGGTTTCCGTGGTTTCATGGGTTTCGTGGTTTCATGGGTTTCGTGGTTTTATGGGTTTCGTGGTTTCATGGTTTCATTGGTTTCATGGTTTCATGGGTTCATAGGTTTCATGGTTTCATGGGTTCATAGGTTTCATGGGTTTCGTGGTTCATGGTGTCATAGGATTCATGGTTTCGTGGTTTCATGGGTTTCGTGGTTTCATGAGTTTCGTGGTTTCATGGTTTCATGGTGTCAAAGGTTTCGTGGTTTCATGGGTTCATGGATTCATGGTGTCATGGGTTTCGTGGTTTCATGGGTTTCATGGTGTCATAGGTTTCATGGGTTTCGTGGTTTCATGGGTATCGTGGTTTCATGGTTTCATGGTGTCATAGGTTTCGTGGTTTCATGGGTTCATGGTTTCATGGTGTCATGGGTTTCGTGGTTTCATGGGTTTCATGGTGTCATAGGTTTCATGGTTTCACGGGTTTCGTGGTTTCATGGGTTTCGTGGTTTCATTGGTTTTGTGGTTTCATGGTTTCATGGCGTCATAGGTTTCGTGGTTTCATGGTTTCATGGTGTCATGGGTTTCGTGGTTTCATGGGTTTCGTGGTTTCATAGGTTTCATGGTTTCATGGTTTCATGGGTTTCGTGGTTTCATGGGTTTCGTGGTTTCCTAGCTTTCATGGTTTCATAGGTTTCGTGGTTTCATAGGTTTCGTGGTTTCATAGGTTTCGTGATTTCATAGGTTTCGCGGTTTCATAGGTTTCGCGGTTTCATAGGTTTCGCGGTTTCATATGTTTCCTGGTTTCATGGGTTTCGTGGTTTCATGGGTTTCGTGGCTTTATAAGTTTTGTGGTTTCATGGGCACGAATATATGCTAATTAGTGTATGCTAATTTATATGTTGAATAGGTTTCATGGTTTCATGGGCTTCGTGGTTTCATGGTTTCATGGGTTTCGTGGCTTCATGTTTTTCGTGGTTTCATGAGTTTCGTGGTTTCCATGACTTCATGGTTTCATTGGGTTTCGTGGTTTCATGATTTCATGGGTTTCGTGGTTTCATGGGTTTCATGGATTTCGTTGTTTTATTGGTTTTGTGGTTTCATGGGTTTCGTGGTTTTATAGTTTTCGTTTTTTAAGGGTTCGTGGTTTTACCAGTTTTGTGGTTTCGTGGGTTTCTTGGTTTGTTAGGTTTCTTAACTGGTTTAGTGTTTCGTTAGTGTCAATATTTCTTTGGTTTTGTCGTTTCATACATTTTATACATGGTTTCACAGATTTCGCGGTTTTAACTTTTTTTAACATTCTCCTTGGATTGATATGTAGGGAAGGTTCAATCTTTTTCAAAGGATTTTCATGGCGTTTACAAACGGTTTTAATAGTTTTACAGCTTTCACAATTTTTATAGCTTTGTTAGTATCCCCTTGTCAGGTTTCATGGGCGACCAGATAGCCCACTGACGGGTTCAAATTACTGAAAATGTCAGGTTGTCGTCTTTTGATATTGAGGAGTTTCTAGTGTGTCTGCTTCCTTCACTATTCTTCTCTGTGGTTCTTATGTGACTGATGTTACTGAATTCTCCCTGACGGAAACTAAATAACAAAAAATGCATGGTTCAAGGTAGGAAACACCTTTCTCTTGTGAAACCTATGAAACCACGAAACCCCTGAAACCATAAAACCGATGAAATCATGAAACCTATGAAACCATGACACCACGAAACCCATGGAACCACGAAACCCTTCAAACCACGAAACCTATAAAATCACGAAACCCACGAAACCACGAAACCCACGAAACCATGAAACCCATGAAACCACGAAACCTAAGAAACAATGAAACCTATGAAACCATGAAATCTAGGAAACCACGAAACTCATGAAACCACGAAACCAATGAAACCATGAAACCACGAAAGCTAAGAAACCATGAAATCTATGAAACCACGAAACCCATGAAACTGCCGAACAAGATTTTATTCACTCGTTAGCTAAGTTTCACCAAAGACGCATTGATCGTCTCCAGAGCACTGCCTCGTCCCCAGTCGCTCACGAAACTTGAGAAGCGGAGCAGGGCGCGCGGGGAAAGACGGGAAGGGGAGAGAAGGCGAAGCGCCTGGCAAATCCTGTAATCAAGATGGCGGACTGTTTAATGGCGGATGCGGGAAATTTTCCAAGACCCGTCCACAAAGGTTTTTTGGAAGGAAAAATCGTCTGTCCGGAGAGAGAATGTCTAGATAAATTGTTATTTTTTGAAAAAAGGCATAGACCATCATTTCCGAGTGATACATAAAAAGGAAACGAAACCTAAGGATCTGACAACCGCGACTACCATCTTGCAACATCTCAGTATATGGGGAAGAAACTTTAAAATTCATTGCTGCCATTTCCGAATGGAAAAAACAGGTTTGTTATACACAATGTTATTTTGATAATCATAAGTTTTATTCCAAAAGAAAAACGCAGTTAGCGAGTTGGCGAAAATGTGGCGAAGTATATTAAGCTTATTCAATCGAATAATATTGGCAGCGATGAATCGAATTTTAACGTTTTTCCCCAAAAATTCTTTGCTTTACCAACAGGTCTCAGACAGTAACTACTTCGATGTCAGCAACGAGGGATCCTTTCAAAGAATTTTTGGCCAACATGCAGGGGGAGCTTCTAATCTGTTTGGGATGTATTTGCTTCATGCAGGTCGACTTAAATGCTTCTCAGAAAAAAGCAAGCCATGCACCATTGAAGCTCGATCAGCTGAGTTGGAAGTATTTGTGTAAACATCACATAGAAAATTATCTTACCGACTCTCTCATCTTGGATGACTGATGTGGCTTACATAAACTGATCTAAAATGACTGTGTAGGCAATCAGAGCATGCGTTCTTTCAACAAGATTGAGTTTCTTTTGTCTTCACATCAGAAGAACCATATATTTCTTTATTACTGTCACTTTGCTTATCCAAGTCTGCTTTTCCTTTTTTAAGCGATTTGCACCAGCACCAATGGAAGGCATCATTTCAATTGTGTTCAAAAACAATGTCAGCCTCTCCCTTTCAACGGAAAGTGCAAATGATCAAAAGCTAAGGGTCTTGGCTTCAATATTCCATCACGACAGCTTCGGGGGAGAGCACGAGGAAGCTATTGATGTCATTCTGCAAGGGAAAAACTGTCTTCTTGTGCTACCAACAGGAGTTGGGACGACTGTTTGCTCTGCTGTCCCAGCCCTTATTTCTGGTGGAGTTACTGTTGTCATCTGTCCACTGCTCTCCTTGATGCTGGATCAAGTAAATCGACTGCGATCTAATGCACCTGTCAATGGTTTCCCCCATGGGAGGGCATACCCACGGGGTTTGACATTTTTCCTTCAAATTTTGATCAATTTTGTCACCCTGGGGCAAAACATTCCATTCAAACTCCCCCATCCTAGGGAAATTCTGTAAAATATCCAAACAACTTAAAAAAAAATTATTAAAATTAGCAAAAGTAAGAGACTTTGGCATATTTTACACGGTTCAAATCACATCCAAATTACTTCACTCAATGCCAGCAGGCCAAAAATTGATCTATCGGCTAATAGTGCAAAGAAAGAAAGTTTTTAAACATAAAAGATTGGAGAAATATGGTAAATAACCCTTCACTCACCTTCACAAGATCCTGTGAATGCCCACCAAACGCACCAGAAAGCGGGTTTGATGGTAGGTTTTACATTGTGTATGGTACTTCTACTGTCCCCATCAACTCAATGTTGACAATCTTCCCAAACCTGGGGCAACACAAAGTTGTCAAATTCCCAACCCAGGGTAGGTAATTTAATGTCTAACCCCATGGGTATGCCCAATACCCCCCCTGGGGGAAACCATTGACAGGTACATAAAGGACTTGTTTGCTACATTAATTCAATGAAACTACCTCATGTGTGCATTAGCCTATGTAATGCATGTCACTTTGTGTTTCTAATAATTTAATAATTTACATGCCAAGCTGAAACTTAAAAAAAAATAAACATGAACTTTTGTCTTCTTCCTTACTTAATGTCTATTTTGAAGGCTTGACAACAAGGCTTAATCGCAATAATTACCAGTAATTAAATGAAACTGGCAATTAAATCAATTCAGAATTAATTTTGCACAAACTTGCAGCCCCAAACCTCCATTTACAGTACAAGAGAATTATTGTACTTATGATAATCCCTAGGTTGAGATTCCTAGGAGAGGGACTCCACATATTCTGTAGGTGAAGTCATCCTCCCCCCTCCCACCCCAAAGCCTACCCAATAAGCGAAGGCACTGATTAAAATGAAAGAAGCTACATCACTGTAGAGTGATAAGCAAAATCCACCTTTATTCTAAACAAACAACAACTAAAAATAGAAGTTAACTGAGGTAAAAGGGGCCAACAATGATGGTTAATGATTGGGGAAGATTTAGATAGACTTATTATGACAATTGCATAGATCAACAATTGCATTTAAATAATATATTATAATTCATTTAACATATTCCATAGACTATAGTCCAGAAAGGAACTTCAACAATGTTGAAGTAAAATCTGCGCCATTCAAGTAAATCCTCCAAATAAACATGTGTACATCACATGGCCTGCTAAAGTTTTCAAAGGTGCTAATTGTGGTGTTGGGAGGGTTCATACTAAATAGCGAGTTTGAGGGAAAGCAAAAAAAAATGCGCTTACCCTCAGCGTAAAGTTGTGTAATGCGGCTGAGTATTTACTGACTATAGTAAAAATGCCCAAGGCAACTGTATTACACAACTTTTTACTGAATAAATGTTTATTATACGACAGAAATATTCTCCTGAAGGCTAAGTTTTTGTAGCTGTTTTTCCTATTGCACGGTCAGAAGAGTGTAATAACGTGTCATATTTGCACTCGTTTTGATGCATATTTGCATTCTACAATGATAGGTCGAATAATAATGTATCATACATTGTATTTGCACTTGTTTTGGTGCATACATGTATTTGTAATGTCAAATGCCACATGCATGTTGCAAAATAACACCATATACATTTATTTATAAAACAGCAGTATTTGAAAAAAAATACATATTTATTTAAATTTCAATGATAATACATTAAAAAGACTTTCTGACACACATAAAAGGTAATTGATTTGACAAAATGTACTGGTCATTATTATTAAACTATTGTCACTTTACATGTCTTCCCTATATCAACCAGTGTACATTCACTTGGAAGATGACAAAGCTTTAGAAAAAAGTAAGAACATTTTCATGATGCTTAAACTATCTATTCTGTATGATCTGGGAATGATCAAACCGTACATGTACATGTATATAACCAATTCACTAAGAAGAATGTCCTATCCATCAAGTGTTTATTACTTTAATTTACTATTTGTTTTCATGTTTTTAAGAAAGAAAGAAATCCAGTTTGCCAATGTTTCAATATACATGTACCTCAATAAAACCTTAAATTGTTGCAATAATCTGTCACGACTGGGTGGCCTTTTTTGCAGCACCCAAAAATGGCCACAAACAGAACCTCAGAAAGCAATGTACCCTGGTTGAGACTGACCCTTTAATGATTTAAAGGGAAGGTCAGATAATTACACTATAACGCTTTTTACAAACAGACAGTGTCATTATTAATTGAAAATATTTTAGTCATTGTAAAAAATCCATTTACTGTTTCAGTAGTAGAAAATCCACCTTATGCTTATACTGAATATACTGTACCAAGAGATGCCTCTTCATAAAGAACTTATTTTTAGACTTATATCTACCAACATACGAAATAATATAACTTTGCATTTCACCCTTACAAAGATACATGTATACAAAGATACTAGTCCCCAGACCCCTATTTGCTCATGTGTATAGCCCCCTTAATTTTAAAAATCCAGAGTAGTAAGGGGCATGCGGAAATGTTGCAAGCGAATGCCTTCCTTGCCAAGTTGACTGCATTTACATTCATCAAAGCATATTCCTAAAAAACGTTGAAAGGCACTTGGGGGCATAGTCACGTGACTGATGACGTCATAGCACTTAGTCAATTAAAATTGGTATTTTATGGTAGTTGTGGTGTAGTATCCTCATACACTCAAAATTGACAGAGTTATTTGGCATCGAAAATTTTTCTGGTGCAAAGGGTGCTGGGAAGGTTTTTATTATAATTATAATATATTATTTAACTATTATTATTATTACTGTTCCCTTCTTACCTTAACTTCTCGACCACTAGGCTTTTCCCTGTTAACCAAATGAGTTTATGGCATGTATGAACTAAGCCCTGGCACTTAGTTCTGAAACTGTTTTCATTTTGTATGCATCAAGAATCGAAATTATTTTTTATTCTATTGTCCTTTTCGCCTGAAGGTTTAAATCAAACTAGCGAATAAAAACTAAAAGTTGCGCGAAAACAATTCAAGAGCTGAGATGAACATTGCAATCATCCAAGCCTTATATACTTTACAACAAGAGTCAATTATACGCCGAAGCGGCTCATGTGCGTTACATAACAATAGGAATATACCTTCATTCTCTGTCACTGCCACTTGCAGTTTAGCTCCGCTGAATGTAAATATATTTTTCCTCGCCTTACAAATAAATTCGCATTATCCCAATTTGTTAGACTTTTGCACCAAAGAACTTAACGTTTAGGGGTACTTATCAGTTCTTTTTCAATAATAAAATACACAACAACTTTTCTTTCTAAGAAAATACCACTCCAGAGCAAAAACAAACTGGCAATGATGCAGTCAGTACACTTACCGTCGACCGACAATTCTCCAATGGAAACATCCAAATCATCTAAAAACTCTTCCAATGACGGTAAAGGTACTTCATCTTCAATAACATCTTCCATTTTTGACAAATACGCGATTTTCCAATTTTCGATCAAATTCGCCGATTTTCGACACAAGATTTAGCAGGCTTTTCCTTTTCTATTTTTTGCCTTCCCATCACCCCCGCTCGCGCTTCGAGCTCGTTCCCAGCTCTCCTAAAATACCCGCTCCCCGCGCTTGTCTTACAGGAAAAGCCTGTGGAGGAGGCAGTCCAGAGCAAACCAAACAAGGTTGAGAAAGACAAGTCTCACTTCAGGAAAACCGCCAATGTTGTTCAAACTAGAGAACATAAGACGCCATCGGCGACTAGAGAAAACAATGTAATGAAAAGCACTGATGTAATTAAGTTAGCATCAGACCTCCAAGCTAAGTTTGACAAGTTCTCACAAATGATGTCAAAATTTTCTGAGATTGAGAATAAACAAAGTGAATCGTACCCCAGTGTTTTTTCTGCCTCTAACAAGGGAAATGAGAAGGGGATTAATAGTAAAACACTCACTGAAAGAAATCACAGGAGAAGAAAGCGGAAAAATGTTAAACACATTAAGCAATCAAACGAAGCCATAGAGACACGCAAAAACACATTAAGAACCTCTCAGACGCAGAACTAACAACAGAGCAGATCAATTTACTCTCTCGGGGTTTGAAATTCATTCCAACTCCTGTCATGAAAGAAAACCAGATAAGGCGCCAACTAATTTTAGACTTCAACCAATTTGCCAGAAGGATGCGCCTCAAATACATTTATCATGACAAAGATACTGAACAACATCCCTTCCATGTGAAGTCTAGTTGGATTCCCCCAGTTCAACGGTCAGTTGCTCTAGAATCCTACTTTGAGAAAGTTAAACTACGGCTAGCAGAAGTCCCACTTAATAAACCTAAAAACAATCTGCTGCCTGGGGAGCGCCGAGCGCTCCGCGAACTTATTCAAAACAAAGAAATAATCCTTAAGAAAGCAGATAAAGGCACAACAACCGTCATAATGAAAAGAGAAAACAAAATCAATGAGGGACAGAAACAGTTGGATGATAGAAACAACTATAGACCATTGGAAAAACCAATGGTTAAGGACACATCCCAGAGAGTTAAACACCTCATTAATACTCTACATAACGAAGGTTTTATTGACGAGATGACAGTAAAATGGTTTAACCAGACACCAGATCCGCCACGAATTCCAGTGTTCTACACTCTCACAAAGATCCACAAACCGACTTTAGTCGGAAGACCCATCATATCAGGGTGCGATGGCCCCACAGAACGCCTCTCATCATTTGTAGACAAACTACTTCAGCCAATAGCACAAGTACAAGACTCGTATCTTAAAGATACGACACATTTTATAAGATTTATCGAAAACACTAGGGTGCCTAGTTACGCTTTCCTAGTCTCAATGGATGTCACCAGCCTTTACACGAATATCCCACAGGAGGAAGGAATTACAATAGTATGCAAC